>JANPWX010000085.1:66351-510986 GCA_024734555.1 Trochalopteron elliotii | reverse complement strand
CACAGCCAAGCGACGGGCACGCTCCCTGTGCCCGGCGTCGTCCGTGCCTTGCCCGGCGGGCTGCGCTTCGCTCGGCGGCTCCTTCGCTCCACGCGTGGAGCCGTGCTGCGCCCTGCGTGCGGGGACAGCGCCGGCAGCGCGAGGTGATCACAGAATCACAGAATCAATTAGGTTGGAAAAGACCTCTGAGATCATCGATTCCAACCTGTGACCGAGCATCACCTTTTCGACTAGACCATGGCACCGAGTGGCGCGTCCAGTCCTTTAGCATCTCTACGGATGGTGACTCCACCACCTCCCCGGGCAGTCCATTCTGTTATCTAATCACCCTTTCTGTGAAGATTTTCTTCCTACTGTCCAACCTAAACATCCCCTGGTACAGCTTAACACTATGTCCACCTATCGCCAGTTGCCTGGGAGAAGAGGCCGATCCCCACCTGGTTCATTTCATGTCCAAGGTGATGGCACTGGTGTCCCATGCACGGAGCCGCCTGTAGCTGTCACACGGGTGTGTAGGCGTCGTCTTCCATGCAAGCCACACGTCCGCCTCTTGTCCACAGGCTTCTTATACTATCGTGGAAGTTAATGTTACATAGTTTAGCTTTAAAACATTGTTCAATCCCTGAAAAGTGAAATTCAGCTGGTCTTGCTTGCCCTTCAATATAAAACCCAGCTGATGCTGCCCTGCCCTCGCTTTTGTCACTGTCACTGTGGTATTTGCTGTTGTGGTAGGAGTAAACCATCAGGGCTCCTTCACAAGACACTGTGCAGCATGTAACTCACTGTAGGTCCTTTTAAGGCAGAGACATACATGAGTGTTTACTTTCATGCATGGCAAGTTCTGTCACTGACTGTTTACATAAATTAAGCATATTTAGCATGTCCTAAGCACAACACTGCAGAAAGCAGATGGATACAGCAAGGAGGTGAAAGGCAGGCAAAATAATGACATACATAAAAAAGAGTGAATTACACCATAGCTGTTTTTAACTAATTTAAACTATTACTATTTAACTATTTAACTATTATCTGCTCATTATTTCAGAAAGGCAAAAGCATGAAGATTGTATAATAAGCGATAGGTGGAAATAATTCTTCATTTACTGTTGAAATGCCAAAAGAATTAAATTGTAACACAAGATGATGTGTACAAATGTACAAGAAGTGACAGTATTTTCAGTTTGCTTAATGTAGACAATTGAATTCATAAGTTATCTTTTTGTGATTGGCAAAAGTCACCAATTTTGCTCCCAGAACTACTTTTTTTGTGTAAGACAGCAATTTTATGATTTCATCCTCTTTTTTCTAAATTTCCTAGTGCACCTTTCTCTTCAGTTCACGTTTTGATTTTCTAGATGCGTAAAAATACCACCTGAAAATGCTAAAAATTTAGTTCCATTCCAGGCTTAGCAGAAAGAAACAGGATTTGATACACTTCACTGGGTGTCTCTGAAATTCATGTTTTATTTGTTCTGATTAATTTAAATTATTTTCTGTCATCTTCATATTTTGCTACCTCATTGCTTTCTTGGCCTGGCAGATCATTAATAATCATCTCTAGCATAATGAAAGTTAGAGTGCTGTAACATCGGCTTCTAAGTTTTAACCACATTGTTCCCTCACATTTTCTGTTTCTTCCTCAGTTCTTTATAAGTTTGTCTTCTACAATCACAGCGCAACATTAATTCTGTGTGACCTATTTTGATTTTGTCCATATTGCAGTTACTGCATGACTTCATCTCATCTTTGTAACTCTTCTAGTGGCAGCAGCATAGCTGTGGAAGTGCAGAGCTCTGGGGTGGCTCTAAACTCAGGTATTTACTTGGTGTCTTAGCTGGACTGTGCTGTGTTCTACAGCTGCCAAGGTAGCAGTATTTCAGGCAGCTGGTAGAAGGATGCTTTATGCTTGGTTGTCTGCTGTGTGACTGGGACTTAGAGATGATGCCTCTTGCCTTATAATTTGGGGCCACCCTTTGCAAAAACCTGAACATTTGCTCACCCTCAAAAAGCAGAAATAATAGTTGAATTTAAAGAAAAAAAAAAGTGGCTAAAACGCATTAAAATAGGACTTTTTCTATGTTATAGTATTTTTTAAATCTAATTCAATGGCAGAATTCCCATCAGCTACATAAAGGGTGCAGACTAAGCAGAAGACACTATGTAGTGCGTTTTCATGTAAAACTTTCCCTATCTACATTTAGGTAATTCCATATAAAATCAGGTTACTTAGACTGCATTTTCAAATGCATTTGAAAACAAAATGCTCATCCAAAAAAAAAAGAGGTATTCTACAATATTATTCTAGAAAACTGGCTTATTTTTACATGTACTACATCACAGAAACAATGCAATACAAAAATCCCATTTGAAAAGTGTATATACATATAAAAACTCTCCACTTGCATTATTAGTGCTATGTCAAAAGTGCCCATGAAAAAGCTTAATTTTGGTGTAGATCAACATTTTAATGAGAGTTACCTCTTATTCTATTCATGGCATTATCACGAGAAAGGTAATAATAATATTACCAGTGTGTGTTATTATGACACATCTTATATCGTGCTGTCCTACACTGCATGCAGTTCCTGAAGAATCTTGTAAGTTGGCTGTAAAAGTTTACCATTTGAGATCATTGGCATTTTCAGACACTTAGCATTCATTTTTTAATCTATGCAAATAATATTGTATTTTAGACTGTGGAGAATTACATTCACTACGCTTGCTTCTCAAGATAGATAATGGTAGAATTTTCCATTTTCCTGCTATACTAGTTCTTTGGATTTCCCAAATGAAACTTATTGTTGCCAACTAAATTGTTGCAACTTCAGGTTTTTTATCATTTAAATAACATGATGCTAATAATGAAGCTACAGCAATTTAAAAAAAAGTCAGGGTCTGACCCAAAGTTTCCTATTGAAAGTGTATGTTTTTTATTTTGTCCTCAGTATGAACAGTGTAAATATAATAATTCTTAGCCTTTGAATGAATAGCATAACAACATGGGTACCTGCTCTTTTACAGTCTTCTGTGGCTTACCTGGATCTTCTTTAGGCTTTCAATCTCCTGAATGTTCTGCTTATACCTTTGAAAGAAGCCAAGTGAGGCCCTAAGACTCTGATCTTGTCAAGGGAGATAGGCATCTCCAGAGGGAAATTCAAAATCTAATGAAGTTGAGGATCCTCCTCTCCTTTTCTCTCTCCTTCCTTTGCGCTCCAGAGTAGACAATTCAATATTAAAAGACACAGTAGTCTCTGAGAGGACTCACTGTCTCAGCAGGTGGCCCTTACTGGTAATGAGATTATTTTTTTTTTAATTTAGCATGATCTCCTTTTTTGCAGATATCAGTTTAAATGCAGAATACCATTTTGGGGTTTGCATTTCCCCCTCTCTTTTATGCTCAACGCTTGCAAAGAATATATTAGCGTATATATTTTACGAGAATCAACAGCAGAAAAAATATCATTAGAAGGAATTTGAGTCTATATCTACATCTCTGGCTGTATGCTTTGTGTTCTGCCAGGCCTTTTGAGGGAATGATTGTCTTTCTTCCTTCTGTGTTCCCTTGGTGCAGTTTTTGCACACTGAGATGTACTTGTCTGTTAGATGGGGAGCTGAAAGCAGCAATGCGGCTGCAAGGATTGGCAGAAGGGAGCTGCTTCAAGGCTCTGTGATTAAACGAAGCTGCTGCAACACACTGCAGTTGGAAAAGGGTGAGATTCTTGATGCTCAACAGCAAACAATGAGCATGGCTGATTTTATCACTTTCAAAATTACTCTAGATTGTCTTGCTTCTTTAATGTGCTATATGTAGTTACATAAAAATGACATTTTTATATATGTATTATCTTTCATTTTCATCTCTCATTCGTTTTTTAAGTAATGCCCCTAAGAATATAGATAAAATGTACTTACTTTACTAATAAATGCAATTTTTGTTCTTTATGAAATGTAGTGATTTCTGTTGTGCAGATCACCTTTGTTTGTGTCAAACCAAAGGAATTCAGTCCTTTCATTAATGAGACAACTTATTAGTCTTCAATTTCTCAGCCTCATGGAATGAACTGCAAAGAAAATACCATTTATGTAACAGCATCTCTGATGTTGTATAATACGGTCACAGCTGGGGACTGTGTGAAGTGTGTTACTTTATATCCTACATTTGATAGCTAAATACCTGTCTATTTGCTTGCATTTCCTTTCGTGTCAATCAAAATACAAAGTAACTGTAATAGGGTGATTCAGGCTGGGAACTTGGCTAGCAAGAGTCAAGAAGCGAAATATTTAAGTTCAGGCACCTAAATGAAGTGTCTAAAGCTAAATGGCATGAGCTCAGATTTCACTCCAAGTAGACTGCTTCCCACAGAAGCTGTTCCAGTAGTTCTTCTTAAGTAAGGCATTTGCTCAGGCAGAAATAAAAGGTTGACATTCTGGACCTGAGAAATATAAGCTTCAAGTAAATAATGGGTGTTTAGAAGGATAGGAATGACAAAACTTACAAGCATTTCATTTTCTACAAATGTCCTAAACATAGCTTTCCTCTGCCATTTAGCTCAAGGCAGAACTTTTACATACACAGAATAATTCCTGTGAAGTCACACTGGTCATGTGTTCTTGAGATGTTCCAACAGAACATTGTTTGCTTATTTGGTCTGTGAGTGATTGTTCTTAGCTAAAATAAAAATTAGCTATGGAAAAAATAAAATAATAAAAACATAAAATTTAATAAAAATTAGACATGGAAAAATTGGAACACAACTGTAGAAGTAATAGCAAATCATGAAATTAAAAATAGAGGAAAAGGCCACAAATTGCAGCTAGGTGAGCAGATTTCTTACTCATGGAATTCTTACTTTAGTCAGCACACATCAAAGCAAACAAGATGCTACCTAACCTTTTTTTTTTTTGACACCAGATTATCTTACTCAGCTTTTAATTTGTGTCATTATTTTTATTATTAATGTTTGTCATACAGATCTGTATGATTAATAATACACTTCAATGCTGTGATATGGGTATATTTTCTACTAAAAAATGGTGGGAAGGGTAGATGGAAAATAAGCAGACCATTTACTTTCTTATAAACAAAATGTACTCACAACTTGGTGGATGCATAGGTAGTTATCTTTGTGTAATTAAACTGCACTGTGAGACATGATGACTTTGTATAACAGTCTTTATATCAGAGGTAATACTTTTTAATATGATTTGGTTTGAGAAAACAGCAGTGAATCAGCACTCTTGGATCATAATCACAAGAGCAGGATGTACTGCTAAGAGCAGAGATGCATCTCAGAAAGTGGGCTACTGGACACAAAATCAGAACCAACAGACAGAAAAGAACCATCAGAGAAAGGAGATGTTAAACAAAACATTGAAAACTTATTTCCTAATTCCATTTGCAATGAAATCTCTCCATTTCTAATGCTAGGTCATCTTTTCTTACATCTGTTAACCCTTAAGTGCAGTCCTCTGCCCACATCTTCCTAATTGCCAACATCTCTATGTGTCAAAATCCTGCTACTGCTTCTCTCCCCAAAATACATCACACAGCATCCCATCTTGTATCTGGTATCAGAGAGACAGCTTAAGAAAGTCTTATCAAAAGCAAAGCAGTTACACAAGGTTTCTTTTACAAGAACCTCTTTCTTTGTAGTACTTTCAGGTTTAGGAACATGCAGAGCTGGAGTACAGTTTTGGATCAGGAAGCTTAACAGGTAACTATGAACTACTTAGTAATGAATTTGTCATTATTAAGGAAATGATGTTGTTGATTTCTCTAACTTCCTGTTGCAGTGAGTTCTACATTTAACTAAGTTTTAGATATGTGAAAAAGATATCTACCCATACCATTAATCTAGAACTATTTTTTCACATTCAGTGGTGAAAAATGTAGTGCCACACTGAAAAACAGCTGTGCAATATCAGCATATTACTTTGAAGTAACATTGAAAATGCTAATTTATAAATATTTATTGAAATACATAATATAAAAATATAATATATTAATACTGTACTAACTGTACTGATTCTTTTCTATCTGATTAAAAAACCCCAAAAGTTAAGTTTCAAAACAAGTGTTCTGTAGCATATCCTGTCAGCATGTATACTTGCTACAGTATTCATGGGCTTTTTCCCAGTCAGACCTCAAGCAGCTCCTGGGGATTGAGTTATTTGCTTGATGTAGGACAATGAAGAGGGGAAAATGAGTTGGTGTTCTCAGAATCAACCTCCTAAAACTCTGTGCACTTGAAAATCATTTATCTGTGAGAACCATCCTAGATGGTTTATCCAAGCATCAGACTCTATTTTGAAGTGTTTCTTCTTCCCTGGCTCTCCCTGAAAAACTTCCACTCCCTTTTGAAGTCCTGTGGGTAGCCCTTATTGTTAAATTTTCATCCATTCTGACTTTTGACTCAAGTCCCTGTCTGACCATCCTACATCAATGTTTACTCCCTAGAACATCTGTGCTCTGTGCTGCACCAAGGAGCCCCTTTCCAGGGGCACAGGCCCTCTTCCAGAACAGCTGCTTCCTCCCAGGGGAGAGTCCTACCAAAAAGTGAGAAAGGGCAACTGTGCACATATCATATTTAAATTTAAGATATAGCTAATTATCTTATGTATATATCTTGTTATGCAAGAGAAGGAGAATTTTAATATTTTTACTTGCTCTTGTGACTTTTTCAACATTGCTGGAAAAGTAAACAAAGCTGAAGGGAGAACAGTCAGGTGTGACTGTCATAAACAAATAAATATGTAGCAAGCCAGAACCCTTAAAACAAATGCAGCAGATACTTTGCTGGACTGTTATCTCAAATAAACATTCTAAACTTCTCTAGTTATATTTATTGGTCTGTCACTGCCTGAGATATCTATGTCTCTAGAGATTATTGAAAAATATTCACATACTTGCTAGTTTATCCAAATTAGAAATAATATAGCAATAATAAATGTTTGCTGTATGCATTTTTTTTAATTAACCTGGCTATTTACTTATATTTTAAAATTTGGTAGTTTATTTCGTGTTTTACAGCACTGTACACTGTATGAATAACTTTCCTCCAATTTTCAGACGCGTTATGATCATGAGTTTTGTTCCCATAATTATTTTCTATGTGATGTCTAACGTTCTGGTCAGCATATTTCAAGTCATTCTCAGGTGCTGTTTAGTTCAATAATGAAGTCATCAGTGTCTGTAATTTGGGAGGTGAACCAAAAATCATGGACTTAGATGTGTTAGTTTAAAATCAACTCACTGTGACAATAAGATTGCTCCTAGTTCTTTATTTTATGACTGCAGGCTGTTGCTAACTGGGCAGTACATTGTAACACAACACTGTATCACAGCAGGAACAGCAAAGAATTAAAAGCAATATTGAGTTGGATGAATTATAATTTTAATCTAGAGCTTTACTTATTACCAGAATGATCCCTTTCAGAGGCAATGTTATGAGAAAGCAATGGTTAGGTTTTGATGTCATATGGTGTTCTAGATTATTTGTTTTTGCAAAACTGATGCATTCATGAATCTTAACTTTGATGCCATTTCAAACTACTGAAAGTCCTATTAAGTGTTTTGTCCCATTTGATTTAATATGAGCAGTAGTGTAACTGAGATTCTGTTGCTTCTCTTGAGAAATTTATCTCATTGTCTACATGAGTTCAGAGAATCACAGAATCACAAAATATGGCAGGCTGTTTTAATGTAGGTTAGTGTATATACATACTTTGTGTGTGTATATGCAAGTAGATGTGTGTATGTGTCTTGTACAAGTTCATTATATTGTTGTGTTGTATATGCATAAGTATATGTATATGCATTATATTGTGTATTAATATATTCTTATATTGTTAAAGCTGTATTATTTACTGCCAAATTTCACGTGTTAAATGATTGATTGTCTTCTTTACAAAATTTATTTAGAAATTTTTAATTGACTACTTACCTGCCTCTTAGTTATTCTTTAAGCAGCTGAGTAATTTGGAATAGGCCTTCCTATAGGAATTATCTTTCCTATTAAATGGTCTCTTTTACCAATTTGTTGATGTTTAAAAAATATCTGAGCTATTTCATAGATGTTTTACAGGACATCTGAGGATGGGGATTGAAACAAAGAGCATAATGGAACTGATAAAGCAGCCTGGTATCTTAGGCCTGATCAAGCAGAAGCCATGGGAGAGACAAGACACAGATAAAGGCTCCCTGGGGTACAAGTGACCAAGAAACAAGTTGTGAAACTTTATAATGATTACCAAGTAACTGATGTTATAAAGAATGTATAACTAATGAGAATTGTTACCAAAAATAGAAGCCTATGTAAGTGCCATACAAGAAAAACCCTATAAGAATGCCTTGTATGCTCAATAAATTTGGCTTGTGATCAGAACTCGGAATGTCCCTGTCTCTCAATCGCCGATATCTGAGCTGTTTCACAGGTATTTAATCAGATTTCTTTCCTCATGTTGAGTCTATTAATTTCTATCCACCATTGAAATGGGGGTTGAGTGTAGGAGTTTTGTAAAGACTTAGTAAGGTGTCATTTTTAATGTATACCTGTGTTTGCACATAAGAATGCCTCATATAAAATTGTATAAATGTACATAACTGTGAAATACAAAAATATCTATGATAATTTCATACTGGTATAAAGCAAATATATATATAATTAGTTAATCTTTTATGTGAGACTAGTGATGATCATTTTACAAGATATTTTAGAATAAATGCCTGCAGATTTTCTCATGTTGGTAGTTGACCATGTTTAAGACTTAGCCAAGCAGGAGCCAGAAACTGTCTCATTTTGCAGTTGTTCAGCATGAACCTGAAGAAAAAGTTCCATGTTCTTCAGGAATTTTTCCCCCTAAGGCTTTAATTCAACACAAATTTCTGATTCATATTCTTGAAAAAAGAACGTTACATTCTTCCTGTATTTCCTCCACCCGTATTTTTTTCCTAAGACCTAAATGTGAAAAACATTTAAAAGGGAGATTCTGTTTTAAATAATTAACTGATCCCTATTCATACCATGAGTATTAATGAAATTCTGTGTCTCTTTCAAACTAGCAGCACCTGAATAGATTAAAATAGATTAGAAAGAATAATTGCTGAATTTAAAACTGAACTGCTTATTAAATCAAAGTAGTCTAGAAGTTGTTTTAGCAGGCAGTTAGTGTGGAAACCATTTACTAGGATGTCTCATTTCTAGTGTCGACCTTCAGCTTTATCAAATCACTGTGGAAGAGTGGAGAGGAGCAGCCTGCCTACAGGTACACTCCGCCTGATTCCTGGGGCTTGCTGAAGGCAGGCACAGTGCTCTGGCAACTTACAGCAGAGCCAGGAATGCCTGGGATCACGGGAAAATTATAGTTTCCCATTGGAAACTATACTCCCATCCAGCCCACTCCACAGATGAGCAGAACTGAGTGGTGATGCATGGACATTTCACCTCTGTGTTTGCCTACTTCACCAACTTTTCCTGTCTCCCAGTGGTTTTCTGTGTCTGTGGAGAAGATTTTTTGTAAATAAATAGATGTGTATAAATTAACATTGTAGTTACACTGTGATTTCATGCTATATAAGAGAAAGCATCTTCAACATGAAAATACATGAACAAAGGGCTGCTATTTTCTTCAAGATAATGAGACAAGGGAAGTGATTTTTAAAAAAATATATAATTACCTATTGTCTGTCTGTTGAAAAGATTGATTTAAAGAAATAAAACCACAGAATCATGGATTTATTTTTTTTTTAATGTTGTATAACCGGTATTTTACACTGTTCACTTCCTAAAAATGAATATAGATTCTATTTCTTTTTATTGATTTTGTATTTGCTTTTAGAGGGTAAAGGATTGCTCATATGAAAATGGACACATAGCAATTTTTATCATCATTCCTATTCCTTAATATATCTTGTTATTAACTTTTCTTAGACTTTTCAATCTTGCACACTAACAAATTAAAATATGCATTTTGATCTGAAGATTTTTATCTGTGTTATTATGATTAGATTGTCTTATTCATATCAAGATAACTTTAAAAGATGCTAAGAGACATCCACTGTTTAAAATTGATCTGGATAAAACATTTTAAACTCTTTTGGTTTCACCTTACTAATACTGTACAAGAGGTCAAAGTCTTTTTATTGATAGATTATTTTGAATTGTGCTTTCACAGGGAAAAATATTTGGAATTTAATTATACGCCATTTAGAGTATTTCATCTTTATAACCTACAGTTTCCTCAAATGCTATCAACAGTATACCTGCTTAAGGAAGTTAAGGGAGCTTCAACTTTGCCAATCTCATTTGCATCTTCCAACTTTTAGTCATAATTTTAAATATAGAAGATAGTTTATTCACAGTAAGCCACAATATCCTGCCAGTGGTTCCATATTAAATTAATGAAAATATGTACTTTACTGAATGTGTTTTATGCTCACATTTTATGCCCTCAAATAATACTCTGTATTAGATCAGGAAGGTGAGGGACAATAAAAAAGAAAAATAAGGCATCTCTTGGTTAAAATGGGCCTGTTCCCTTACAGTGTAAGCACTGAATTAAAGAATTCAGAAAATATTTATCATTGCTAAGTATAGGAACAGTAAAATATGAGTCCGGAGGAGAGCCATGGATTGCACATGGCAATAATTGGGAGCAGAGATTTTGGTAAGAAATATGATTTATTCAACTGTAATCTCATTACAGGAAACAGTTTCTGAAGTCCAAATAAGAGATTTTAATTTTGAAGAACTTATGGGATGTTAATATGCAATGAAAGCTCCCTCTGGAACATTTGCCATGGAGTAGTGTGCTCTTCAAATTCCAGTCAATTGTTCTCAAAGTCAAAACTGTCTATCATGAGAACAAAATGTACCATTATGCTGTTCTGTCTGCTGAAAGATCAACATATCTTCTTTTTGTCACTAAGGAGATATATTTTTGAGGAAATTTCAAACAGGAATGATCAAAAAAGCAAGGAAGAACTCATTCAAAAATATTTAACTGATTTAAAGAGGGATGGATATTTAACCTGTATAATGGGCCTTGAGATTTTAAGGCCTGTGATTTATTATTTCATAAATATTTAGGCTTGATTACCTTTCATTAGTAGCACATTTCATCATACGGTATCTTCTAAAAATGTAAAAACACAATACATTTTTGAAACATAAATAGCAATCTGAAATATCTATCTAATTTTAAGAAAATATAAAAATGGCCATACTGGATCAGTTGTTTGTGTTTGCCCTGGATACAGATGGCACAGTATATTGTCTTCAACACTGACCAGTAGCTGATATTTCTAGGAAGGGTAAAAGAAATGATCCAAATATAAAGTAATCCTTCATTTAGTACCTTGTAGCTTGTGATGATCAACACTTTGCAATTTTTTTAATCTCAGTTTGCAGTCAAGTCATTGTGCTTAATATGTTATGGAGGTTTCTTTCCTGAATTTATTTTAATTGCTTTTTAAACCTTTCATATCTTTGATCTTCATAACTACATGCTACCATGAGTTTCACAATTTAATTATATATGAAAAGTATTATATTTTGTTTGTGCTAAGCTTCTGGAACAGTAATTTTTTTGATATGTCCCAGTTTTTGTCCTGCAAGGATTACCTTATTTGATTAATCCAGAAATTATTTGGAAAGGGGAATGCATAGAAAGGCGATCAAGTTTGCTGATAATATTGACCAGTTTGGAGTAGTAAAAAAAGAGACGAACAAGTGAAGAATTGAAGAAAATCCTTGTGATGTGGGCAGTAAGCTGGCAGTTGAAATTTTGTTTAAGTAATGTAAAATACAGAAGAGAGGAAAAAATAGTCCTGGCTTCACATTTAAAATGATGGGCTCTGAAATGACCCTCACTGCAGAGGAGCCAGCTCTCCAAGTTATGATGGATGGTTCAGCTAAAATGTCAGTGATCATCAGCAGTCAAGAAATCAAGCTAAAAGTTAAAAATTATTGGGAAAAGAATAAACCTCAAATGAAATAACTTTAATATGCAGATGCTTAAATATGAGAAGCACCTGCAATTTTACCATTATATATATTTCTGATCCCTCATCTTACAGACAGTATGGTAGAATTTAAAAAGGCTCAGAGAAGGCACCAAGAATTATCAATAGTGTGGAATTTCTTTTGTAGTGGGATCAACCAAATAAGGCTCTACTTCAATCTGTAAATAGATGCCTGATCATGATTTGATGGAGGTCTAAGAAACATGACTAGCATGTCAGGGTGCTGTAGGGATTGGCTGTTCACTGTGTATTTCTAATGCAAGACAGCAAAGTAGTAAATCAGAGCACTGGTTCCACATGGATAGAAAAGGAACTTTTCTCAAAAATATTGACATTAAGTTGTACAGTTCTTGGATCCTAAATGTCTTGGGTGCTAAAAGGTTATGTGGAATTAAAGGGAGATTGGAAGGAAATCACAGAATCATAGAATGGTTTGGATTGGAAGCAACTAAAGATCATCTAGATCCACCCAACCTGCCATTGCAGGGACACCTTCCACTAGACCAGGTTGCTCAAAGCACCATCCAACCTGGACCTTCAGGGCATTCAGGAATGGGGAACCCAGAATTTGTGTGGACAATCTGTTCCTGTGCCTCACCATCTTCACAGTAAAAATTTTTGTCTTAATATCTAACTTAAACCTACCATCTTCCAGCTTAAAGCCATTGCCCCTTCTTCTATCAGTACACACCCTTGTGTAAAGTCCCTCTCCAGCTCTCTTCTAGGCTCCCTTCAGGTACTGAAATGCCACAATATGGTCAGCCCAGAGCCTTCTTTCCTCCAGAATAATCACAACTTTCCAGGCTGAAAAAACACAACTCTCCATGTCTATATCTCTCTATTAAATATAGAAAAGAAATCCATGGAAATCCTGATTATGTAGACAGTAACCAAACTAGAAATGGTTGCAGACTGAGGCCTCTTAGGAGATGCACATGCTTAACCCAGCCTTATTCTCTCTACATTGGCCTGACTTTTTTGTTGCTGTGAGGATGCTGGGCTGGACTGACCTGAGTATTGCCCAATATCTCTTCAGCTCTATGAATACTCCTTTTCTTGTTCCCTGTTTTATACTACCAAAGGTTTTATAGAATCATATCTTCTTTACTACTAATGATCTTCTTTTTTCAGTTAAAAGTTACATATTCAGTTAAAGTATACTTTTTTTTTCATAGGAAATTTCTTTTATACTGATCATCACTGTTGCTTTTTCTAGATTTTCTAATTCTATTCATTTGGGGTTTTTTAAAGTGGGATGACTGGAGTGCAACTCACTGTTAAAGATTTGAACATACTGTGAATTTTAGCAATATAATTTTCCCAATAATCTCTTTTTTTTGACTCCTTCTGAATGTTGAATTACCTTTTTCAGAAATTTTCTGTAGAATGCCCTATATCTTTTTTTCGGAGTAGTAAGTAACTAGTAAATATATACTAAATGTACCTGTAAAGACAGAGTTATATTTCTTTTATATATTAACTCTCATTTATCAATAATGAAATTGATCTATCTTATTATTTTGCAGTTGTTTAGTAT
This sequence comes from Trochalopteron elliotii, assembly GCA_024734555.1. NCBI lineage: Eukaryota > Metazoa > Chordata > Aves > Passeriformes > Leiothrichidae > Trochalopteron > Trochalopteron elliotii. The sequence goes on along the minus strand of JANPWX010000085.1, from coordinate 497,427 downwards.
TGGCGGATGATTCTGGGATTCTTTCCAACCAGCCATGTCTATGAGTACCTCCAATACCTGTGATCTTTCTTACATAGTAAGTAATTTATGAGTATGTCAAACAGCATAGTTCTCAGCACAGGTTTTTAAGAAATAAAAGGAGAACAAATAAAGGCTTTGTCAAGCTCATCAGTTTGTTCTCATATGAAGTTTGATGCTCAAAGGTAAACTAAATACACGCTCCTAAAAAGTGCATTTCAGTTTTTATATTCTCCTTCAAAAGACACTTTCATCTTACACACTTAATTTTCATCTGTTCTTGCCAACAAAGCAGGTATAATCTGGATAATTTTAAGAAGCTAAATGGGAAGTGGCAAAACAAGACTCCAGAATTGCCCTGATAACAGAACTAGAAGAGCTTATTATTTTCCTTTTTCTGATACAGCCCCAAACTCTCATGAAATGATGCATAATACACTCTTGCCAAATACCTTTGTGTGAGAGTTCAGGGACTCAAGTCTTTAACCTGCAATGTTTTTATTGCCTTAAGGCAGTAGAGTGTCTATATTAGTTGTCCCTTTTTTATACAGGAACTAAGGTGCAATGGATGTAGGGAAGTACCTTGTGAAACTCCTCCGCTGCCCTATGGATATTTTACACTGTTATTATGTGCCTTGGAGGAACATTTGGGTGCAGATCAAACTTAAATTTTACACTGCAGACCTCCCAAAATAAACTGTACATCCCAAGAGTTTCTGTGTTACTTTATCACCTTTTGAATGGCTTCATTTGTCTGAGAAGCTGCTCGAGCAGCTAAGCCCTGCAACTTCTGCAATATACCTGGCTAGTAATGGCAGAAGTGGCATGGTGTTTGTTTTTAACTAGGCTTATTTCCAGGGGGATAAAGAACTGCTGATAAGCAGATATTGATAATATGAAAATTTACTATTTGATTCTGAAATATAACTTCTTAGCTGTGAAAAGTATTCAAGAGAAAAATAAGAAGTCCAGATATTTTACATCTTCATGATGTTTTTAAAGAAAAAGAGTTGCTTTTTAAAGGTAATCGGTTATTCTTAAAAAACATTTTATCAGAAATATGTAATTCTGTAAGACTGAGTGAAGAGCTACATGTGTTACTCATGTATTACACATGGTTTATTTAATCACATATTTGATCAGCATAGAGTAAAGAAGAGAGCAACAGCAGAAAAGGGAAGCTGGATTACCTAAAATTTAGGACTATAACCAGCTTTTAGTAGCAAACACTCCAGAGGCATTAGGGAATCTCTAATCCTAGAGACACTCAGATCTTGACTAGAAAAGCCCTGAGCAGCCTGATGAAGGATGGAAGTTATGTACAACTTGAAACCTGGCTATGCTCTGAGCAGAGTGGTCCAGATGATCTCCTGAGCTCCCTTCCAAACAAAATTTTCTGTGGCTCCATAAACAAGCCTGTATGTTCTATGCAGTATCTAGAGCAAAAGTAAAACAGGATTAGGGATCATATGGACTGAGTTAATTGCCCTGCTAGCATGAAAGAAAGGACACTGCATCTCAGTGCCTCTAGATGTGTGTGACCTGAATTCAGCAGCACTGCAGACTTTCAACAAAGAGGTTTTGAACTGTCTGGCAGGCAAAACTATTTTCACTGCCCTTTATGAAGAAGATGGATAGTAACAGATAAAATTTGATGCAGAACATTTGTATCTCTGTGCCTAGTGCTCTGTATACAAATGGCCTTTTTTGCTGCCTCTGTTTTGAAATTAAAGTACAAACAAGGTATTTCAGCTGGAAAATGAAAACATCTTTGAGATGTACAGGGACTCAATATAAGAGAGAATGATATGGTGACAGCAATGGAGCAGTATGATCAAGCAGTGTATCAGGTGAAAGATAATGTGCCCAAAATATCAAGTCCAATAAATAGCAGTTTTTATTCAACTTGACAGCTGTCAAATGAGTAGGACAAGGCAGTCAAGCAGTGACTTCATTTCAGTGGACAAAATAAAGGGGTCATGGAGGGGTATGATTCACCTTCCAGTTAAATAGAACTGGATTAAGTTCCTAAACACCTTTTAGGTGTGTTCATTTCATATCCCTCAAGATGTAAGAGGACCCCCTTTGAAAGCAATGCAAGAGCCTATTCCCACTGGAAATCAGAGCTGGTCATTCTGGTAGTCAGGCAACAGTGGAGATCAGTGCAGGGAGAAGATGGTGTGGGCCCCTTTCTCAAATGTTAAAGAGGGGACTTTGTCACTTCCCTGTTACTCTCAGCTTTGGACGCAGTGCCTTCTGAATCTCTTCACACCTTTTGTTCCATAATCCAATTATATAGCAAAAATATTCTACTTTGGTTGTGTCAAGCTTCTGAAACAATACTTTTAGTCGTATGTCCCAGTTCTAGTCTAGAAAGGAATTCAGCACATCCAGAAATTATTTGGAGAGGGGAATGCAACAGGGTAACAAAGTTTGCTGATGATATCGACTTAGAGGAGTAAAAATGAGAAGTACATGTGAAGAATTCTAGAAAGACTTTGTGAGATGGGGCAACAAACTGGGAATTGAAAAATCAATTGGAATAATGTAAAATACTGCATAGGGGAAAATTTAGTCCCATCTTGACCTTTAAATTAATATTTTACATATTTTTAAAACCTCTTTACTTAACAGCAGTATTTTTCTTTCAATTTAGTTTTGTATGGAGATACAAGAAAAAATATTTATGGAACAGCTTCCTTCTTTTATGAAAGCTTCTTTTGTGTTGCTCATAAAAAGGCTTATAAAGGCAGAAACAAAAATGAAAATGGGAGGAAATATTAAAATAATAGCATCTCAAGAAATGTTACTGAGCTGTTAGTAAACTTGTACTAAATAACTTTTCAGAGAGTCTGTGATTTTCAGGGCAGTTTTATTCCACGCCTGGCCTTGGAAAGACTAACACATCACTGAATAACTCCGGGACTGTTTCATGCAGACACATGGAAGTTGATCATAGCACCAAATATCTTCTACATGATGTTTTTTAGTTTCCTAATCAATGTGGATACTCTGTTGGGAATATGGAATTAATACCTGCAATGCATACAGAAAAAACCCACTATCTTCCTTATGATTTAAAGTACATTGGTTAAAGACGAGGTTCTGCCTTTATAATATCAAATAAAAAGTTTATTACCAATAAACAAGTGTATCACTGTAAGTTATTGGGGACAATATGGAATACTGTGGAACAAAAGGAAGGACTAAAATTTTTAACTAAGCTATTTCAAAATAACATGGATACGTAGGAAGCATAGTCATTAAGGCTGCAGATAGAGCAGTTGCAATAGAAAAAACTGAAAGTATTTTCACATCCCAAATTTTTTATTAATATTTTTAATAATTACTTAACAATAATAATGGTTGTGTAAAGCGTCGGTAAGATGACCAAAAAGGTAACTTATAAAATGCAACTTCATACAATTGGTGACCAATATCCTGTTCATAAGACTAGTATCAAATTGAATCATTTCCTAGTCAAACAGTAAATTCCCTTTGGAATATTAATTATGACCTTTGATGAATCGGTGTTACAAGGTGAACTACTTTCAGGGTGGAAATATTAGCATTACAGTGCATGATACAAACATGATGGATAACAACACTCCTTCAGCCTTGAAATTTCAGGTTCTGAAAAGGCAGTTTACTTGCAATGAATTCTAAGCACAAGGCTGAAGTCATTAAGCCAGCACAGCTAAATTGAGACAAAGGACTTGAGCCAAATTGCACCGTTTCACTTGACAAATCAAGATTGTCAGAATTCAGTGTCTTACAGATCACATTGAATAGCATAATTGGTTTTGGTGCTGTCTTTGTGGATGCTTAACTTAAATTTTTTTCCTGACCTTTCTTTTAAATATTTTGCAACATTTTTCTTTTTTAGTTTTCAGTAAAAAGAAAAAAATTATAAAAGAGAGTGAGAGCTGCAAAGCATTTTGCAAGAGTTTTAAATAACGGTTTGAAGGGAAGGAATTGACTTCTGCTTCAGTACCCAAAACTTGTTTGATGTCTTTGTCAAGAGACTGCACTTAAACCCACTTCATCAACTTGCAAACACAGTATAAGAGTTGAAAGAAGGTAACAGTTGGAAAACAACAAAATTCTACAATGAAAGCATGGTGTTTACATCCTATTAAAACACTATTGAACCAAGTAGTGGGGAAAGCAATTATGTCTTTTTTTTCTACTCCATTACCAAAAATATGCTATACAAAATTTGTACTAGAAGTAAACAAGTGTTACAAATAAATCTTCTTTCATGAGTTGCAAATTGGAAAGTGCAGAGCATGCAAGATATGCTCCACTGTAAGTCTGTCAGTTTATGCTGGATTTCTAAGTTACATAAAGCAAAGTAAGCCATAGATGTGGAACAGCTGGATGGGGTTTCATAAACAATTTTGATTTATAGCCGTGTAGATGAAAGAAAAGGCAGTTTTCTTTATTTTTCATGTAATTCTGGTTGGTTTAACTGGGTAAACACTTGAGTAATTTTAAACTGGCTCCTATTTACTTGTGATCCACCAAACACACTAAAGGACTGCAGGCAGGTGGGAGAAGAGGGTAATATTCTGTTCAGAATAGGTTAGAAACAGTGGTGAAACCTACAGCATTTCTGTCCAGAGAAATACAATACTTTGCTTCAGGAATACTTCCTAGATGCTATTCCAATGCAGAGGAGTAGAAAACATAAGCAACATGGTGAATGTCTCTTAGACACCTTAAAATTCTATTTTTGGTCTGTATGATGACCTTCATTCCAATATGGTATGTGAAATATTTTAAGATTTGTATGCAATTTTAATTAAGGGGATATGTATCTTGTTAACTAAAGATTGATTAATTAATTGTATTTTTAAGTATTAGGAGCAGCTATTTGACCAGCTTTGCTTACAAAAGCAGAAATATTAAAGAGAAAGCTATTTCAAGGCTCAGTTCTATACAATTCCAGTGTGTAACATTCACTACCAGGAACAATGGATCTGTTGGGCTTCAGTGGATTTGTTCAGTGTAGTATGGATGACAGACCTTAAAAAAACCCCATATATTTGCAGCAACAGGCCCTCAGGATGTTTCTATTTTTTATTGCCCATCTGTAATGGTATTACAGTGACCTGCTAGTTTAGCGCAAACTTTGAAAAATAACCTTTTGAGCCTTCCAGTGTTTGGAGAGGAAATGTCTGTTTCAGAGCCCTGGAGCTATGTGGATACTGCTTATTTTGGGAATAAAGTCCTTGGCTGCATCAGTGCTTGATCAGTGAAAAGAAAGATCAGGGATGCAATGTCTGCTCTGGAAAGGAACACGGGCATAACCTTTTGCTCATTCAGGACCTCATACTTTTGGAATCAGGGCAAAACGCATCCCGCTTGCGGAAATAATCGGCGTCGGGATCCTCCGCTCTGCTCTGTGGCATTCCTTGCTTAGGGAACAAATAAAGGATTTTCCAACCCAGCTGCAGCCTCTCGGCCGCCGGGCGCCCCGACCCGCAGCCCTTTGGCGCCCGAATCCCAACCGGCCGCTCGGTGCCAGGGGCCGAGGAGAAGCCTCCGGCCTCTTCCCCGGGCACAGGGACACGGCGACACCGGGACACCGGTATGTTGGAACCCTGGAAAAAACCCACACCGGGACAGCGGGACACCGGGACAGGGCCTCCCCTCAGGGAGGGGTTTTCCCGCCTCAGAGGCTGTTCGCGCCCTGCGGCGGTGGCAGCAGCGGGAGTCCCCTGAGGGCGGCGGGAGCACCCTGCCGGCGCCTCCCGGTTTTCAGCCGGGCAGTGCCCCGCCCCGAGCCCTGAGGGCCGGGGAACGCTGGGCACTGCGAGCGCCGGGAGGAGACTACGCCCGGAGAGGGCGGAGGAGGCGGGGGGAGGCAGCTTGGCTGCGGGAGAACCCCTCGCCCCTGAGGGGTGCTCCGCCGGCGAGTGCCGCAGGACGAGACCGGGGCTCTCGGATGAGCAATCACTGCGGAAGGCTTAAAAGGAAAAGCTTACATGAGGCTGTACAAACCGAGAGGGCTGCTCTGCACGTAATTCCCAGAGGAGGGAGGAGTGTGGGTGCCTGCCAAGAGGGAAACCACCTCGGCGACAGGACAGGGGAATCCTGTCACCTGCAGCGAGGGGGGAGCCCCTCAGGGAGGTCAGAGCAGCCTTGAGGGAGGTGGAAAAGCCCCGAACGTGAGGATTCACTCTACAGGTACATCTTTCAGTCACTGGAGTGTTCCTTGCCAAAGTAGATTTTCCTGTGCCATTAAAAAAGTAAGCCTGTCAAGTTAGGAACAGTGTGTGATTACTGAATCACGCAGTCCTGGTTAAGAAAATTAATTATCTTAATTATGTAGTTAATGAAAGGTTTTGAACATGTTCCTGTCGGCTCTCAGATGTCAGCTCTGCGCTGTGACTGGGTTGTTCAGAGACATTGGTGAGCCAGGCTGTTACAAGTGTGATAAGTCCTCTCAATCACTATACAGAATTTAATTCAAATTATGTTCTTCACACGAGGCAGATCACTTTTTAAATGAAGCTGATGAGTGCATTCAACTTGAAGAAGCATGCACTAAACATCACCAGCACCATGGCGTTTAACAACACAGTTTTGTGCCTGCAACCACACTGCCTCTTTGCACATGAGGATAAAACCTGATACAATGTTTTGGCATACCCAAGAGTTTTTCATAAACTTTCCTAGGGTTGCACTTTACAACTCGGCACACAGTGAAGACAAGAGTGGCAATCTCTTTTAACAATTAAGATGTTAAGAGTTTGAAAGGATCCACTCTCAGATTTAGAGGAGTTTGTCAGTGGTTATCACTTCCTTGATATTTGCTCTCTGTATCCAGGGAGTTTTTGGCAAAAATACTGTGTAACAAATTAATTAGAAAATTCTATTAATCTCCTTAACTTGTCAACACATCAAAAATATCAATTTTATTTTTGCAAAGATCTGAAACTTTAGTAAACCATTGTTTTCTTAAGTTCTAGATGTTGGCTTTAAATGTTGTTCAGTGATCCTGCTTTTACCTCAGGTCTGTAATGTATATACAGCAAATATAAATGTGGCAATGTATAGATGATAGAATTACTGTTTTTTTTTTTTCTTACATAGTTTGAAAATCATTAAGATACCATTTACACCTAAAGCTTTAATATTTCTTTAACTTTCAGGACTGTCTCAGCAAATATAGTACTTACTTTTGTGACCATGAAATGTGCATATTCCAAAAGATTTTTATCTTCATCACCAGATGAAACTGAATGTTACCTGTATGCAAAGCGAACTAAAACAGAAAGTGATCAAAAAATGAGAGAAAAAAAGGAGCAGCAAAAGCTAGAACAAAGCACACACTGTGGGAGCAAGTACCAAACATCACCATACAAACTCCTATATTTGCCAGAAAGACAAAACAACTGGGCATTAGAAAAACCGAGTTGTGATACAGCAAGAAAAACTTGTATGAGAGAATTTTTCAGTTCTAAAACTTGTAATAATGAAGGACTAGCATGTAGAGTATCAGAAAATGAACTGTCCACCAAAAAATGGAGTCCAGAAAATGAAGACCAAAGTCCTCTAGAAGATGACATTCCCCTGAATGTACATGGACAGCCCCTTGAAACAGAGCTGCTCAATGTGTCGAGCACTGCTGACACATGTCAAAATCTGCCGGTACTAAACCCACCCCAAGTGCAGCAGAACAACAGTATAGAACAAAATAATAAAAGAAATGAGGATAATGAGCTCAAACAAAATTCTTCAGTTCCATCCTTAAACAGACACGTGTTTCAGACTGAATTGTTAAATGAAAAGTCTGTCTCCAATAAAAAGTGGCAGCGACACCAGATTTTTCAAATTCCATTTTTGAGTGGAACAAGTTCTCTGTTTTCATGCATAGAAAATAAAAAAAGTAAATTCCTGAAAAATGTATGTTCTGCAGAAGAGAAAAATTATTCCAGTTGCGATAAGGATCCTACTGCAAAAAAAGACAATAAAGAAAGAAATAATTCATTGTATATAATTCAAATATTGAAGCCTTTAAAGTGTATACAACCACTGGAAATCCCTAATTTTCAATTTCCTAGGATTTCAAAAAAAATGAGTAGTAAACAGTCATCAACTAAATTTAGGGAGACAGATTGGAAGAATTTTGAAGGTGAATGGTCTTTAATGCAATCTAAACATATACATGGTGTGCAAAAAATGTCTGAGGTAGGGAAACAAAAAATGCAAAATGATAAAAACAGTATAAGCGCTTCAACTGCTTGTTCTGAATTTAAAGAAAAGAATTGCCCACCAATTAACAAACAGGAGCACAGTGCTTTGGCAGAAGGAGAAGTATCTGGAACTTATTTCAGATGCAACAGCACTGACACTGAATGTAATAAAATATTAGCTGAAAATTACTTCAAAAATAAAATAATGGAGAATTCAGAGGGTGATGATGACCAGAAGTCAAAGATTCACATTCATATTAGTGCTAAAAATGTTCAGAATGAGAAATGTGTCTGCTCTAATGATCTTTTGCAGAGGAGGGGGAGGAAGTGCACTAATGAGAATGCGGGAACATTTCATATGCAGATGAGTATTCCAGTAACAACAGAAGCATTAGAGAAAAATAAGTTAAACCTACACTGTGCTATGCATGATTCCAGCAGGGATATTAGTTTCTATGAAGCAGAATCAAAACTCTCCACAAAGGAAATACTTGATTTCCAAAGTTATGTAACAAAACCCAGTACATTTACAAGTAATTGTCCCTGCATTATTGTGCAGGATTTTCCAGCTAAGGAAGCAAGTTGCAATGTATTTAGGGGGATGGAGATGCTCAAATTGAAGTTTTCATTTCAAAACACGTTGTTTGGGTGGGTCAGGATGTGGACTGAACCTTTCCATGGAGCTATGCCCACCTGCCAGGATGACAGTGTCACACCTTGGTCTCATTGCTGTGACACATTAAAAGAACAGTGTGATGCTCAAGAGTTGGTAAAGAGCACTATAAATAGGAACCACAATGATAAAATATTCATGTATTTGCTGGCTCTTGTTTCAAAGCATATGAAGGTGGAGGTGCTAAAGATAATACTTGCTTTCTTTTTCAGTAGCACAAACACTTTATTAACAACTGAGGGAAAGTCTGTGCGAGGAGAGAAACAGTCTTTATGTGGCAGAAAACAAAATCAGTTAAACATATGCACAGATGATTCTTTGAGGCAAACCACAGGATTTCTTAGAGAAAATGAAACTTATCCAGGATTTTTAAGTTCTAAATTTGTGGAAAGCATTGATTTTGAGTTGCATAATGGATGCCAGAGAAGATGCTTTTCTAGAACTGTAGGTGAAGAAGAGAACACTTTCTTACAAAGAGGAGCCTTCTTTCATAACCAAAAAAGCAGATTATGTAAGGGAAGACATGTCAGGAAACACTACCTCTTATCCAGAGCGAGTGAAGGGTTTAGCACTGATTTGAGGTCAATCACTCACAAAAACAGTATGAAAAAGCAAATTTTACCTGGTAAATACCTGGTCTTGCTGCAGGGCTCTTCTGATAGTTCTTCACTACACAAGATCTATTTCTGCAATATTACAAAATTACAATATCTGGTAGGAGCCAATTTTAGATACCAGGGTTACTTTCCTGCTCATTCACAACTGAAATTTGAAAAGATACATAAGAAAAGTACAAATCAGGAAATAACAGTAAATACTCTAAAGCAGGAGAAGAACAAACCAAGCATAAGGCTTAATAGTTCTTTTCACGTAGAATTCTTTAAAGCTCAACCTTTTGTTTTATATGAAAATAGGAAACAGAGGAGAACTGGGTATAGAAACTGCATAACTTCTACAAATGAAGTCACTAATGAAGTAACATACACCAAGAAAAAATATTTGGGCAACTCATTCATAAATGCTGATGAAAAAAGATGTGTTAATTCAAAAGTGTTGCAAATGAATTTTCATGATTTTCTTTCTAAAAAATCTTTTTGTGTTTTTGACACGTATGAAAAAATTCCCCTAGCTACTGATTCTGAAGACTTTGACCAGATCCCAGCTGTAAGGCAAGACAGTTCTATCAAAAAAAAGTTGTGTGAAGGAAGTGCAGTCATTGGTTCAAAAGACATTCAGTGTTTGCCTGTTAAATCACATGATGTCTTAATTCTATCTGAGCAGCCAAAAGCAACCACAGAAGAATATAATTCTCTCCTGTTGCTAGATAGACAAATAAATAAACATGAGAATTGCAAAGACTTAGATACTTGTGGCCCACATCTAGCAACTAAAAAAGTAGACAACCAAAATACTTATTTATTTTCTGAAAATTTATTTCCTAGTTCCTCAAATATTTGTCAGTCTGTCACTTTGCCGTTGCATGGCAGCTCTTTTGTCAACAGAGAAATAAGTGAAGATGGGCACTGCAGGAACTCCTCAAGTGCTGATGAACAAAACACAAGTGAAACAATTCCTGCCATGGTGCAGTATCTATCCATGGGAAATCCTGCCATGACAGATACATACTTGCAATTACAGGCTAAAGAAACAGCACCATTTTCTTTACAAGGCCCTGAACAGATGAATAAGACACGCGGTTCAGAGCCAGCAACTTTGAAACAGCATTTTGAATATGTAAAAGAACAGGAAGAGAAAAATTATGAACAAATGTATGTAACTAATGAAAGTCAATGTGAGACTGTAATGAATTACTTGATTATGTCATATTCAGAAGATAAATCTAAAACATTCATTGCTGCAGAAGAGGAATTTAAAATGCCTTTATCCATAATGAACAATGGATGTCTTGAAGATGTAAAAGATAAGTATTTACCCTTAGAAAATAAAATCACACACGAATTTGAACTGAAGAGAAAATTTGATTTAGTGCTAGAAGAGCTACGTATGTTTCATGAAATTAGCAAAGAAAATGTAAACAATTTATCTAGTTTGGAAACAAACTTGCCCAACAGTTACTGGGAATTAAATAAGGCTGAGGTAATAGATGAAAACATGGCAAGGGTTTCTCAAAGGAACATATGTATTTCATCTCCAATCTGTGGTACCACAAAAGGAAAACACATAACTGACATTAATGAAAGTTCATTACATGAAAAGATATTAAATGAAAATGAAGACCAGAAAGTATCTAAGGAATGTTCTATTCCAAGAATGCCAAGTGAAGAATTGCTGCACTCCCCTGCAGAAGGTAAGTACATAGAATTACAGTCTTATGTAATCAAGAAAATTTAAATTTTAGGCAATATTTGATTTGCTTTAAAGATGTATTTCTCAACTCAAATAATTCCATGTTTTTATGGAATTCTAAGTTTGGTGGACAAATGTACTTGCCCTTGAATAGGCAAAACCAAAAAATCCCACACTACTGCAGCTACCTGCACACTGTGCTGTAGCAAGTGTAGATCAGAATTCAGCTGGTCAGCTCCAGGCTCGCTCAAACCTGTATTAATGCACATTCTGTTTCAGATTGTTCATTTTGTCTGATTTCATCACAGCAAGCCCTAAATTCCCTAAAAGACTCAAAACCACAATGAGAATCACATCCAAAGAGAGAAAAAGTCTCAATTAAAACATGATACAATGTTTACAAAGGAGACGACTGCTTCCTTTCAACTGATGTCATGGACTCAGTCATAGAATAGTTTGGGCTGGAAGGGATGTTTATAGGTCATCAAGTTCAACCTCCTGCAATGAACAGGGTCATCCACAAGTAGATCAGATTGCTCAGAGCCCTGTCCAACCTGATCTTGAATATAAATATATAACACGTACAACTTATATAAATATGGTTATGTTTGTTCAAAGTTTAGGTGCTGCTGTTTTTAACACTTACATTTTTTTCCCTAGAGAAGCTCAATCCCCATTACAAACAGGATGTGGGGAAATCTGATTCATAAACTCTAAGATTCTTACCCCATTTGCTGCATAATTGAGCTATTTAATAAGTAAAGGACACCGAGAATAAAACCAGTTGAATTCTCTACCTTCTTGTATAAATAACTCAAAAGTGGTTAGAAAATTATTCAAACAAAAGCTCTTTCAGATTTTGGACCTGAAATTCAGTTTGCAGAAGTGATGAGTTCTCCCAGCTGCAAACAAAATTGGTGAGGTTTATGCTTTGGTCATTTTTGGTAAATTACCTGATGAAAATGTAGCCGTCTCAAAATTGTCATCAGAGCTAAATTTCCCAGTGATTTGGATCTAAATTTGTAAAGTGAACATTTCAGGGGGGGTATGAAAGTAGGTAGTGTCCGGGAAGAAATTGTTAAAGAGTTGAAAAAATTCCAGAAGGAATTCTGTTCAGTAGAGCTTTGACAGTATAATGTGCTGCAAGGTACATCTGAATGCCTTGCAGAGCATGAAAACCTTAGAGTTACTGGGAAAATGGCTGAGCAAGTGATCACTTTTCTGCCTAAGCCTCAGATAAGAAGATCCAAGTGCAGCAACTGATATGTCACCAGAGGATTAAAAACTGCATTTTTGCATTTATGTGAAGGAGAACTTCATGAGGTGTAGAAACAGCTTTTTCCAAGCCTCTGAGAATGAGACTTTGGAGCTTCGTTAACATTACCTATAGTGTGCACAAACAGGTTTTAATCACATCAACAAGAACCACAAATTAATAACTAGATGAAACAAACTTAGTGATTTGTTTATAGTAATCAAATGAAAAAGTTAAATGTATTTTTTTTGTTGTTGTTGTTTTAACACTATTTAGGTGCAGCCTATAGAAATCCATACACATGGCATCCAGCTTTTTTACCCGGCACACTTTTTAAGGAACAAAGCTATAATTTACAGAAAGAAGGAGGTAATAGTTACATTATTCTGTAATTTATACCACAAATCCCAATGCAAATAGACTTATTTCTCAAACATTTGTATTTGTTTTCTTCCCTTTTTATTTCTATCTCTATAGAAATCACATTTGGTTTAATTGTATGTTACTAGAAAAGTGTCCTGTCTTCAGCTTGATTCACAGAACAAGCCATGCTGATGAGCATTTTCGTTCTTTGGAGAGCAGAAAAGAACTTTAACAACATGGGGTTTCCTTTGTTGCTTATTTTGGAGCCTTTTGGAACAAACATCTTTGGGCCTTCAATCATTGTGATATAGCCAAGATGTACTACAGAGAGAACATGATTAGTTATACTTTTTTTGAAGATTTGCAGTTTTGTACACATTGTGGAAGGACATTCAGAAGGATATTGCGAAGTGATCTCTTAGGACTTGAAAAAGCATGTTTTGGCAGTTTTTTCAACATATGGAAACAGTAAAACAAGGCATTTGGTTTATTCTGAAATGAAATACTAAAATTCTGTCAAGAAAAGGCTATAGATAAAGTTCTGTTTTACTTCATGGGATCATGTACTGATATTTTGACTTTTATTCCCCATTGCATCTCTTAAAACTGTTGCACAATTTTCTGGCTTCAGAATTCAGAATTCAGAAACTGTTTCCTTCACTCAGGCCATTCTGGGAAATAAAGAGACTGAAATACTCAAACAATTACAGATGACCTCTGGTGTTCTTTTCACTTGTATTTTATTGAAGTTATGTCATCTTGTGAAAATGTTTCATATACCCAATACAAAATGTTGCAGAAAATTCTGCTCTACTTCTTTGCTCTTTGTCACTACTCTAAGATTCTATATTTTTGTGATATGGGTTCTGGTTTCTGATTTACATAGTAGGTATTTTTATTGCTTAGGGAAATTCAGATTCTAGAATGCTGTGTTGTACATAATACACCAAGGTGGTTGATATTAACATCTTCTTGAAAGCCTTGTTCAGATGAGATTGAAGCTTTCGATCTTCCTCTTTCCCAGGTCAAGGACAAAGGAAATCAGATGTTTTTCTCCATTGTCTGTTTCTTTTACATTGCTTCCTAATGTTCTCTAAATTCCCATCTGAGCTTCTCCAGAAGTGTTTGGAAGGAGACCTCAGCAATGAGTGTCTCATTTTCCCCTCCATGATTGCTGAGAAATTGTGCAGGTTGTTAGGGCAATGGCATATTTCTAGGCATCTTTCTTATTTCTAGTGTTTTGTCAGAATCAACAGGAACTTAATATTCTTCCAGTAGAAGAAGCTGAAAAAATTGAATATTCCCCTCATCATCCTTCTGAGTTGATAGCAAATAGGAAACTGTTGAGTATTGTCTTTCCTTGAGGAGGTACATTGGCAGACATCATTCTCTGAAAGTTGCCTTGGAAGTTATTCTGAAACCAGGTTTTGTCAGAAGTTATGTTGATATGTAACTCTCTCCCTCTATTTTTCAGTAGGATGCTGAGCCATCACATATTGTCACAGAACCTGTGACTGCTTTGGAAAGAAGATACCTAGGTGGGACAAGAAGATTTATACTCCAGTAGCTTTACAATTTACCATGACTAACAACCACGCTTTCCTGGTTACATATGAACCCACAGCACTTGATTGACTTTCAGTGCATACCTTTCCTCTTCTAGCTGGCTCTTATGAGTCTTAGAAAAGACACAGCAGCACTGCTGTTTCATCACTGACTTAAGAACAGAACTTTGTGATTCTTTTTGTCTCATCCCACCATGTAAAATTCTTGTAAAAGGCTTAGAGAATTTTTTTTCTCCCATTACTAGAACACCAGCTGAATACATAAGACTCTTATACACACCCTATTTGATGTTCTGGCTAACTGCTCAGTGCTTCATCATTTTATAGAAAAATGCAGAATAATACTGGAAAAGATCTTGAGAAATTTGATCCCTTCTTCTTCCAGATGAATCATTGTCCTAATCTCTAGTTAACAAGGTCATGGTCTTCTATTCTGCCCCAGTCAGTATTATTTTATGCAAAACAGAATAACTTCTAAAGGGTGACTGATACTACACTGATCACTGCTTGAGATCACTAAATGGTGCATACGTTACCTAATAGAATGTGGAACAGAAAACAGACATCCTTCTATCCTGCTTTATGTAAAATCAGTGGCACAGGGCAAGACATCAGACTAATTGTGAATATTAAGTGTATCCATCTCAGCATGTCCACTCTGTCCTGATGTTAACTTGTATCAAATAATGTGCCTTTGCCAGTCTGTTATGAAAGTTATGCAACACAGGGTTGAGGATTATTCTAATTGTCACTACTTTAGGAAGTAAATGTGCAGATCAGAAGGAATCTGCACATGACCCAGCTGTGAGCACTTCCTTTTCAGCCCAGAAGGATCCATTAGATGCTCTGCAGCAGAATGGAGGTGGGATAGGAGGTAGTAAAGGTTTGTTTAATCAATACTGGTCTAATTTATCCATCTTGTCAGGATGTAATTCTTGTCTGTATCATGCAGAAGTCTGGGTCTGCTTTCATTTACTATTCTTTCTTTTAAATCTAGGATACTTCCTGTCTCGTGACATCATAAGAGTACAGCCTCTTAAAACATGCAAGGGCCCCATCAGGATTGGGCTGTCAAGAAAAGCTCGGCCAAAGAAGCTTCATCCTTATCTGAAATGACTTCCTGGATTCTTTTACCAGCCTTTACATCTGGGAGCACTCCACCTGAAAACTGTTGACATGTTTTAATGTTAGAATCACTTTTTTTTTTGTACTTTGATCTGTGTGGTTTATGGGGTTTTTAGATATTAATATTGCAGTATTTGCTAGTAATTTATTTAGGAATACTCCTGTGAGTACTTGATAGCAAAGGGATTTATAATGAATGTTTACTAGTAGAAGTTTTAATGGAAGCGTGAATTCCTTTTAAAGTTTATGTAATATTAATAAAATCTGTCATGTATTTTTCATCTATTAAAATGTACAGTTGAAATTTTCTCTCACATCCACACATCCTTAGAATGTTCTGTGTGTTTATGTAGTTTTAAAAACTCAGTAAGTATTTTTAAGGAGATTTGTTACAAATGTTTAGAGTGATGTAGAAGAGAATTTCAGGAAGTTAAATTTAGATCGCTAAAAGGAAGATTATGTTTTAGGCCTCAGAGGTTGTTTCCTCTGAGGTACTTTCAGTTCCATGTACTTGTCCTGTTAGACAAAGAGTTGGAAAAGAATAAAGCTATAAATGCTGCAGACAGGTTGTCTCATTCTGAGGGTACTGATTCCATTGCATACAGCATGGAGGCAAAATAACAGTGCATAAATTCTGGAGATTATGTATCTTGAGAAATGGGCACACTTGGGCTGCTCTGAAGCATGCAGATCTTGGTTAGGGACTTTGGCTAACTTATTATATTGATATTTTTGTTATAAAGAATAGGGATAGTTTCAACTGAATAAAAACAAACCTGAGTGAAGTCTGAAAAAAAAATCCTGAATTGTCAGGACAAGAGTACTCCAATAACAGGTATTCAGAAGAAAGCTTTAAACCCTCTGTGATTGCACAGATTTTTTTGACAGACCATATTTCATCCTGCAGTGGATAAGAGAGTATTCCGGTATAAAAAGTGTTATAGAACAGTGATGGAATGATGATAAATTTGTATAAAAATAATAATACATGGTCGCAGCTGACAAAAGGAAATTGAGCAAGCTGAATTGATAGGACATTTATCTGCAGATAAATTATTTTATTGAATTCCAGCAACAGTGGAAAAACTAAGTAACTTCACAGTTTAATTTCTTCAGCAGCGACATTCAGAATATATCATATGAAATAGCAAGCATATCAGTATGTTTATGTTATAAGGATCTAAATAACAAAAAAAACTCAGTCCAATATTGAAAGAAATCAATGAAACAATGAAATCTAGAAAAAGAGTTATAATTTGGTTCATGGTTCCTTTCACATGAATCTTAGATGAAAATTTGTTTCTAGGAACAATTGGTTCTAAAATCAGAGTTTCTAAACTGATCTGTTGACCACAGATTGTCCAAAAGATATAGTAAATGGTGTGGACCTGGTTTAAATTTTAATGTAATTTTAAACAAAAAAAGTTACTAACTTTCCCACTAAAAATTCGATGATGCAAATGTGAAACTATCCATGCTAATGGAAAGCATAGTTCTGGACAAGACATT
Source organism: Trochalopteron elliotii (assembly GCA_024734555.1). Taxonomy (NCBI): domain Eukaryota; kingdom Metazoa; phylum Chordata; class Aves; order Passeriformes; family Leiothrichidae; genus Trochalopteron; species Trochalopteron elliotii. The sequence continues at coordinate 480,408 of JANPWX010000085.1, read as the reverse complement.
GTTCTTCATCAGTATACCAAATTTATGGAAAAGTTTAAAAGGGTTAAACAAATAGACAATTAGGACACATGTTCAGAAGCAGGTCTTAGGAGGGCAGGGCCATTAGACAACTGCCTTGGGAGTATGCAGATGAGGCAGCAGCTGGACAGGAATGGATGGATGGATGGATGGATGGATGGATGGATGGAGGGAGGGAGGGATGGATGGATGGATGACTTTGTTGCACCTTCATCAGCAGCAGACATCTCTGTCTCAGAGAAGGTAACGTGGCATCACAGAGTGACACTATGGAGCAGCTTGAGGGCCTATGGATGGTAGCATCCCCTAAATGTCAACTGAGGGTTGGTAGAGGAATTCTGGTTTCTCAGTGCTTTACAAGAAGTATCAGCTTAAGTTTCTCTGGATCCCAGCAAGGAGAAGCTGATCACAATCCTTTAGGTAAATGTTGTTTATTGTGTACTGGTGCAGAGCAAGGAGAGCTGGTCTTTAGGCATTGGAATGTCCCCCTGGAGTTTTGTCCTCACAGCTGGGCAAGCATTTCTTAAGTGCTGCCAGATATGAACTGGCTCTCAGGTATGGTGTCTTATCAATAGATTCTTTAGGTCATATTTGTAAAGGTTGATGCTTAAAGTAGGAGGATTTCTTACAATTTGAGAGTGATACTTCTGTATTTACAACCTATTCTATGAATTCTTTGGGAAACCTTTTCTCTGTGTTATTTCCCACAGAGAGGTATCTTTACCCTACAGAGTAATTTTCCTATATCCTGTTGTGCCATTGGTCTGTGATCATTAATGATATGGGGAATACAATTAAAACATTGCATTTTCAATAATTGTGGGGCAGCTCTGATGGCCATGGCTTGGAAATAGTATATAATTTCTGTGCTAGCACATCTGTGCTCCCACTGCTCAGAGCATGGCAGTACCAGATCTGAGCCTGAAAAGCCACTAACCACAGAACTTCACAGATCAGACCAAAGATGGCAATCAGAGCATATGAGTCTACCGGCAGCTTCCACACCACAGGCTGAGCCTTTACTGAGTCTGTAATGTCCAGGGGTCAAGACCTTAAATGCTGAGTATGGAGGCTTCATGACTTTGATTCCTAGTTAATAGTGTCCAATAGACCCAAGAAAATGGCCTTTGTCGTTCTGAAAGCAGTTACATCAATACAAAGCCATGTATGGAGATGATGTGACCCCACCAAAGTGTACTTGTAATGAACATTCACATAGGTAATTCTGAAACTGAAGGATAAGCTGTTCTTTGAAATACTTAGGCAAATTTATTCTGCCTTATAGTAAACTTTGGGATGCCTAGAAACTCAGATTAGTCTAAAATCTGCAGAAATCAATATAATGGAAAGATTCCACAGAATGACCTCAGCATTGTTTATATAGCAAATCATCATTCCTCTGAAGAGTATTTTTGCCTATTTTTAAATCAATGAACTCACCTGTTTTTAAAATGTGTCTCTTTATCTGATGCTTGTATAAGAAAATACAACAATGTTCTTGTCTGCAGAAGACAGAGGCACACAGGCTTCTTCTTCAGGACTAGAGATAAAGTCTTAATTCACTGAATTTATACTCAGTAGCAAACTTCCTTGTGTTTAGTGGTGCAGATTGTGCAAGAATGTCCCCAAATATCCTGGAAAAGAGACTGGAAAATACCCAAACACAAAAAAACCAGACAATAAGTCAAACAAAACAACAAAAATTGGACCACGTAGAGAAGTAGAATAGTCCAGCTGAGATATTATGTAAACTTTATGTCTGACTGCTCGTTCAGCTGGAGAGAGCTGCTAACAACACACCCTCATCTGAAATAACAGAGGAGGGGTTGGCACTGGGAATGCTGCCTGGCCTTCTGCCAGCTCCAGCTTCCCCAGCACCATCAGCTGGGCTAGGTCAGGTACCTCGCTGTGCTGGGGAGCAGCACAAGGGCACTCAGCTGTGCAGGGCAGCAATGGAAGCTGGCGCCATTCCATGGGCTTTGGGAGCTGCATGGGAACATGCCAAGCCAAGATCCCGCCATATGTCTTGGCATATCTGATGGAAGCAATTATGTATAGATTTTGAAGTTTTGCAGACACCGTATCTGGTGATTTTTTTTTGAGTTAGCTAAACTTGCTAATCTGACTGTAACAGAAATGCAGATGTTAAGTGTCATTATACTTTAATAATTATGCAGGAAAGCTTAAATATAATTTCTGCATCATTTTCTATCAGCTGCTAGAACAATAGAGATAGCTTGGGCTTGTTTAATACAAAAGGATTCCATTATAGCCTACTGAAAACCTTGAATTCCATTATATCTACCAATACATGTGATTTTTTAATAAATAGTAATTGAATGTATTTTTTTCTTCTGCCTTTCAAATGACTGAATGCAAAGCTAAAACTGCTCTTCTCAGTGTATTTTGGATAAATGTGGGCAATTAATGAGTGAATATATGGAAGATTATTAAAATCCAGTTTAATAACAACACCTGTATAGCTGTGTAGCTGTTTTCTCTATCAGGGAATTGAATGGAAACAGATAATGAAGCCCTGTTACTCCTTCTACTGTTGGAAGACAGTTGCCAAAACAAAATAGATCACAAATTTCAGGGAAGGCTTTGGAGAAAGAGTTCAAATGACTGTATCTATCAAAAGGTTTTGCATTAAGGAAGATAGTGCCAAGGCATTTTGTGAATACACTTTATCAAGAAGTTTCATGTGCTTAGGGAGGAGCTCTGCGTTTGGTCTTTCAATTCACATTCAGCTTGGATTTTAATTTTCTGCTCCCAGCATCAACATCCCATTATGTTATTCCCACACACCACTGAAGAATGTACCTGCAGTTTTTCCCTAGTCAAGACACTGATGTCACTTTACCTGCTGTGTTCCTGCTGAGCCAGAGGTAGAGCATTTCTAAACAGAGTGTCAGGTAAATTAGAAGTACATTTTAAAAATATCTGTGAAAATGAAAGGTTAATTTTGCTTAAAATTATTTCTGTCAATAATGATTCAGGTGAAAATGTAAATAAGGGCACTGGTTTCAGCATTCGTCCACTGACAGTCAGTGTGGTAGATGAAAGGTCTTTATGAACTGCAACAATTTAACAAGTTATGTTTAATTTAATGTGAAAAATTAGTTTATCATGAACGGATATGGTAATAAAAATAAAGAGATGATTATTTTATAAAATATATGCTACCATTTGATAATTGGTCTGAGTCAATGCTACCATAGAAGTATGTCCTCCATTATTTGAAATTTTTCCACTGCAAGGCCCCTTCAATTATGAAAATATTTTTAGCCAGGAGCTATAGTGAAAATTCAATATAAATTATATTCAGTGTGTGCACTAAGAAAGATGCATAGAATAATCTGCTGTTAAAGCACTTTCTGTCAAAGCTTAAATATGCAAAAATATGCAAAACTTAACAAACAAATGTGGAAAATAAGTGCATCTGCATGGAGATATATGTGTGCATGTGTATAACCTACCATGTTTAAAGTATTATCAAAATATATATTCTTATTACCAATGACATTTTGGAGCCTGTAACTTAACATACTGGCAATGGTAGATTTCAGAAATTGTAACAGAGGTTATGGCTGTGTGAGAGATGAGAAACAGGTTGAATTTACTTGGGAAACCCCAGTCAATAAAGTAAGGTAGGCCCTAAGGTGACCTGAATTGCCTTTGGGACAGAATTGTCTTCCTCCATTGACCAATGAGGAGCTTGTGCCACAGTCAGTGCTCTCAACAGACTGCAAGAGTAGAAAAATCTCTTTTATTTGTTACTTGGACCTAAGGGTGGAAGAGTTAGCTGTTTAAAGTGCTCTCTAGCATTGAAATTCAGTTATTCTTAGGTCTGTATTCAAGCAGCATCCAGGATCTCTGCTCACAACTCACTGTTTACTGCATAATCTTGCAACAAAGATTTGGTTTCTGTCACAGAGGTTTTTGCAATTCATTTTTTTCAGTCTGTAAATGTACTTTTAGTTATTTCTTGTTATTATGATATTTAAAAGAGGCAAAATTTTTTAAAAAGAGGTTTTTTTAAAGAGAGCAATATTTGGTTTATTTCTACATGGTAGATAAAGAATCTTTCAATTTTAAAATATTTCTGCTTATTTGGAGGAGGATGTTGATGGAGTCATGAGTGAAGGGATGGGTTGCATGTACACAACAGGCAGGGAACTGTCCATGGCAAAGACAGTGTCCTATAGATAGTCTAGAGATGAATTTTGAGTTTGATTCTTCTCATCCATTCCAAACATGCTCACACTTTTTGGAAAAAACATTTTCTTGAGAAAATGAATAATGTTTTATGTGACATTTAGGCCAGCTTTTTGTGTGCCTTATCCTGAATATCAACTTGTTCTTCTTTGTGCCTCACTTTCTTTCCTCTCCTTAACTTCTTTTCTGCTGGAATTTTCTGAGGTTCTGCCACTATGGTAGAAAGCAAATAGACTTTCCCACATCCAGCCTAGTTCCAGCAAAACTTACCTGCTTGTGCTTGCAGGAGTTGTGAACTAACCTTGCTTGTGCCACAGATGTGCTCTATAACTGAGCAGCTATCACAAAGTACTGGTCTTGTCCAATATTTTCATTGTGACAGAGGTTCTTGGGCCATGGATGGGTGTGGATTGGTCTCACTGTTCTTCCCCCACCACATTTCTGTAAGCCTGTGCTATCACAGGGGATGCTGAGTCCTCCAACTTTGAGATGATGGGCAGGAATGGTTCTAAAAAGCAGTAGGGTTAGAAATCTTCATTTCCCAGGGACCTGTGGAGTGTGATGGCCAAGACAACTAGAACAAGACATTGATTAAGGAGCCATAGTCATAAGGAGAGTGCTGTGAGATTTAAAATATAGCTCTGATTTTCTTCCTGTAAAATGTTTGTTAATATTTCTGTGCTTATTTCATTTATGCATGTATGTTTCTGTTTTACATGTATATTTTATTATTTGTTTTTAAAAATCCCTGTCATTATCAATATACAAGTTAAAAAAAAGAACTTTTTCAAAAAAGGAAAGCTGTAGAAAAATGTATTTTGACATATTTTCAGAAGACGCTCTCTATTGATATTTTTCAGAAGAGGATTTTTTTCAAAGATGATGAAAGCTCGAATTATGCTTGCATGCCACACTACACTGCTCTTCTTTTATCCCATAGATTTAGTATGTTATTGCTTGAAAATAATTATAGGGTACAAAGATTGGAGCCATGAGAAATGAACATTTGAAAAAAAAATTTGAAGTCTGTTCACAAAACTGAAGACACAGCGCATGACGTGTTCATCCTTGTGAAAATTCTTCCTTTGTAAGTGCTGCCAAGGTCAATGTCAGCTTGAATTCTTTAATACATACTGTAAGTGCAAGCCATGCAGATTAGATCTGCCCAGAGCTATTCCTATTTGTTCATCCAGCTTTTAAAAATACGTGTTTGTGCTCTTCTATTAAAAAAATTTCCATTAAAGAAATCAGCAGTCCAAGCTTGTATCAGGTCTTTCATTATATTCATTCTCCACCTACCCTTCATTTTGCCCCAGAAATATATACAAACAAGTTTCCATCTGCACACTGCTGAATGTATTTTCACGTTCAATAACAACAGCATAATGTATTTGCTGCATTTTCCAGATAAGTTAATGAAATTAGATTATTCAGGGAACAAAATTAGTTCAGTGTTAGGACTCGTTATGGGAATCCTAACATCGACTAAAATGCTGAACTAATACTATTGAACATGGTATTGTATTTTAATTTCTTTTATCTCTAGGATGAATCTTTACCTTCATGAACTATGTTATTAAGGGCACAAAGTAATACAAGTGCAGCAATATTTCATGAAGTTGAACTTATTTCATTAAAACTTCTATTTTTTTGAAGCTTCCAAGGAAAGAGGGAGAGGAAAACAGGGGGAAGGAGAGAGAAGATAGTCCCTCTTGATATGAGGGACTTGATATGATTTCTTAAATTGTGAAGTCAAATGTGAGATTGTTTGGCTATTGAGAGATTTTAGGACCAAATCTTGTACTTTTTTTTGTATCAAGTTGTTTTTCTCTAGCAAAAAAAAAATATTGGGAGAAAATTTAAATTAGCCTGATTCCTAGAGATCCTTAGGAGATTCCTTAGAGATTCCTAGGTCCTTATGGATTCCTGGAGATACTTGTCTATATGACAGGGAGGTATGTGATGCTTCTGGGGCAATCACAAACAGGAGTAGTAGGAGTCTGTCAGTGTTTGCAGTAGAATTTGTACAGAGTCATTGGTGGCTTTGCCCTTGGCAGTCTCTTCCAAAGAGCTCAGGAATGTCTCTGTAACAGCAGTTGGACACTTTTAGACAATACTGGTGTAAAAATCTATCATAAATATTATCAACTTGTTCAGGAAAATCATGGTATCAGAGGTTTTCTATCATCATCAATTATTCTGGACTACCAAAGAAGCTGGCATTGGGCTTCCCAATTTGAAAACAATTGATACTGTTTCACTGGCACTAAGACATCTACATTTCAGGGAGATAATAACCTTACAAATATGGCCCTTGATTGCCATGCTAGTAAGCAGCTCACTGTCATCTGGCTTTACTTTGGAAAAAAAATGGTGGGTTTTTTAAAGTTCAAACTACTATTTTCTTCTGTTTCCTGTTCACTCATCTCTCCTTGCTCTGCTCATTGCTGCTGCTGGGCTGCTGCTGGTCAAGCTGATCCTGCCATTGCCTGTTGACACTGCCAGGCTGTCTGTTGTGGCATTGATTTTGGATCACTAGCAGGATGTTGGATCTGTTGCTCCCACACTTGTCCCCCTCTGCACTGTTGCAGTTCTTACACTGTTTCTGTGAGTTGCTGACAGTTTATGTCATACTGGTTCCTTACAGGAAACGTGATCTCCCTTAAGACTGTGAATAGGTTATTTTTTGATTGGTGGCTGAGCCAAACTTGAAAAGTATTGCCTGAATTGAAGGGGTTTTTTTTGTTGTTGTTGAGGTTTTCAGGTTTTTAAAGATTTTTTTTTGTAGTAGATTTATTTGTTTTTATTTTATTTATTTATTTAATTAATTTTTTTTTTCTTGGAGCAATGGAAGACTGAAAAATAGTCATTGTGGATCAAAGAAATAATTAATTCAACATCAAAAATTACGTTTTGTTTCCATGGGGACTGTGCTAACAAAAGCAAACAATAGAAGTATGGCATTAAAATTAAGCACCAGTTGCAAAACTGGCCAGGACTATTGCTCTCAGGGAGTAGTCAGGACATTTACACTAAATGTGGGGGGCTCGCATTTAAATCCTCCCTCAAGAAACATCACTTCACCTACCTCCTGCCTGATGCGTGTGCTAGATGTCACATTGTGTGGGTGTAACTTTAATCAGTCCCTCAACTTCAGACATTCTACTTTGTGTAATTATTTTAATAGGAACTGACAGCTGCTTGTTCTGTCTTCTTAAGAAGTGTGTGTGTAACCTGTTACATCATTCTCAACTTATGAATTCTCCTCCCTCGTGAGTATTTGCACATGATGACAGAACTTCAGAAGAAGAAACTGGAACCACTTATGTGAGAAAGCATTACAGCCACTGCAGTGGTCACATACTGTGTTCTGAGATTCTGTTTCTGAGATCCCTGTTCTTAAGTGCACACTGTGAAGCTGCTGTTATCTCCATGTGACCTTGTTGAACATAGTTCCAAAAGGTTTTGTTTGTAATGAAGAAGTTTCTATAGTCCTGTGTCACTGGGTTCTAAACTGTGAAGAGAGTACAGTGACCCCTGGAGCAGAAGCTGTGCATGTACCAAGAGAATTTGTTCTCTGACTTAATCTCAGCAGTAAGCATCAGTTCTTGAAGCAAGACTAGTTTATGAGACAATGATATTAGTAATGAGTTGTGACTCCTGAATAAAAAAATGACTCCTTACTGACTGTTTGATCACTTCAGTTTTCAGATAACTGTAAGTTAAAGTATATGAAACTAAATACTCATTTTCACTGGGATCCACTCCACAGAGAAGTCAAATCCAAGTATATCTGCTTAGAAAAGTTATGATTCTGGCGTCATAATGGTATATAAACTTTTGAAAACCTTGCAATATATTCTTAACTAATGAGAGTCTCCAAAGTGTTCTCATTGTTTCAGTGTGATAGTAAAAAAAAAAAAAAAAAAAAAAAAAAGAATAAAAACTCTTAGGCTTAGCTATAACTAAACTGGGGATGTTATTCCAAGCCATGCTATTTCTCTTCACTGTCATGATGCTCTGATATTTGCTGCTTAAGGATATTAGCCCAAAAGACTTATTTTGAAAACTGTGGGATAAATCTGGGTCCAACCTATTTTCACAGGCAACACATTTTCACTGCCCAAACCACAGCTGTCTTCCAGCACCACCTAACCCATTCAAATGGTGAGACTAAGGTGATGAAGCTGAACAAATTCCATTATGAAGCATTATTTTTACATTCAGTGACAAGGAAAAAAAATAGCGTTGAAAGGTAACTCGTCTAGTCATGAGTATTTTGAAGCAGAAGTGCAACTGTTCTTTAAGCTGCCCCTCTCATGAGCTGAGCTGTCTAAAGAAGTAAAGGTCCTCTTTTTAATATTTAGTTCAGCAATATAAGGTGATAAACCACAGCATTTGGGGTTATAGCCGTCTATGAAATCATATTAACTGAGTCTATTAGAAACTTTCTCCCTCACGCTGCCTTCATATTTAATTAATTTAGAAAATTGGCTTCAACTTCTCCTTTCCTTGTATTTCTTACTCCACATTATCATTTTTGTCCAGAAGGATGTTATTGTTTCATTTTACTTTTACAGAAACATTTTAAAACTTTTTTTATTCTTTTGTCTGTACCAAATGCTTTTGTATCCACAGTTAAAAGCTGTGCTGAATTTGAACTAGTCTTTTGGAAAATGCTGTAATTATAATTTTTTTATTCAGAGTGTCATATGTCAGACCATTCTTTTTGTTATGAAGACTGGGATTAAAGTGATCTGATTGTCAAAATCCCTACTGTCAATCTTATAAACAACTTGCAAACTTCTCTCATTTTCTCAGTTTAGTAAACCAGTTTTAGGAGAACTGCCAGACTAGGATTCAGGTGAAAGGGGCAACAATTCCAGTTCCTGTGACCCTTCCCAGCTATACTGGAATGTCTTGATAAGCACTTTCACGGTCTGGATCCTTTCTTAGAAAATGTGGGAGATGGACTGGTTTATTTATTCTCTCATTTATTTGTCATGTAGAGCATATGTTTGTGCTAATTTCCTGAATCTAAGGACCTAAGACACTGTGGTGGAAAGTGCTCTTTTCTATAAAAGCAAGGAATTCTTGATGTCCATTTAATGACCTCCCAATCATAGACAGGGGTTATGTGTATTGATGTCCTCTGTCTCTCCTTGAAGCAGGGTGAGGTGGATAATTCTGGACTTTGCCCTGGCAGTATTGGCACCCTCCAAGGCTGTGTTCTGAAGGATTATCATCCTTCCTTGGGGATAAACACAACACAGTATGAGAGTGATACCATTTACATAACATTATCCTGGGAACCCACACCAAGGCAAACTCTCAGAATATGCACACTTACTTGTATTTCTTAGGGTGCTGTATTATTATCTATTTCCTCATATCAGTTGGAGGAGTGCTGCCATAAATAATGACATTGTATTAAAATCATGAGTAACAAGATGATAAAATTATTCAATATAGATCTGGGAATCATATAAGCAGTCTGAAAAAAAGAAGGGGAACAAAAAAATATTGGGCAAACATGATTTCAAAATGCAGGCTCTTATTAATCTTTTCTGAAGAGTATAACTCAACATCTTTGCACAAACTGGCAAAAAATATGTGCTTTTTGTGAGTGTACTGTTTGGCTAAAGAGAGATGTGCTGTGTTGCCTGAGCATCAGGCTGTGCTTCCTGACTGAGAGCAGATGTGAAGCTGCTTATGCTGTTTGGAATATTTTTTGCATAACACTGAAACCCAGCAAAACAGAGGAATATTCTGCAATTATTCATCTGTTCATAGATCTGCACTCTTCACAGATCTGCAGTCTGCAGATTCACGTCAGCCATGTGACACCACATGCTTCAGACAAGAAAATAATAGTATGGAGCAGATGAAGGTAGATGGTATGATCCAGCAGGTTATTTTAACAAAATTTTCACCTGACATGCCATAAAGTATTCTTGAATTTAAGATGTAAACATATTTTTTTTTCCAATTTCATATACACTCATGAGTGGCTTATATGTTATTTTATGGTAGATTAAAAAGCTTGTTTTTATTTTCAGCTATAATACCCTAATGCAATCTACTGGATAAGAATAAATTCGGTTTTGATCCTCCAAAGTAATGTGGAGGTTGAAAACCTGAAATTGTTCTGAGAGGATATGAGGATACACAAGCAAATGCCATGAAAAAGGATGTTATCAGCACAGTTAGTATAAATCATTATTTTGTCTGCAGTATGACAATGTAACCAGTTTTTAAACCCACAGCAGTTCCAACATATTTCTTGCAAAATATTTTTGTCCTGTATTTTCTCCATGTACTGTAGGCAAATTTATTTCAATTTTAAAGATTTTCTCTTCCAAAATCAACAAAATAAAACAACTAGAAAGGTTGTTATTCTAACACAGGAGCACAACTCATCAAAATGTTTATCTACCAAATTCCTTGGCATTGTTTGACTTTTCTGTAACCATTTAAACATGTTTTACGAGCTATTTCTTGATTCAGCAACTAACTTGGCTATTCCTTCACAATTCTGATTGATGTTATTGATTGGCCTCTCAAGGGCTCTTGAAGTCAGTAGGACATCACTAATTTAGTCAGTGTGCTTTGGATCAGTCCTGACGTTTAATCAGAATTACTGATGCCTCTTTCTAGACATCTTGCTCTTCACTGTCACTGATTTTGTAATGAAGTGAAATCAGCATTAGCTGCAATTACATTATAAATTCTTAGTCCTTCTTGTAATTAAAACATAAAAAATATATAATGAAAACATGACATAAATTATTAATGATAATTCCTACTTAAACAACAAAATAATCTAATTATACCTTGAGAGGAAAATTATTTGGGGGTACTATGATTTTGGCTTTTTGAGTGAGAAAGTGAAACTAATATGAGAAAGTATAAAGATCACAGGGTACAATATTTGTAAACAAACCTAATGCAAATCTATATTGGGGTTTGAATGAAATATTTTCAATCTCTCTTAGGTCTATTTCAATTTGAAGCTCCCAATTTATTATGATCTGAAACAAAGACCCCACTATAATGTTAATTTTAAATGCACATTTGTGCTCTTTGTCTAAAATATAACAAATAGATTTATTAGGTAACTAGGAAGTAGCTTTCCCTTGGCTAAAATACTGTGTTAAATAAGTTCTTCTCATTAAATTTTGTGCTGGAGATCCATTAATATTCATTCTCCAAAATCTAGCAAAGGTCAGCCAAAAGGTAATTGTGCCAGGACTGAATACCTTTCCTTGAAACTTTCTGTACATATTAAAGCCAATTTTTTTTCTTCTACTTCTGCAAAACTAATTTGCAGTAGGATTTACTGGCTCTGTCAGATCTCTCTTACTGCAAGACAACCTTTTAGAAGCTGTATCTTCTGCAGACACACATACACATTCCCACCAGTGTTGTAAATTTACATTGCTGTGAGGAATTGCCAGCACCCCTGGAGAGCAGCCTGCTGTGAGCTGCAGGGGAGAGCACCACGCAGCAGCTGGAGGCAGCAAGGAATCCCATTATGTCACAGAGAAACTCCAGAGGGGTTGGGCAAAATTTTCCAAGCACCAAATTGGTGTTTGGCCAGGAGACTGCAGTAAATCCCTTACTTTTAAAGGAGTAACACTTGAGCATTAGGGAATTAATGAATGAACCAAGGAATTGAAGAGCATTAGAGAAGAAAGTTGTGCTGACTTCACACTTCATCCAAAAAGTAAAACCTCTGCACACAAAGGGCATGTCAGCATTTATATAATGAGGAATGGTTTCAACTCAGGCTCAAAAGAAGAGTAAATTGTTATTTATTGTAAACAAGTAGCTGCATTTAAGCTCATCTAAAAAGTTCACATTGAACCCTAGGGGACAATTAAGGATTGTTAACTCAACTTGTGCATCATCAGTATTTCAACCCAAGAGCAATGGATAGTGCTTTACTTTTTTGTTGGAGTTTTGTCCTAGGAATAATTTATAACCTGCTCTGGTATCATGGCAGCGTCTGGTCAGCAAGGGGAGACCTCAGCTTGCCTTTGTGTGGCTCTCACCCTCAAGAGGAGCTCCAGGTTAGACAGATGAGATTGCTCCTTCCTGGGGAGATAGTGAGGGTGCATGAATGGGAAAATCTTCTGAAGGTGAGGGAGGAAGGAGCAGAGACCACACTGGGAGCAATTCTGCCACAGAAGAGGATGGGAGATTCCTTAGCAGGGGAGGCACATGACCAGGCTTCAAGGTGCTGGCAGGGATTTTTCAAAGACTGCACAGGGCTTTTTCATGCCAAATACACTGAAAACAAGGATAAGGAAAGACAAAAAGAACAGGAAAAAAAGTTGCTCTTATTTTAATCACTCTCACTGAGCAGAATTGTGCTCTGCACCAAAAGAGTGATTTTGTGATAATTTTCATTCAACTCAAACAGCATCTGAGGTTCAGAGCTTCTTGGTGTCTTTTGTAGCTGACTTGAAGTTCGCAAATCAGCTTATTTAGACTTACCCTTTTTCTGTACTTGCTGTAGAAATGCTAACCAAGCTAGTCAAATGCCAGGAGCTTCCAGCTGAACTGGCAATGATTCCTGAAATGTCACTGTGCCACAGGGACACTGGGTGCCACTGAATCTCTTCTCTCCCATAATGAAAGAAATTTAAGACAGGTAGATAAAAGGGTTTGCAACTTAGCAGTTACACAGAATCATTGCGTTCTTTTGTCAAAACTGTTTTATCTGGGCTTGCAAACACCCTGGTCAAATGTTAAAACTCCTCCCAAAGGAGAATTAGTTAACCTTTTTTTCAGAGAAAATCTAATTTCCTGTCAGGTGTTGCATCAGAACAAACCCAAAACAGTTATGATGCCAAACAAAACCACCTAGAGCTGGTGAGAAAAGGCTGACAACAAGGGTACCTCTTAGGTCTTGGTGCTCCTTTTCTGTTTCATATGTCTCACGTGGGCATACAGACCACCCTTGTCATTTTGCTCCATGCCTGGGAAGAAGTGCTCACAAATTCTTTCTGGAATCAACCATGCAGCAAATATTTTATCTACACAAAAAAGGCAGCAGGGCTGAAGGAGGAAAGGTTCAGCTCATGGCCACTGTCATGGTACATTGACAAGATCCCAGAGACCAATTCTTACCTTCCTCCCAGCACAATAAGTGCACGTTGGAATGTGGTGTCACATAGCTTTGCATATATACACCTCCATAAATACAGAACTGAGACAACGAGAACATTCCCATTTGGTTTTTTGCCTCAGATTTAAACCAGCTTTTCTCACCTCACTTGAAAATACTGTAACAGTGAGGGTTTCCCAGCCTTGAGGAGCTCCATTTTTGGGTAGGAAGAGAGCTTCCTACACATAAAGGAGAGGCATCCCCTCTCAGAGCTCACTGGGCCAGAAAGGAAAAGTTTATAATGGTTATTCTTATTTTAAAAATAATTTGACTAGTAGATACTCAATTCAAAGGGACCCATTGATAGTTTTGGGTCTAGTTTTATTCCTAGGACTGATTTATATTTAATTATAAATACACAAGTAGTTTCCAGGTAGCAAATGAAGACAAAAGTCTCTTCTTTCAAGTGAATCCCCTAAACATAAATTTATTTTGTTTTATTAACGATGTGATCTAGAGAAATTTGAGTAGGTTTCTCACAGTGAGACTGTTTTGGTGGGGAAGACTAGGCTATCATCCTCCATCCTCATTCTACCTTCAGGAATTCTGAAGGAATTCTACCTGTTGTGGTTGGGAGGTGGAGATTTTACCTCTTAAGTCTGAAAAGAGAATTCATCCCACTTCAAACAGAAATGGCAGTGTGAAAGGTAGATAGTACTGCAAAAAAATGTGTCCTGCAGGGTGTTTGCTTCTGTCAGCATCTGATACGGTCTGAGGAACTTTGCAGATCAAATCCCAGAGGCCTCTCAGGGAGATATGTGTTCATTCTGAGACCTTGGGCCTGAGCTGATGTACATTTACTCACAGTAGGGTGGCTGGACATGCCCAGAGGTACTTTTTGTGGCTCTTAGAGTGAAATGAAAAAAAAAAAAAAAAAAAGAAAAAAAAAAGAAAAGAGATTAGATTTTGAAAAGTGCATTCTGCCCCATTTATCTGACATGGGTCAGGTACTAGCTACATTGAGTGTGGCAGAGATTTTTGTGGTCACTTTAGAGTTAGATGTATCTGAAAAAATGCATTTTATATGGTCTGCTGGGAAAGAAAATGTGTGTCTCTGCTCTTATGGAAAGAAACAGGCTGATCAGTCTGATTTGGTCTCACATGCTGAGAGACATCATACTTCCTACATTGCTCATTCTTTCAAAGATAAACAGCATCTAAAATGAAGTCTGTGAATAAATGACACTGTTCTTTTGAGTGTAATTCAAGGTAAGGCAGATGTCCAGCACAAGTATATATAGTACCTCTACCTTGAGAATTATTTGGCTGGGTTTTTAAAAGATACTTTGCTATAGCTGTTATCAGTGGTTTTCCTAATTGAAGATATGAGCAGTTGCAGCAGACCCACAAGAAAATTGCTGAAGCCAATCTGATCAAAAGGCTGAAAGCCTTAACATTTTAAAGAGCAGACTAATTGAAATGCAGACTTCTTCAATGCTAGGCATGGCTTATCATATTAAGAAACTGTTTCATGTGAAACTTGGTAAGAAGGATAACATAAGCTGGATGCAACAACAAAAATACAAAAAAGAAGAAGAATGTGTTTTCTGGTATTACTGCTGATATAAAAGTCTTTCTTGTATTTATGTGTGTAGAGACATTATGACAAATATTTTGTAGGGCATGGGTGACATTTCTTTAATTTTTACCAAAAAGTAAGGCAAACCAATCCACCAGCATCAGCTAAAATCAATAAGATCTACAGCAATCATCTGCAATGCAGAGAATCCAGGGGGATGCATTTAAAAGCAGCCAGGGGTAAAGGAAATTATACATTGATGCCTGGATACAAATTTCAAAAGGAAAACCATAAACCCCACATAGGCCAAAGCTGTCCTCAGAGCATGTGCATTTTCAATATGTAGCAGATAGCAGGGACCAAGTGTCGCTCTAGGAACAACAGTGACATAAGAATTAGCAGCTATTAGACAAGTTTTGGACAGCAACAAGTACTTCTAAATGAAGTCGTCATGTTATCTTGTTTCTCCTCCAGTTAAAGTGTAAAGGGCTAATTTGAAAGGAAGATCCTGCTCTACCCATTATAATTGAGTTTTATTTTATCTGTTTCCCATTCTTACTAGCGAGAATTAAAAATGAAACTCATACTGAGCTCCCGTTTGTCTCAGGGCCCATCATGGCAGTGAGGAATATCTTCTGTGAACTGAAATCCAATAATTTAGCCTCATCCATCATGCTGATATAAGGCAGACTCTTTTGCCTAAAGGACACTCTAATGATACACTCAACTGTCTGTATTTAAAGTTGCAAATGATTTCTCATTGGGCCTGGGTTTTAATCTTGCCATTTAAAGTGACCAAAATGAAATTAATTGTGCAATTGATATATTTGTTTTTTCTAGAAAATTAAAAGTGTGGTAAGAAGCTGATAAGCAAATTGCTTTAGTAAGATATGGCAGTTTTAATAAACTTCAGTAAACTTTTGACTTCCTTTTTTAATGATCATTATGTCTCAAAAACTTCTGGGCTACAGTGGCACCAGACATAGTTAATTTTTATTGATCTCAGAGTTCAAAGTGAAACTTCCGAGTATTTTAGGATTGTAAAGTAGTTACTACTTAAATAATTCTAAACATATTTGGAGAACATAAATTAATTTTATGACTTATGGAATTTAAGTTACACTTTCTTTATGGAATCTGCAGATTTACAGTAACATTTTATTCCTGGCATGAGAGAAGAGAGGCTGAACTAAGGTACTCTTCAGATAGCACTTATTAATGTTTTTTATTAACTGTCCAATTCATGTCTAGGAATCCACAAGTATTAAATTCCCAGGAACTCTGTCACAGAACTGGAGCCATGGGCCAAGGTATGTTTCAGGTAACACCATGATAAGGAAATCAGACTTAGGCCGCACTGGAGGGGCAGGGTTGTCCACAGGTGGTAGAACTCAGGTAAAACAATCTTATTTATCATCATTCAGATCATGTCACTACTGACAAGTTTTAAGAAAAAGAAATTAAAGTCAGGCTAATATCTTGGTCTGAATTTTTGGCCCACATCACTGTGGACTTAGTTGTGAGCTGTTAGTGATTGGTCCTACATCTTCTGAGCAAAGTTTTTTATGTTCTTATTTTGGGTATTTCTGTTGAGCACTTATGAGCTGGAGAACTGCAGATTAAGCTAGAAGCTACTTCGATTCAGAACAATTCTTCAGATATCTAAACTTATTTCTGGTATGATTAAAGTAAATAATTTTTTTTCATTGCCTCAAAAGTAGTAAGAAACCTCACTCTTCAGTCCAGACATAAAACATCTTTGTATACAGCAAAACATTCAAGCCACGGATTCCTGGTTACTGTATATTTTCTCTGCACATTTGTTGGAATCTCTCGTATTTATTTAGATTATAGGATTGCACGTGAATTTTTTTGACTTTGCTCCCTTAAACTATTGCCATTCTTATAGATTGTGATCATTGCCCAAAATAATAAGACAAAAAAACCAATTTGCAGCAGCAAAAATTGTTAGTGCAGAAAGTTTAACTGAATATTTCTAAACTTTCCAGGAGTTAGGATATTTAGATGGAGCTTGATTCTGAGTTCAAGTCCATGTCGAGAACAAATGTAAATGCCTTTATGCAATACAGGACAATTCAGACCTATCTATTTAATGAGCATCAATAAGTGTACAGAAATCCCTCTGCCCATGTGTTAATTGAATGTTGAAAATCAAAAAGGAAACTATTCCCATTTTACTAAACAATTGTTTCCACAAATTCAGTGGCAGTAAGTCTCCCCAGCAAAACTTCAGATTGATTTTTCTTTTTTTATTCTCATTGAGCTGAGTACTTTGGAGAGCTGGCTTTCATCTACATTTATGGAGAGTACTACCATGTACCAAAGCAAGAGTAGTGCAGTAATTACTAGTGTAGCAATGCGGCAATGCTTAAGATCACAAATTATTTGGCATCCTGTAAAAGTTTAGTGACATATTTCAGGCACATATTATGTTATTTAACTGTTAGACTTGAAATGCCTGGCACTACAAGACTGTTGCAAGTAATAGCAGAGGCAGACCTCTCCAATTTGGCTCTGCTTAGTAAATGATCCAGAAGGCCCTTTTAAAAAGATATTTTAAGCCCATTTAAAATCAATAGACTGAATGGCTTCTGGGATCACTACTGACTTCATTGGGCTCAGCCATTGTATCACTACTCTTCTCGTGCCAAAAAGATAAGAGGAATTACATTACTCCTTTTTTAACTGGTCTGAAAAGTGAATCAGAGTAGGAATGCCTCACTTTTCCTCAGCTGACTGCTGGAAAACTTGTTAATGTAACCAAAATACCTTTGTAAACGCAAAAAAAAATTGTATAGACAGTGACTGCTGCTCCTGTACTTTGATTATTCATCCAGGTAAATTTGAAAGAAGCGCTGTGAGGGAGACAGGTGCCCTCCTCACTTAGTGGCTGGGTCTGGGAGGGGCTCATGGCACCCCTATTGCCAGGCTGTACCTGCAGGATTTTACACTCAGTTGCTGAGAGTTTCACATTTCACTGCCTGGTTCAAAAAGAAGCTGTTAGCATAGGTCAAATTCCAGCCAGCTGTAAGTCATCAAAGAAAGGTTTGAGTAGGTACGGGTGGGAATTCATTAGAAAAATAAACTGAACAGAAGAAGGAAGCTTTTAGCAAAAGGACCCAAAACCACTGTCTTGTTTGGCATTTAACAGTGACTTTGTCCCTTTGCAAACATCAAAAATATTTCAATGGATGCTGCTCATAGCCTTATAAGAAGTTTCTCCAGAACAGAAGAGAAACACCAAGTCCATGGATCTGATGGAAGTGTTTGTTGTTTTTCTTCAGTGTCTTCCCTCTCCAAGGTGTGGTTTTAGCATGAGGCACAGAGAACAAACTCCATCCACTAAGGTGTTGCTTCTCCCTGTTAGCTGAGATGCTCTCCTTGTAGGGGGGACAGGGGATGTGTGGGGGAGTGTTGGAAATCTTTGTCCCTGCAGGAGGGCAGTTTTCCAGGTCATCATGCAGAGTGGAAATACAAGCTTAGCTCCAAGAGTACTAGAGCCAGAAGTATAACTTGCATAAGCATCAGTGCTCTTTCACAGAGTCACAGAATGGACTGGGTGAAAAAGGACCTTTAAACATCATCCAGTTCAACACTCCTGCCATGGGACATCTTTTATTAGATAGGATTGCTCAGGGCCCCATCCAATCTGGCCTGGAACACCTCTGGGGATAGGGCATCCACAACTCTGGGCAGCCTGTTCCAGTGCTTCAACAACCTCATAACAAAAAAAAATCTTTGTGTGCAACATAAACCTAACTTCTCTCAGTTCAAAAATATTGTCCCTTGTCCTGTTACTACAGGCTCTGGTAAAAAGTAAAGTCTCTCTATATCTTTCTTATAAGTTCCTTTGCATAGTGAAAGGCTGCAATAAAATCTCCCTGCAGCCATCTCTTTATGCTGAACCACCCAGCTCTCTCAGCCTGTCTTCCCAGGAGAGGTGTTCCAACCTTCTGATCAACTTTGTGGCCTCCTCTGGGCCAATTTCAACAGAGATTATCTTTGAATAGAGGTTTTTCTGTGGGCTGCAGCACAATACTTCATGTTCAAGAACATGATAAAGACAGTAGCTTCCCATCACCAAAACAGTGTATCTTCCTTCTCTACAGGAAGTTACAAATGAGGATTAATGAACTTCTGAGGAGAGTGAAGAAGTTGCTGGTCAGTCTCTTCTTTGCTGTGAGTGGAAGGAAAGAGCTTGAATTCCTCCCCTCTCGCCTACTTTACATGGCTCATAAAGATAAAAGGACAATTTTTTAAATCTCATTGTTATATGTATTCCAAATAGATTATTTTTTTAGCTGATCCAGTCAGCTTGGAAATGTTGAGAATCATTAAACTTAATTTTATAATTCCTGTAAACATTATTTCACCACTAGGGACACACTTAGGTGCTGGCATAGTAAATACCAAGGTATGTGTTCATTCTGACATTAAAGTTGGCTCAGAAGAGTTAACAGCTCTCAGGTATCCTCAGCTCTGCCACATAAGGGAACCTTCAGTTCCAAACTGCAACTTCATCCATTAAACTCTTGAATCTGAGTTCAATCCTGTCATCACTCTCATTGGATTTTATAGGAACTCAGTGGTGTTTGGGATAGAACCAACACAGAATTTTGTGGCATCAGGACAATTTATCTTTCTCTTGATGAATGTACAAACCACATTTATATTTTTTGAGCACACAGCACAACCTTCTGGCTCTTCGCAATCAGCCAACAGACCCCAGGGACATTTACACCATACATTCCCCTGGGTCCAAGTGGGATGATACTACTTTTCATACCTTTGCACAGATGGCATTCTAAGCTTGTAAAATGGTGTCACTTTATAGGTGGGGTGTTGAAACCATAGCTGGGTACAGAGGAGTCAATGTTGGATTTCTGTGTTATGTCATTATGGTTTGTATAGCTGGTTTGTATTAATGTGTTTAACTTCAAATAGAGCAGAGGAAGAAAAGTGTTCCTGATGCCACACACCACTTTTGGCTTTGCAGTGGCAGCAGAGATGAGTCCTCCTGATTCTCAGGAGAGACCTGCTAACTGGGTTTCTCCTTTTTCACTCTTCTATACTTGAAACATATTTGACTTCCACCACTAGAACTAATGCATATTTTCAGAACAAACTCTGTGGGGAATGACAGGTACTGGTGCTACTTGTCTTCTGAAACCACTGTGATTTTAAATTAAACTAGTTGCACTTTAACAGAGTAGGAAAAAAAATAAAGAAAAAGTTCTCTCAGCTGTGAAATTAGGAGCTCACTTGAGAAATGTATCCTGATTTGGGCTCAGAGCCAAATCACACTCTGTGTTGAGTGCTGTGATATTGCTGCTTAAAATCACTTTTTTTGGTCCAGGTTTTTCTGCATAGTGCCACATTCTTGACTCCAGGAACGAGCAGAGCCTGAGCTGTGTGAAAGGTTCAGGTTTCTAGGATAAGGTGGCAACTGAGCTTATCTTACATGAATGCTCCAAATACAGTGAAGTAATTATAAAAGAAGTCAGACTCCAGCTTTTTCTTTGGATGTTGTTTGCTAAGTGGCCACACATTAATTTTTGAGACCCTAAATATTGAGCAGATGTGTTAAATGTGCTCTAAAGAAGACATAGTTATGTCTGCTGCACTACAGCAGAGCCAAACCAAATCTTATTCTGAATCAATCTTGGATAGGAAACAGGACATAGACTCCTGTGTTTCTGGTTACGTGCAAAAGTGTAAATAACTCTAACAAAATGAGGATATCTAGTTTATTTTGTGTCTAGTTTGGGATAAGCTGCAGCTGACAAAGTCAGGTGAAGTATTTAAATTAGATACAATTTATTTTGAATGCAAAATATGTTTGACATATTATTCTCCCAATTAATTTTCTAGACATAAAAACTATTTCTGTATTTAAAATCATCAATCCAATAATGAAATCATGTATATCTATTATTTATGTAAATAGTTCAGTGATTTTTATGTCCTTGCAGGTTGTCACGAGAATTAGCAGTTAACAGGTCTTAGTTTCTTTTTTTAAAATTGTATCTCACTTAGTTAGACAACAAGGTTTCCATTGAGTCCCAAGCACTGACATGGAGGGTTTCCACATCCAGTTCAGAAAAAGCCATTTGATTCAAGAACTGAGATAGAGGGATTCTAGTCTTTCATTTGTTTATTTTCCCAATAAACTTGTCAATTAAGATATCAAGCAGCCTCACAAATCCAGATTCATCCTACCTTATTTAGACATTGAATGAGAAATGAGTTTCCAGAGGATAGTTCAAGCTGAAGCTGTGTTGATTTGCTTCCAGTGATGTCTGTATTTCCTGACTGACTTCAGGAGATGTGTAAGGCATCCAAACTCCAGACTAAACCACTGCAAGTGCCTACAGCTAGCTCAGATGGATATAATGTCTAACTCATCCGTGTTATCAATTACTTCGATTTCTTAGGCAATGGCAGTGAGCTGCATAACACCATGAGCACAAACATAGATTCATTGCCTGTATCAAGAAGTAGAAAAGCTCTTGGAGAAGAGTTATAGGGCTTACTTGAAAACTTTGTAATTGATGATGTGATATTTATATGAGTTAGGGTTTGGCAAGCTTTGCTATAAACAAAACTTTATTGCCAGGGTTTGAATGGAGAACCTGTCTCACTACCATTGATCACTATTCCCAGGAACAGAGCACAGCATGGAAGTAAGGGGCAGAAGAAGCAAAAAGAAAATAAAATCTACCATTTTTATTTGCTATTTTTTAATCTACTCATTAAATAGATAGCAAAATGGGTCTGAGAGAAAAGAGCCATAGAGGTTCTGTAGAGAAAGGCAATGGATACAACTGGATGCTAAATTAAGCTGTTAGAGTTGAGCATTATGGCAAATAGGTCAAATGATTATTTTTAAGGATGGGAAATGTCTGAGATGGAAAATGATTCACTCTTTAATCACTCATGAAATTTGTGTTTTCACTTTCACTAAGCTGCAACAATTAAGTCCTCTCATTTTGCATGATGCCCTTGATGTCTAAACATACACTTCTGTCGTGAATTTGGTATCTTAAAAGATACCACGGGTATTAAAAGAGTTGTTTCAAACCCAGAATCTTGACTAGAAAATTTCTTAAATAATAATTTTTCTTTCTGAGAAATTAGTAAGTTCTGATTGCCCTTGTTTCAGGCACACAGACCAACTTTTATTTTTAAAATAATATTCTGGAAAGGTAACTTAAAATTGAGAAGAAAAGCATCCAATTGATCACCAAAGAAACGTTAATGTGACAACTGACTCTTGCTAGAAAATCTCTGACTCCTCCAGTGCAAAAAAGTAGAAAGTCCAAGTAGTGAATGTACAGCACAGCAGTTCTCAGCTGGGTAGGATTAAAAATTAAATTTCCTGAAAAGGTCACCAGAAGTAGGTGGGGGTATCACGATAAACACCTCTCTAAAGGCAGAAGCCCTTACTTTTGTCTTTGTCCTTGGAAAAGACCTTGAAAGAAAGCAGCAACTCCACCACCTTTGTTTTGAAGAAATGATGTTCAAGTGCTTGAAACAAAGGGAAAATTCCCAAGCAATGCTGTGCTGTCTTTTTCAGATTACATTCACTGTGATTCATGGTGCAATCCTTCATTTTCTAGTACTTTACTCTTGGGACTGCTGGAAGATTGTGAAGAGATGAATGAACATTACTTTGATGAAAAGGTGAAAGGCATGTCTATCATACCCTGGGTTTTAATCAGGTAATTTCTAAAGAGGCTGCAAAGTAGTAGTAAATATTCTAGGTAGATAGAGGATTTTTTTTCCCCTTGAAATTATGAACAACCTTTTTTTATGCAATTTTTTGTAAACAGCAAAAATCCCAATTCAGCTGAAAGGACCTTCCATACTAATGTGATGTGTAATGTAACCAGGTGGGCATTGAGTGAGGTCCTAGAGGGACAGACACATAAAAGCAGCACTTCTTCTGAACCTCTGTTTCTAAGAACTTCTCTGACGTGCATTTCCATCTAATAAAGGAATCCTAGAGTATAAGATAAGATATGTCAATTATCAGTGAGTCAGGAAAGAGTTGTAACAAGATTAATGTGTGTGTAGGTGGCAGAAGTCTGTTCCCTCTCCTGGCTTCTGCTCAAAATGGTTTCTCTCCTGTTTCCCTACAGTTTTGGAGTAGAATGTTTCTAAACAAAAGCAGTGCTGATTGTTAAAGACCACTCATTGGCATGGAACAGTCACCAACTGGGGTTTTATTTTCACCACTAACAGAGATCCTGAGGGTGACTGGGACACAGAAGTTACATCTATGCAAACAAATCAAATGGTAACCTGGGTGTGGGCATTGGCGTCGAGAGAGTGTGTATGGGTCTGTATATATGGGACTGTATGGCCAGCAACCATTATATGGTAATTCTTCACCCAGTTCAGTAAATAAAATGCACAGAAAAGATATCTACTGATACTGTTAGGATGAAAGCTGCCTAAACTAAACCACATTTTCCTATTTGATTTAGCTATACATTTAATTTCTGTAGTGAAGCAGCACAGGTGAACAAAATGTTGGTCAAACAATTATTCAGTTGTCTGTACTATAATCACTTGAATTTTAGGAACCTGAAAATGGAAAATAAAAAGTTGTGGTTGAAGTTCTGCAAAAATTGATATCACTGTCATGGGTACTGAAATTCTGAAGCTACATTCCTAGTTCAAGAAGCTTCCATGTTGTACAGGTGGAAATGTTTTCTGACTCGAGGATACAGGAAAAATCTGATCAATATTCACCTGTCTCAACTGAATATATACAGTGATCTCCATTTTACTGTGAATATATGAAAAATGTAGACTCCCAATTCTAAGGCTTGATACATTTTAAGCTTTCACTAAAAGGGAAAAATCTCTACTCAGTAAAAGTGGTGAGCTCCCAATTAGCTTACTATTCTCCATGGACAATAAACACATTGCATGGGTGAAGAGAAGGAGAAACTTATCCTCCCCCAAAAAACATATGCCACGTGTTTATATGTGTGCTCTTGTAGTGCCATTAATTTACTCTTTAAAACTTTTTATGTTGCTTATTGATCTCAGTGGAATACCATCTGGAAATATATTGGTGTTTCAAAAAAGAGTCCTGTTCCACACTGTGATTAAATCAAGGTTATTTTCTTTCTGTGTTAAAGGGAAAAAAGAGACATCGTGCAAAATCCTCTTTCATGTAGGTGTAACATCAGTTGATTTAAGGAAAATCTAGGTGGATTTTCCAACATTTACAAAAAGTGTTCAGATAAATAAAAATTTAAATGTTTCATAGGTTTTTTATGTTGTGAATTGTGTAATGCAATTTTTTTGTTTGTGACAATTATCCCAAAGAAAGGGCTGAATAAAACCTAGTAAAAAAGTTTAATTTCCAATAAAGCAGTATTTTCTGGAAAACAAGACCAAACTTTAAAAAGCTTTTTTTGATTCAATGTATATTAAAATGCAAGAATAGACAGGTAATTTGCTTATATGATTTGATAAATATTGTTTTTCCATTGTGTAAGTTCATGTAATCACACCAAACTCTTGTATCACTTGAAGATCAAAAATAATTTAACTTTTAGTGAGCTTTTGGTGAATTAACTTAAGTTAGAGCAGGTTTCTATTAGATCCTGTATATCTGCTGAAATTTCATATTTTGCACAAATGAAAAAAAAAGTTACATGAGACATTTAAAATGTCTTAAAACAATGGAAGGAACTGTCTGAGTGTATGAGAAATTATTCCCTCAAGCAGTTTATTAGAATTAATGAGCCTGGTCTTCGCTAACTCTACTGCAATCCAGAACTCACCAAACTCCAGGGAACTAAGAGTAATGCACAGCCAGCACAGGTGGAAAAGAAAACCTTGGTGGTCCTCTGAAAAGACAAAATAAAATGGAAGTGTAGCAGAATTGTCTGTGTGGACTACCTTGTCTTACAGTCCTGCATAAGTAAATGAGGATCCGGAACCACAGCCCATCACCTTAGGGATTTGAGATCTGATAAGACTGATGAGGAAAGAGTGATTCAGATAAATAAATTTTGGTGATACATTCTGGTTATCTATATACTGGGATCCAGTTTGTTGAAGATGTATGTAAGTATCTACTGCTTCTTAAACATCATGAAAAGGTGGCAACCCAGGCAGATTTCATATGGATTTTGTTTCATACCCATTCTTAACTTCTGTAGAGTTACCATTTGAAGCTTTTGAATTACCTTACACCCTCACTCCGGTTTTGCTGTAAGTAGTAGTTTCCTGCTCTGAAACCTCATTTTATTCTCATAACATATTTGCACTTGTATTAAAGCAGAAATGATGTGTTGATAATTGCATGTTAAAAAGCAAAAAACAAATCCATGTGCTCATTCCTTATCTGTGGCCTGAATCCAGAAGATGATCATTCTGGTCCTGCCCCTTCGAATACAGCATTTCAAAGAACTCTTCCAGTTTAACATCAGGCAAAGCACTGGGAGTGTCAAAACTCTTCTTGGTTTCCTTTTAAGGTTTTGTTAACTAGTTCTCAGGAAGGCTGTAAGAGGCCTACAACATTGTTTATTTGCATCCATGTCTGAAATCCATTTGCTCAGCATGTACAGTCCTTTGCCTGGCTTTTGCAACACTCTATTTCCTCTCATCCCCCACACCTCTTCTGCTTTCCCCTGCCCTGTAGCACGGGAAAAAGGTGAACTAGGTTAACCTACCAGCTTTATCTCTAGTTCTGATTTTTTCTTGGAAATTGGTTTGCCCTAAGCTAGTATCATATGAAGCTTTCAGCTTTTCCTGATAATTTTTTCTCTTTTTATTTTCCTCCATGGAAATTGCAAAAAATATTACCAAGCAAGAGTGGCATAGAAATGCAAGAGAAGCTACAGATTTCCTTTTTCAAAATATATGCCTAGAATTGCCATAAGTCATCCATGAGTTTTTGAAAACTTTTTATTAAAATAGATCATTGTGAGAAGCTCTTCACCTAGTATTTTATAGATTTTCAAACTTTTAGAGAAAGAAACTAGAGAAAATTTGTACCTGGATATCAAATTTTTTCCTGTCTATGACATATCATTTCAGGTAATCCAATCAATAGCAATACCCTAATTCCAATCTTTACATCCTAAAATTCAAGTAATTTTTAATTTGTAGTAAAAGATGATACAAAAATCCAAGGTTGACTGTAAGAACTTGTTAGTCTTGTGATTTGTTTTCTGATATTATTGACAGAAGAGAATGCCTTACCACAGTAGCTGCTGAGCTTGCAGTTGCTTTCCAGCTCACCTGGAAAACCAGTAATTGCAGAACAAATTTCAGCAAGAATTAATGTAGAGGCTGGTGGTGGGGGAGGCAGCTGCCAGATAGCCACTGAAAACACAAAGTGTGTAAGTGAAACTATTATTGATGAGCTATTAAAGTGCATAACTGGTAACCAGTTTTTTAGATTTAAATATTTCAGTGTTTTTATTCTTAAAGGCATTATCTGTGCTTGTGGAAGCTTGACAGGCACTAGAAAACGAAAACCTCTGTTTCTCCATTGAATGGAGGCTGCATGCCAGGGCATTTTCACATGTGTAGACAGGGATAGGACAAGGGGCAATTGTTTTAAACTTAAAGAGGAGAGCTTTGAATTAGGTGTTTTTGCTTGGATAGTGGTGAGGCACTGGCTATGGTTGCCCAGGGAAATTGTGGATTCCCCATCCCTGGAAGTGTTCAAGGCCAGGTTGGATGTGACTCCGAGCAACCTGATCAGTGGAAAGTGTCCCTGCTCATGGCAGGGATGTTGGAACAAGGTGATCTTTAAGCTCCCTTCCAACCCATACCCAAACCAGTCTATAATTCTATGAGTTCATATAGATATGAATACTGTTTCTCTCCTTTTGCAGTTTCTCTCCTCACAAAGGTTCAACTCTCACAAACAGCTCAACTCTCCCAGCTGCAGGGGTAGGTTTTTTAGTGTCAAGAGCAATGGACAGAGCTGGATTTTTAGTATTGGGATTTACACCTCAGACACCAAAACAGGCATAAGCATGTTTTGCATTAATTATTTAAACATTTTAAATTTATTGTGTGGAATATACACAAAATAAGCAAAACAAACTCTTGTCACTGAAATTTTAGCTGGAGAAATTCATACTTGCAAAAATAAATGGATTTTAACTGAGATTGTCTGTAGGTCACAGCTAGAACTATCTGCTAAGTATTAGATTATCATTCACCAGCAATGTAAGTCTTTTCCTAAATAATTTAACAGCATAATAGAGTTTAGATCAATGAAATCCTACTTCTTCTCTTTTAGAGATCATTGAAATATTTATTCCATGAAACTCCCTAGTACAGCCTTTTAAATGGTTCCAGAATTTTGAAATATTTTTTAGCTGATTTAGCCATATGCTGTATTTTCTAAGTCCAGAAAATAATGAATAAGAAAAAAAAGAAGTATTGGGGATACTCTAATGAACAGCTCATCTCTTATTAATAGCACTTGTATTATTAATGATGTCAATACATATTGATATTATAGTGTATTTTACTCAAATGAAATCTACAAAGACTATAGCCTATTATCAGGTTTATCTTGTCCCACACAAGGTTTACCCATAATCTTATTAATTTGCTCAGTGCCTCAAATAATACCATCCATGACAGTAGCAATTGAGCTCATTTCCTTGCATTCTGTTTCATAGTCACTTTGCTGTTTTAAGAAAATTCACTACAGTGTGGTAAGTTCAGATCTCAAGACTGTTTTAAACAGGTAAGACACATTTTGACAACTTTCAGAAGAGATTTAAATGAGGGGGAGGCAATTTAGTTTCAAGCAAAATAACCATTCCTCTAGCAAGATGTGGAGGAGGGGGAGAGAAAGAGATCTTGTGGCTATGTCATTAGTTAATTAGGAAATTAAACAATTGAAGACAGCACAGAATAGCCCATGTCTGCACTATTAAATAATTTTATCCTTTAAAAGTATTTTAGCAAAGCCATTGCATTAAGTGGAAGAGGAATATGTTACAGCAACTGGAGGTTACAGGGTTTCCTTTACATAATCTAACACCAACCTATGGCTGATTTGTTGGTGCCCATCCCAATTACAGAACCCTCATTGTTAAGTAACAACTGTCAGTGTTCACTAATCCAGTGCTCCAGCTCTGGGCTGGAGAGTGACATCCCAAAGTGACTCAGGCTCCAACGAGATGTGACTGCCTTTTCACTCCCAATTGCCCTCACCATTTGCAGCTGTGTCCCAAATTATGTGGTTGAGGATGCCTGGGTGACCAAACTTTCTCAGTGAGCTTGAAAACCAGATTTCTTCTCATGTTTTGTTATAGCTAATTGGAAAAGTGTGCACACCTGGCTCTGGTTGGGTTGTGAGGGAAATAATATCCATTCAAACATTTCTCTTTATACCAGTTCTTGTTCTCTTGCTCTTTCTCCTTCTCCTCTTCCATACTACTAATTTAGAAATGTATCTAAGATTAGGCTGCTGAAATGACGTAATTCCCATTTCAAGAGGAACAATTTTGGAATCAATATGAAAAGTAAGCACTGGCTTTTACACTGATAGGCATAAGTGCCCCTCAATGAGTAAACAACAAATAAATAAGCTAAAGGTATATTTCCACCTTTCAAACAGAGATAAGCAAATTCAATCAAAAATCATCTGACTGTGATTTGAATGCCTTTAACTTAATTTAGAGGTAAAAGAGATGGTCTTGAATATAAAATCCTTGAATACCAGAGGAATGGATTTCTTTCATATAAGGTTCAAACCACATTTGAGCCTCCTATGAAATTTCAGTCAGACTCTCAGCCTGATTGTGTCCTGACTTTAATCTCACACATTATATTGATGCATTCCAGAGGCAAAATTTATTTCTACTTAACACCCTTATTCTTCAATAATGCATATATATATATATATAAATAAACAAACAAACAAATAAATATTTTAACAGGGGAAGCCTCTGGGTTTATGTGTTTATATTACTGACCTTGGTGAACAAGGGCTTACCTGTACCTGTAAGAAATGAGCAAGACTGTCAGCACTCAAAGGACTGGCAAGACCATCTCAGTTTATCTATGAACTCATCTTCTTGAAAAAGAAGATTAATGTTGAAACGAATGGAAGAATCTGTCAGTGCATGAGAAGCTTTCAGGAAGACGTGATGCTTGAGGAAACAGTTTGGTTATCAGCTAATCCAGGACACCAAATTAGATATTTCAGGTTCAGTTTTCAGAAAAGTATTCCTGAGCTATATACAGAAATTTACAAAACCAGGACAAGAATATGTCATAGAATTCAAGAGCATGCAATTCAATTATTTAAGCAATGACTCTTCTTCGAAATAACCATAAAATAAAATAAACTATGAAAGCATATGTGCACAGAACAATACAAAGTGCCATTTCAAAATTTTTTAAAAACATTTTGTTGATTTAATTTCTTATCCTGCTCTGAAAAGCAAGTTAAAATGCATTTAAACAGATATGGGAGTGTCCTTGCTCACTGTTTCTGTATTCATTTTAATCATAATAGAAAAATGGAAACTTAGAAATTAATTTTAGCACTTAGTATGCAAATTACTCATGGCAAGAAGCCCCTTTATCTTCTGTGTTATCTTTTGTTGTGGCATTAGTGATACTTACATAAAACAACCTCAATATTCAAGACAATTATTCTGAACACAGCTGTTCTCCAAGATTTATCTCTAAATATCATCAAAACATCATAATATCCATATATGTTTTGCTTGGTTAACATTTATCACTGAACTATTTCAATATGGATTTTCATCTCTGGTGCTGTTATTTTAATGACAGCCCTTAATTAGGGTTGACATTTCACTAGCCTTATTTCCAAATTCAGCTCATTCTGACCTCAGACAAGTTATTGAAAACTGTTGACCTGCAACTTTTATCAAAAAGGTATGCAGATTCTTACTTTTTCAGACTTCCTTTTGAAGTCCATCTTCATTTGCAGTATACATATGATGCCTTTGGGAAAGGTCCTATCTACAGGAGTCATAGAGTCATAGGATCACAAAATGTCCTGAGATGGAAGGAACCTGCAAGAATCATCAGGTCCAGCTCCTGGCCCTGCACAGGACACCCCAAGAGTCACACCATGTGCCTGAGAGCACTGAACAAGCATTTCTGAACTCTGGAAGGCTTGGTGTTGTGACCACTTTCCTGGGAAGCCTGTTCCACCATTTGGCTGAAGAGCCAGAGTCAGGAAAGCTGACATACAACATGAAGAATGGATTTGCTCAGGCTTGCATTTTGGCACCAGAATTTCTTGGTCTGGAATGATGTAAATTTTGTACTTGGAAAGAAAGCATCAAAGTAGTAAAAATCAATAAGTATTGCTGTCTGGGTGTTATTGCATGGCTTTTATTATACATAATAATGTAATTCTGAAAGGTCTAAATCTTTATTATTCGCATGGATGGAAGCTAACAAAATCTTACAGGATTGAATGAAGTGGAAATGATGACAATAAATATGTTGTTTAGAGTTCTGCCTTTCATTGTAGCATTGAGCTGTTGCAGCTTGAACAGCTTATGGACAAATATGTGCAAAGAAACTTCAAAGGATAATTTAAGCAGTTTAATGATGTTAAAAGTGAAACAACTGATCCACAGTGAAAGTGTGGTGCCTACAGTGAGTTCCTCAAATCAGAGGTGATGCTTTTCCCATTCCATCAGTGTGACATAACCATCATCCCACCTGAAAAACCTATGAGAAAAATTGTGCTGCAAATCGGTATTACAATGAACACATTCTTGTTTATTTCTCATGGCATTTGACAAGCATTTTTTGTAATGTTTAGTTTCCATGCGTGTATGCAATATACATTCATACATTTGATGTTAAATCAAAGGATTGGCTTTAGAAATGTGAATGTTATCACTCATAGTAGTAAAAAGTTAATTCTGTGGCAGAAATATATAACATTGTACATTATAATCACCTAGTGGTGCTCATTTCTGAAAAGATATCATACAGATCTATTTGTGAGTTTTAAATCCTCATCTACAACTATCTTTGTAACAAACCCAAGCTGTTGTATAATTCTTCCTGAGCACAAATACATTTTGTTTTGCCTTTTTTTTCCTGTTTATGTTTTGGGTGGTTTTCCCCTGTGTGCTGGTTTTGGCTGGAACAGAGTTAATTTTCTTCATGGTAGCTGGTATGGGGCTGTGTTTTGGATTTGTGCTGAACACAGGGTTGATAACACAGAGATGTTTAAGCTGAGCATGGCTTGCATAGAGCCAAGGCCTTTTCTGATTTTTGTACGGCCATGGTGGGGAGGAAGCTGGGGGTACCTGGGAGGGTGGGAGGAGACACAGCTGGTACAGGTGACCCCAACTGACCAAAGGGATGTTCCAGATCATAGAGCATCGTGTTCAGTATGTAAAATGGTGGGAAGAGTGGGTAAAGAAGGAAAGAGAGGACATTTGAATTGTTGGTGTTTGTTCTCCCAAGTCACCGTTATGTGTGATGGGTCCCTGCTGTCCTGGCTGAACACCTGCCTGACCATGAGAATTGATGAAAGAATCCATTTCTTTACTTGCATGTGTAGCTTCTGTTTTCCCTACTAAACTGGTTTTATCTCATTTTACAAGTTTTCCAGCTCTTACTCTTCTGATTCTGGGGGAGTGAGCAAGTGGCTGCATGGTACTTGGTTTCTGGTTGAAGTTAAACCACAGCACCCTGCAGTTTGTTTAAAGAGTGTTCATCTTCCTTGTGTCCTCTCCAGCACAGTCGTATTTGAAAGAACAGAGAGTGGGTGTCCCTAGTCTTCAGGAGAGTCTTGGAGAGATTAATGGAAAAATGAAAGATACCTTCTGATAGAAAAAAAGAGTATGGAAGAGATGAATTTAGGATGGAAGATCTTGAGAAAATAATTTTGTCTTATTCTCCTTCCATTACATGAAATCATCATTCTTTTTACCTTCATATTTTCTCATGGCTTTAGAAATAACCACAGTGAGCATCTGTCCCCTAGAGCATTTGTGTACATCTGTTGAGCTCCAGAAGTCTGGCTGGAGTCTGGGTTTTAGCAGGCAGAGCTTGTAGGAAGTCAAAGCTTTATTGAAGCATTGGAAGCCAACTTCTGTCTGCTTCTTTTGCATCCATAGGTCTTGTGTGCCTGAAAGCTTTTCTGCCTCTTCCTAAGCATGCCTGTTGGTCTAATAAAAACTATTAGGTCTGTCTATAATTATTTTATCCTGGGTCATCATCCATTCAGCAAGAGAATCATAGAATGGTTTGGGTTGGAAGGGACCTTAAGGATCATCTGGTTGCAATCCCCCACCATGGCCAGGGACACCCACCCCTAGATCAGATTCCTCAAAGCCCCATCCAGCCTGGCCTTGAACACTTCCAGGGATGGGGCATCCACAGCTTCTCTGGACAACCTGTTCCACTGCCTCACCACCCCTACAGCAAAGAGTTTCCTCCTAATAACTAATTTAATTCTTTCCTCCTTGTGTTTAATGCCTTTTCCCCTTGTCCTGTTACTGCATGCCCTTGTCAAGGGTCCCTCTATGATGCAGCTACACCACAGCTATACCAGAGTTACAGCTACCCACAAGGCAGATGTGCACACTCACCAACATATTATTTCCTCAGTTCTTACACTGCACATTTTTTCAGTATTTTTCTTTCTCAAATATAAAGTTCCTTTGTGGTTTATTTCTACATTTAGAATTATTTCAGAAATATGAAAAGTTGAAGAATTATTATTATCTATTAGCAATAAAGCTTCATCATTCTCATTTCTGTGTATAATTCAGTGGGGCTCCATCATACAAAAGGAAGCCACAAAATATAAGCTTGAAATAGCATATTTTATGATCCCTAGTATCCAATATTTGACTTTATATAAAAGAAATATGCAAAGAATTATATGTTAATTTTATACCTCCACAAAAATTAAATGGACATCTAGTATTGCAAAATTGAGAACTAAAGAGGTGAAATAAATCAAGAATATTAGGCACCATTCTTTACAGTGATTAACTCTTTTGTCTGATCTAAACTGTCCAATTTTGCAGTCCAAAAGACAGAGTTCCTTTTGGGATTAAACACTACATGAAGAGATATTAAAGAGTCATTTCAGCTCCCCTGTTTCTATGCCAAGTATAGTTTGTACATCTGTGTCATATGCTTCTAGGTAATCTCTTTTCCAGGTTTGAAGACCCCCAGACTACTCGATTATTCTACACATGGATACTCTTTCACACTGCTGATCATCTTCTTTAATTTTTTCTGAAAGTTTTTGATCTTCAATATGATCTTCCTTGGACTAACAAGACAGAAATGCACATGGTGAGTGAGTGATGGATTTGTAGAGTAGCATAATTGCATTTGTTCTCTTGCTATTCATTGTTCTAGTAAGAATTCTAAACAGTTGGGGGAGGGATTTTTTTAGTCTGGGTTGTTTTCTTTTGACTGCCACTTAGTCCTGAGCTGATGTTTTAATGGAACTATCTGTCATAAACCCAAGATCTCACTCCTGAGCAGTAATGTTCAGCTCAAAGCCTGTTACTTTTTTCTGAGAATCTAGGATTGTATTTCTCTGTGTTCAGAATTTTGTGCATGTGTACACTGAATTTAATTTGCAAATTTTTCAAGGCCTATGTAATTCTTCACAATTAGATCCTGTTCTTCCAAGCATGAATAACTTTGCAACTACACAAAACTTTTCATGGCTCTGCTCACTTGTTTTTCCATTTTAAAAAATAAAACTAGTGAACAACACATCCTTCTATTACTGTGGACCTCTCCTCACTGTTGAGAAACCTTAATTGTTTCTTATATTTTAGGAGTCAATTTAACCATTCTAGCTGGCACAATTTTTCTTCCCCTACCAACTGTTCACTTCTGTTTTGACTACTTAATTTCTCTAAGAGCTTTGGATGGGAGACTTTATCAAAAGGATTGAAGAAATTCACATAATTCATCTTTATCTGTGTCCCAGCTCAGCTGACTCATTCAAAGAACAGCAAGAAGCTTTTTACATCTGTTTTTATTTATTATTATTGTTGTTATTATTATTATTACTTCTCCTGCTCTGTGTCGTTCAGTTCTCATCTAACATGCCCACAGTTTTCCCAGCCTTCTCCAAAAGTTCTAAAGATTGGCCACTTGTTTGCACACTTCCATTTTCAGTTTTCAAGGAAGGTTTAGGTGAGAGTTAGCACACAGCTCTCAGTAGTTCAGCTGTTCCATCCTTCAGATCTTTTAAAACACTTTAATAAATTCTCTGTGGTTTTGATGAATTATTTGAGTTCTTTTGGACTACTTATACCATATTCACTTCCTCTTTTCCTTCAGTCTCACAGAAATTCACTGCTAAGTCCCTCCATCCCTCACAAAGTTTCTCAGGTGGGATCTACCTAATTCCTTTCATGGCAAAAATTGATGGGATCCTTTGAAAGGATGTTGTCACCTCTGAGTGAACCTTTTATGGCTTGGATGTCAGTACTGGCCAGTTAAACAAAGGAACTCGATCACATTTAAACCATTAGTGTCTGATTGGTTTTGACAATCAGACAGCACTTCCCACAGTTTCAGAAATCATTTGGAAAGTAACACAGTAATTATTCTCCATATTTTAGAGGGAGTTACCCTGCTACAAATGGTGAGATGCAGTATGGGGATGATCATGCTGGAGCAGTAAGCTAAAGGACCAGGACACACCTTTTTTTTTCAGAAGCCATGTAAATGGTTCTGTTCTCACTGTCCTGTGTTGGAATAAATCTGCCCAGAGTTTGCATTTAAGATCCAACATTAAGCTTTTCTCCTTCTTCTGAATAAATGATGTGAGACGGATTTCTCTAGTTTTTATCCTGGTAAAACATTTTCTTCCCATCTTCCTCACTGTCCTGTGTTGGAACAAATCTACTCACAGTTTGCATTTAAGATCCAACACTAAGCTTTTCACCTTCTTCTGAATAAATGATGTGAGACAGATTTCTCTAGTTTTCATCCTGGTAAAACATTTTTTTCCCACCTTCGTCAGCCAGCTCTTCACTATTGTAAAGGCATTCCTACTTACAAAATTATATGATAGAAATTCAATTAGAAAACCTGAAATATATTTTTTTCTGAAAGAAAACAGGAAAGCTGGACAACAATTGTACATGTGAGTTAAAAACATATTTCTCTGAGGAGCAGACACCGAGGGCAGGAGACAGCTGCCCAGATGTTGGACTGTAGGGCTAGCTGAGATGGTCTGTGGTGTCTTATTTGCTTCCCATCTCGTGCTCAAGGATAAAAGGGGTATCTTGTAGGTACTTTGTCATATCTGACAGCCTAATGACAATGTGTCTCAGGTTCCTTAGGGCACCTAAAATAGCATTCAGTACCTATGTTTTAGTCTACTGAATTAAGGTTCCTGTCAGCTGAATTTCTCTCTAGGCTCCACTGACTCTAATAATTTAATTCATTGTGTGTAATGGGAACTTAGGCACCTACCTCACACCACCCCTGAGAAACAGATATTTAGGGAGATTCTATTGACAAAATAATTTGATTTGAATGTTATTGGAATAAAATGGATTGGAAAGACACTGGGATGAAATAGAAGGAAAAAGGCAGCAGGTATTCATAGTACATTTAGGAACTTTGGAGGAGAAAGTGAAAAGGAGGGTATTTGAGCAAAGCGTGTCTGAGTTGTCTCAAATATGTCTTTTCTATGAGAAGTAATGCACTGATTAAAAATTAGACTAGATTCATATTCACTCTATGGTGCCTTTAATATCCCTGTCTGTATAAGGGGACCTGAGGCAGGTATGATATCTCAAACTTCTTGCAAGCAAGGTGAAAAGTAACTAAGAATTCAGTCCTGGATAGATAACTGGCACTTCTGAGTTCAGATTTGTTCTGTTTCCAGACAAGATACCTGGCAAAGGAGAAAAATCCCCACCCAGAAACCCTCAAGGTCTACATAACATCCATGAATAAAAGTTTCACCTGGGATACAAGAATTATCTTGGATGTGTATTAGCTTGTTCAGTGTCATTAGTAATCAACATTTTGTAGAAAAATTTCTGCATCCCTGCCTTACCCTTTGTAGCAGAAGAAATAATGAAGATGCTCATTAATATCTCTTCACAGCCTACTCCTATAGTTACCTCAATCAACATCCAAAGGTCAGCTTCTGCCTTTGATCTCACATATACATGACAGTAAAAATCTGAAGAAACAGGCTTTTGTTATAGAAAATATATCATCAACTTACAGTTAGGAGATGTGTGGAAATAAGTCTTTCATTAGAGTTGTTTTATTCAAGTTCAGGTCAGGGAAGTGAAATGGTTTGTTTTATTCTGAAGGGTTTGAAACCACAGGGTCCTTCTGGCCTCGTGGCTGTGCTGTGTTTCCTCACATCAAATAACATTTGTTATTACAAAAACATCCCACTTCCAGCACAGAGTTTGGCCCCAGACTCTGTAGTACAGAATGGAATCTATTTGACTACCAAGTGTGTTGTGGTGAGGAGGACACTTGTGTGATTGGAGAGGCAGCTGGAACACTAGTAGAGGCTGTAGAGGGGACTGACACTTGGAAACCATGGCACAGAATTCTGACAGGTTTTCTATTACAAACAATCTACAGTCATCACAAGGCTTTCTGCTGTAATAACCTGAGTCCACTGGATGGTTTCTCCCAGATACTTTAGGCACTGATGCATTTGTTTCAGACTTTCTGACACTGACCTTTTTTATGCTAACTTTAATAAAATACAGCTTCATTCCCCTTGAGGTATTCCTGGATCACATCAAAAGAAATGGGAGGAGAAGCAAGCACTGGAATACTCACTTTGAGTTCTCCACTTTATTTCAAAATATTTTCTTTCAATTCCTGAAGCATAGGTTTTAAAGCATCAAAAATTGAAGTACAGCTTGAATGAAAGACTGTCCTTGATGTCCTTTAAAAATGTAAAACACCTGGGATACAAAAAAGAGAGGGAAGGAGGCAAGCTGGAAGGATTTTGGTTTGATTCATCTCTTTTATAGAAAGTATCATTGACAGAATAAAGTTCTGCAGAGGGATAAATGAACACACAGGCACGGTATTGGGAGGCCTCCAGGACATGACCCCTCTTTTTACTTCTGCTCTGTGTGTTCCCCATGAGCTGATAAAATTGAGTGGGGTCAGAGGGATCTCTGTGTCAAGCTGTAGCAACACCAAAGCTAAAGGCTTTGGAAAGCTATTTTGTCTTTGATTTGTGCATTGTTTGTCTGTTCAGTGCTGTCTGAAAGCAAAATACATGGCTGTTTCACTCAGAGCAGGCAAAAAAAGTCAGTGATCAAAGTTTTGGGAATTTCTTTTGGAAAGTCACCAAAACCCAGTCCAAAGATATTTTCTGCATCTGCTTACTAATGAGTGTTTTGTTTTGAAATGAGAGTGTTTCTTCTGAGGAAGAAACATTTCCCCACTTCCACCTGGAAGCCAAATCAGCCAAGCTGTGTGGCAGCCCAGGTTCTGTGCTCAGGAGAAGCAGGAGAGTCCTTTGTGTAGCATCAGCTACAGTTACTGTGCAGCCCCATCTGCTCTAGCTGATCACAGAGCTGGCTGGAAATTGTTTGTACTGTTATCTCTAAAGAATGATTTGAGCAGGTGTGTTTAAAAATATGCCTGTTTAGAACAGGGAACCAATATCTCTGTATTCTAGCTCATCAGAAACAACCTCATTTTTTTTTGTATTTCTTTATCAGGTGTTTCTTACAGAAGACCATGGCCAAGAAAAAAATATTCCAGAGTTTTGAACATGAAGTTTTATCTGCGTTGAAAGAAAGTATATTTTAGCATTGTAGAACTGCTTGATTTTTGTCTTAGATTTATTTTTTAACTGTATTCCCATTCCATTCATATTTCTTCATGGCTCAGGTTTTAGTACATAGCTTTTCTTGTTTATCAGGATCTCACAAACTGCATGTCCTTTACAGCCTTTTAGAAAAGGCTATAGGGAACTCAAGTTCACTCTGCCTGAAGATAAACCTGCAAAATCTTCAGCACTACAGAGCTCAGTGCTGAAATGTTTAACCCTTGAGAGTTCTGCACTCTGCAAACCTTGACGAGCATCTGATGCCTGATACCTCAGAGAAAAGTCTAGGCAAAATAAAAGCAACAAAATGAGTGAAAATTTGCCAGAATTGCTTAGTGCTGCTGTTTAAGATTCTTCTGGAGCTCAGTGTTCAAAGCAGGGAAAACAAAAACAACAGAAAACACAAAACCAAACCTTCCCTCTAGCAGAATCTGTACACAGCTAGTGGTGAGGGAGTTCAAGGGGGATGGGAAGAAACCTCTGCACATTGAGGAGAGACTTTCTGAAGAGCTGGAAAGAGTATAGGTAAGGAAGTGCTGTAAGTGCAGAGATACACAGCACTCACTAGCTCTATGGAAATT
The DNA here is from genome assembly GCA_024734555.1 of Trochalopteron elliotii. NCBI lineage: Eukaryota > Metazoa > Chordata > Aves > Passeriformes > Leiothrichidae > Trochalopteron > Trochalopteron elliotii. The sequence goes on along the minus strand of JANPWX010000085.1, from coordinate 442,057 downwards.
GCTCTGCTTTGGATATTTCATTAAATCCTGGAACAGCAACTTGATTTTTTTTTTCTCAGTTTTCACTGTACTTAGACTAAGAGCCCTAAAAATCAACTTTTCTCTCTGGGTCTTTTAGTAATTAAAGAAATTAACTGAAATAATGTAAAAATGGAAGATGCAGGGTAATTTTCACAGAAAAAAACAAGAAATTGGAGAATTAGAAACCTGTTTTGATGTGTGAGGACAAGTTCCTGTTTTGAAACCACCAGGAAGAAAAGGAATAAAAGTCTACCTGCCAGGTAAGAGGTCTAGCACCCAGGTAAAATGGACGCAGCTGTGGTCCTGGAAGATCGATCATCATGATTTTTGCAAAAAAATTAATCTGAGGAGTACAATTGGAGTTTAATTCAGTTGACCTGGTTTCTCAGGGGAATAAGACAGGGAGAATCCAGACTGAGGATTAATTTTGTCTGTGATTATAGCATAGACACAGGCAGCAGCAACACTTGGGGAAGTTGCCAGTGGAAGATTACACTGAGATGAAAATTTCCAAGTACATTTTTTCCATATCAGAAACTAAAACTCCTGTTGAACTTAACCCTTAGAGACTAATCCTGGTTATCCTATAGGTGTATTCTACTGACTTAAAAAAGTTGGCCTTACTGGAGAATCTTCTGATGACATCAGACCCAAGTTTAAGAGACACCTTGTACCTGAGAAAAAGTGAATTTACACTTGGTGAGGAATCAGATGTGATTTCTGTCCCTGGGAAGAACCATCAGACTAAATTGAGTACCTGTGCTGCTATAATATATTGGTGCCATAATGTTACCTGTCTAGTGAATCTTCATTCCACATTCTGCACGTTCTGGGGACCAACCCTTGCAGCATGGGTCAAAAGGAGAAGTGACAGGTGTCACCACAGTTTGTTGTTCTTGTATATGTACCCTCAAATTACCACATACTTCACACCTCAGTGTTCAAGCTTAGACAGGACTTCTCAAGGATATGTGCAAGATGTGCAAATCAAAGCCATATGTTGCCAAAAAATCCCCCTAGACATATTATGCCAGGCCTGTACTTAAATCTGTGAGACAACAACTGTATCTGGAAGGACCTCTCCAGATTTGAAAATGACTGATTAAGGGATAGGTAACTGATATGGCAGAAAATGCAACTAATTTTCATGCTGAGGTGTCTTTATGAAATATTAATCAATGTGGCAGAAATGAATCTCCTCTAATGTTAGACAAAGCAATGCACCGCTTTGGGCCAGAAGTGTGGTTTTCTGTGTCTCCCTCTATGGTCAGTGGAAAGGAGAAGTCACTTTAAGATGGCATTTCACACCACATAAGACCTGGTGCTTTGGAAATCTGTTTGCTGCATGTGTGTTTTGATGAGGTGAAACATGCCTAGACATCTGCATGGAAAAGCTTGTAGAGCATGAGGTGAGGAGACAGATATCCTGATTAAAACTGGGAACAGATTGCCAACTTTTACAATGTCAGGCTTATCCTAGCTGAACAAAAGTTTGGATCTTTGTTCTGCAGAGAGAACAAATAACTTTTTGATGTTCAGCATAACTTTTTGATGTTCAGCATGTGGTGGGAGGGGGGGAATGGCCCACAGGAAAAAATAGACTGAGACACAGAGACTAGGGAACTTCTGAGAAGATCTGGGGGTGACCAGAGATAGATCACAGGGCTTTTCCAAAGGCTAATGAATGGGCTGTGTCAAATTCTTTGCAAGTCAGGAAACCTCCAAAAATTGCTGTACTCAAAATAATACTAGAGAAAGAGATACAACTTCCAAGGATGCAGAGAGGAAGAGATTTATTTTGAAACTTTTTTTTCTTTTATTCTGTCCTACTTTTTTCTTTTTTTTTTCTCTCTTTAGAAAGTCATAAATCATGAACTAGTAAGTCATAGCTCTCTTTGTATTTTTGGTGTTCAGTTGAAGAGAACAACAAAACCCTTCAAAGCCCTGGCTGGTTTGAATGTCCTGGCTCCCCATGCTAGAGAGGTATGAAGAGCTCTGTCCTGGTTACAGAAATTGAAGCTTCTAAAGAAGACAGATGCTCTCTTTCTCCTTTGCCTCTGGGCTCCTAATTTTCACTCAACTGAACAAAGACTAAGACTATGGTTATCCACTTGCTGTACAGCAATGAATTTTCTTGCAATCTTTTGCAACAAAGCTAAGGGATAGTTTGAGGAAACACCTTCCCATCCTTTTTTCCTCTCCTTGTCTACCCCGACTCAGTTTTTAGCAGCGAGAAGCACGGGGTCTCTGTCTCTTCTGCAGAAAAATGAATTTTTCTGAGTGGAAGTGGCTCTATGCTTCCTTTGAGCCCTGCAGAAATTCAGTGCAGCCATTCTGCTGCTGTTGTGTTTTAAGTGATGCCAGAGTATTGACATCCTTGGGACAATCCACCTGTCCAGACCAGTAGGAGCTCAGTGTGGCAAAGACCACTAATGGCCACTTTTCAACCTCTTCAACACATGGCATTGTTCATGAGAGATGACACCAGGATAATTAGAAGGACCTTAAAATCAGCTGAAGTTTCTATAGACAGAATTTGTAATCTGCCCCAGTGCAGCAGCTATTATTCATTTTAAAATTCTGCAGGAATATATTTGCAGACACTCTTTCATATCTTGAATTAATTAATGCCTGGGCCTTAAGGAAGCAATACACAAATGGCAACTGGGCTCTCTTAGTTCTCTTCTCCTGTTTATTTTCACTTCCTGTTCTGTGTCTAACTCTTGAGAGTGATTTCTAATACCATTTTTTTTGTGGCTAATGCAATAAACATGTTTCAAAATATTAACATTTTCTCAAGAGTTTTCTATAAAACTCTTGAAAAGATGTTAATTTTTTTCCTAGAGAAATAGAAGAAGCATTTTCCTTTCCTTGGCTCTGATATGAAATATTGGTCGTTCAACCAGAATTAGTACCCAGTAAATTTCAATCATGTATTTGCAAAAGTATGTAGCCCCAAACTGCAAATTAAATTTGTCAAATCTTTTAAAATGTATTTCTGAAATTTAAGGAATGGATTCCCTTCTCTTGACTCTAAGGCCTTCAGGTTCTAGTCTGTCATCATCTTCTCTGCCTCTCTGGTCAGTGGGAGGAGCAGGTACCTTGGGATGCACAGGAGAGTTTACATGGTCTGAGTTGGTTCTTTGGTTACATGAGCTGAATAAAACTTAAGAAAGGTAATAGTTCTGCACAGCTTCCTTGGCTCTTTTCAGGCAGTCCAGGAAGTCATCTCAAGTCTTTCCCTGAAGGCTCTTCTTAAAAACAGAGATCAGTGTTCTCTATGCTTGCATTAGATGGTATCAAACTCCAGAATTGTTTCCTCTTTAATTCATATAAATTTTTGCAAAATAAGTAGTTACTGACCAGAAATATCAGGTGTCCAAACAGAGCTTCTAGGTGAAAAGCCATTTGTGATATGGTAAAAACTGCAGGCTCCCCAAATATATATATCGGTATCTTCTTATCTTCAGTGAAGAAAAATATCAGTTGTTCTGATATTTTATGAGTGACCTTTTGTTTTGGGACAGAGATCAAGGAGAACAAAAAACAAAGGAGAACACAAGCTACAATGTGTCATCTTTTGCCAATGAAATATTAAAAACACAAAGTCACAACCAGTTCCCAGATCACTGATTTATTAAGCTGTGAGAAGCTTTATCATTCTTGCCCAAGTCCTAGGTAGGTGGCAGAGGGTCAGGAGACCACCACCACAGATGCATCACTCATTGAACAGCCACACCACCTCAGAGTTACTGCTTTGGTTTTGTTCATAGGGCTGTAAGATAGACATTACTGAACAAGAGCAGTTGGTCAGGGTAGAAACTGCAGTGTAGGAGGCAGAAGAGGAGATTGGATCATGTAACATCTGCAGAGCTATAAAAGTGCACAGTGGCTTTGTAAGGCTGAGCCAAAAAGAATAAAAGGAGGACTTAAAATACAGATATCACAGAAGGGAAAAAAATCCCCAACCCCACAGCATTATGCTGACACAAAAAATGAGCACTAAGCAACATGCGAAATATGATTGAAATCAAGACATAATTCCAGAGGGGTCCTTCAGCAGCACAGGGCTTACTAAAACCTAGTAGAGCTGGCTGAGGAAAGCATATCCTCTGACTCAATCTGTGACAAGCTTTCCTGCAGAAAATGGGCTCTTTGTTCTTTCACTGATGATGCCTCACTCAGCTGGACTAAGGGCTTGTTTGTTAGGTTAGCTTTTGCACAAAAAATCTGAATGGACCAGCAGCCTAGCTGTCTTGAGGATGTGCACCATTGTGCAGGAAAGGACTGGAATGGCTGCATTTCTCACTATCTTTAGTGTAGTTGACCTCAGTGATAGGAACCTGATGTTATTCTGATGTTTCAGGGGGAAACTTAAGCCAACAAAGGCCGTGGGCTATTTTCACACAGAGATGTAGGCATTGTTGTATAAAGTCTGCAGACTTGACAGCTAAGAGAGCTGGGAGAGGAATTTGTACTGCTGAGGTAGGTACTGAAGCTAAAAGAGCTGCTAAGTGCTGCAGGACTGAGGTCTGTGGCCAGGCACCAGCTGTCTGCTGGGCTTGGACACTGACTGGCAGCCTGGCAGAGGGGTTTGGGAGAAGGTGGGATTGACAGCTGGAACTTCCACGGGTACCTGTAAGGTGGTGGCAGCCAAAAGGGGATTGTGCAGCCTGTTATTGAAAGCACTTACTGAATGTGAGACCATTTCTGAGGTCTGTCTGAGGCAGACAACTGGCAGGATTTGAATTCAAAGTGCCTATTACAGAGAGGAGCACACTACCCATGAGGATAAGAATAGGCTGTTCTCTCTCCATCTGTTTCAAGTAGGTCACCAGCAACCCAAATGCAAACTCTTGTAAGCAGTGGCGGGCTCCTCTCCTCTGGAACAAAGACAGGAGAAAAATGTGAACAGAGAAATCCCAATGTTCAGGGAATGCCCAAATATTTTGCATTCTGAGGGGTATATGTGTCCTTCAAAGATATGTGTCAAGACATCACTAAACATTCATTGTAAATTCCCCTGGCCTGCATAGAAGTGTGTTTCGTTAGTTGGTAATTGAGCTTAGCTTTTCATCTTAAAAATAGTTATTAGTAATTAGATTATTATTTTAATAATTCCATTCATACGCTATTAAGCGGTACTCTCTGATGCCCACAAAATACTGTGGGGTTTAACTCATCATCATAGAAATTTGGGATAAAATCTACATTAAAATTTGCATGGTAATATTGAGAATTTCTGCAAGATTTGTCCTTTAATTGGTTCTTTACCCCATATATAATTAAAATAAGTTTTAACTACTTTAAAGAAAGTATGAATATCTTAAAGAGATTAAAAGTCTTCAGCAATATCTCTGTATGCAATATTTTTTGTGAGTTGCCTAGGAAATTGTTTATCTGCATGTAGGAGAGGTATAATTTTTAGTCTGACAGAGAACATTTATCACAGCTTTTCAAGTATTTTTCTGCAAGAAGGTAAGACACAGGCCCTTTAATCTTATCGATCAAGATGCAAGTCAATGCACATCTGAAAGACAGTCCAAGTCTGGATTAGGCTGTACCAAAAGAAGCAGATCTGGTTTATGTATGTAAATTGAAATGAACAAATCTCATACTATTAAGAAATATTCACAGAATCCTCCAGGAAAGTAATTTTGAAGATATTATTTTGGAAATAACAGAAAACGGCAAGCTTTGCAGGGGAGCCATTCACTTTTCATTTAGGATAAGATTCTGCCAGGTACTTGAGCATGTTACAGAAATAGCAAAGCTGGGATGAATCCACTGTCCCTTCTATCTTACATAAGACAGGGAGACATTGCACATCCTGCAGCTGAGAACACAGCATTACATCATCCCAGCCTCGTGGCTTTTGGTGCCCTGAACAATGCAGGGAAAGGACCTGTGATGCTACAGTCTCGTGCAAGTCTGTTCTGCTTCTAAAGCTCCAGGCTAAGTAGTTATTCAGACATATATAGGACATGGCAGGCAGGCAAAAAAGGAAACAAGCCAAACCAACACAACCAAAACACCATTTCTGTTTTGCACATAAGCTTTTCAACAAAGATGTTTAGTTGTTCAAGAAAGCATAGGAACATAAGGAATTAGCTATGATGTGACTTCAGTGCTCCATCTATCCTCTTCGCAAGAATGATTGTTGGAGATGCCTTTTGGGAAGAGAGCATGTGCAATCACACTCTCTACAGGTCATGGCCCTTGCTGTTTCCCAAAATTAGGTTAAGGGTGTTACAGGGTCCATCCCTTTGTAATCTGTCTGTGCATCTGTTGTCCGTGAACTTGCCTAACAGCTTTTTGAACATGCTTAAATTGAGTTGGCAAAACCTACCATAAGCGAAACTCTCATTACTCTCTATGTAAAAAAGGACTTTCTTTTATCTGTTTTAACTTATTGCCAATCAGTTTCAGTGCTTCTTATGTGTAATATTTCTGGACTTGGTGAATGCCAGTTCCATGCTCAATCTACACAACCTTCCGTATTTGAAATTGCCCTTTTTTGAGCAGAAAGTAGAACCAGATGACTTTCTGAGGCCAGAAGATGATCTTCTGAGGTCTCCATATGTAGTAAAGCATCCCCCACACTCCCAGCAGGTGCTTCCAAATAGGGAAAGAGTCTCACTTTACCTTTAGACATTTTAGGAAGTTAGCTGGAAACTTCTGTGGGTTTCTTATTGTAATTATCTTGGAGCCAGCACAGAAGTGTGGATTGGACTCCAGAAATGTTACTCAAAGTCTGTTGTTCATCTCATTTGGCCAAGGGCCAAAAGGCCCTCCTAAACTGTTAAGTACTAAAGAGAGAGAACAAAGAAACTCCATGCTTTTCAAGGTGTTGTAGCAAGTAGGAGACTTGTCTCTGTGCTGTGCTTGGCTTTGCTTTTGTTTTTGTATTATTTTCCTTCTTTATTAAAACCTTTTGATTTTTCAAGACACACTCGATCATGCTGTCTCGCTAATTAATATTAGCAACGTTTCTGCCAGGCTGGCCCTCAGAGATTGCTACATTAACATGTGGCTTATTAGACTCTGGCCACGTGCTAACCTGTATCATCCATTTAGTTAATCTTCCATCTTAACTTACTGTACTATTCATGTTTTTTGTAAATCCCAACCATAGCACTCTCCAGTCTTCCCCTTGGCAAACTGAAGTTTCAAAATACCTTTTCTCTCTTCCTAAGGCAGCTGCTTTAACATTTTAGATGCTCTTCTTTGTAGTTTCTATAATTCCACTTTGTCTTTCTTTAGGAATATTAAAAAGAGGAAAGAATCTACCCACCATAATCAAACCAACTTTGGGCATCCCAAAGTTTTATTCAATATCTATTTTCATTTGAATAGCCTTCCTTACACTGCTCACTGCTCTTTTGTCCCACTTCAGCTATTGCTGTGCACAGATTCAGAGGCTTGACACTGACAGCTCTAAGATCTCTCTTCCTGAGTCATGGATGTTGCATTCCCTGAAGCTACGTGACATGGCATTCTGTGGTTCATGCCTGTACGACAACCCAATTTTTATGTCTTGGCTTTGACTAGTGTCCTTAATAAACTTCAGGTTTCCTGCTTCCCATTTGCAATACAGCACAGAAACAGGAATACAATGCAACCATAGTGGTTTCATGTGGTTTTCTCACAAAAAAAAGGTAAGGAAAAAGAATGGATAAAACAGCACCAGCTCCAGGGCTTCAAAACGATCAAGCAATATGAAGTGACAGGTTTGCTGTGTTCCAGTAATTGTAATGCTGTCAGATTGTAACAAACATCTATTCATCTGATTAAACATGATGCAATCTCTGTGCTGTTTACTATTATGGTGACTTTGCTTCTCTGTATACAGGGTTGCTCTGAAGTTTTTTAAGCAAGAGCAGCGTTCAATGTCTTTGCTATCCATGAAGAGTGTAGTAGCATCCTCCAAATTATAGCTCTTATTGTTTGAACAGAATAGAATTTTAAAGATTGTATAACTGTGCTTGCTAATTAGTCCATGAATAAAATTTAATTAAAAATACCTTCTTAAAAAAATTAATCACATACGTGACTCCTTTTATCTTGAACGATCTTGATAATTGACTTATGTGGATTCTTCAAACATTCCTAAGTTTCAGTAATTAGTTTCAATTAAGATGCTTGTGACTGTCATATACAATCTTTGTTACTGGTGAATAATAGATGAAATCAAGTCAGCAGATCACATTTTCCAAAGTATGACATCTAGTCATGATCTCTTGCATCATTCTGATATCAGAGATTGTGCATGTGTTCATTATCCTTTCTCACCACCTCATTTGTATTTTGTGCTTTTCTTTCTGAAAAAAATCCTCAATAGAAGTTGCTTCTCAAGAATTTATAAAATTATTAGTAAATGAATATATTTCAGTTAAGTTTTTACCAACAGATTTGCCCTTACTGAACTAAAGCAATTAAGTGTATTTTCATCTTTCAGAGAACTAAATGAACAACCAATCATTGGTGAACTTGAAGAGCAATCTGATGTCATTAAGCAGGTGGATGGTAGGGTATTTACAGCTTCTCCATGGGGAAGTGTTCTGGTGAAGGATTAGACCACACATACCTTTGCCTGCAGAGTTGGGAGGATGATGCTTGGGGAGTGCTGAGGCAGGTTACAGGAACAGATGGCTTTTCCAAGCACGAGCCTCACCTGCTGCCAGCTATTTCTTGCTGCTCAGGGTGGTCCTTGTACAACATGTGCCATCAGGTTCTAAAAAAAGTACCTTCAAGGAACACGGTGAACACACAGCCTATGCCATAACATATCACATTACCAAGTTGTAGAAAGAATTTTTTACAACTATCTGTAGAGACATTACAGACTGAGACCATAGCTCTAATATTTTAATTTCTAAGGAGTTACTTTTATCCATAGTTTTGCTAATTTTACTCTTATTCTTTCTGTGGCTGGATTCTGATCTCCTGGCTCTGCAATCTTTCTTGCTGAATTTTGCTGTGAGTACTGCAGGCAGAAATCCCTGGAACCTTGGAACAAGCCAAGAATAAAACAGTGCTCAGGAGGAGGATGTATGAAATGAATGCTTACCAATACAAGTGAATCAGAAGACTGATGGGAAGTTTTGCTAAGAATGCATCTGGTAATTTATTAAATTAAAAGTGGTATCACCATTAAAGTTTTCCAGCAGTTTGCAATCAAGATTTGGCTACATGGCTGAGGGAAAGAAATTGTTCTAACTGGCCATGCATCCTGTCTAGATTGTTTATCAAATTTCTTATGTTATATTTTGAATTGAGTTTGCATGGCAAGGGTTTGGTAGTGAGGGCACCTACACTGATGACTTCTGTGAGAATCTTCCAGAAGCTCCTCATGTCCAATAAAGCCAATGCCAGATGGCCCCAGGATGCTGCTGGCCAAGGCCAAGCCCACTAGGAATGGTGGTAACAGCTCTGGGATAAAAGAGTTAAGAAGGAGGACAAAACTCCTGTGAACCTGCAAAAGAAGAGACCCTGCAGACCCAGTGTCAGTGCAGAAGGAGGGGCAGGAGGTGCTCCAGGTGCTGGAGCAGGGATTCCCCTGCAGCCCTGGTGCAGCCCATGGTGAGGAGCTGTGCCCCCAGAGCCCATGAAGGACCATGGGGGAGCAGAGATCCACCTGCAGCCCATGGAGGACTCCACAGTGGAGGTGGTGGGTGCCTGAAGGAGGCTGTGACCCTGTGGGAAGCTGACCCTGGAACAGGCTCCTGGCAGGACCTGTGGCCTATGGAGAGAGGAGGCCACACAGGAACAGGTTTGCTGGCAGCACTTGTGACCCCATGGGGGACCCAGGCTGGAGCAGGCTGCTCCCAAAGGACTGCAGGCCATGGGAAGGATCACATTAGGGCAGTGGAAGAGTGCAAGGAGTCCTCACCTCAGGAGGAAGGAGTGGCAGAGACATGTAAATGAGCTGACCACAGCCCCATTTGCTGTCCCCACTGTGCTGCTGGCAGGCACAAGGGGAGAGGGGAGCGGGGGAATTGGAGTGAAGCTGAACCTGGGAAAAGGGGAGGGGTGGGGGGGAAGCTGTTTTAAGGTTTGGGGTTTTTTTCTCTTTACCCTACTCTGATATGATTGGCAATAAATTAAACTAATTTTCTGAAGTTGAGTGCAGTTTGCCCAGGACAATCACTGGGGAGTGATCTCTCCCGGCTCTTATCTTGACCCATGAGCCTTTTGTTATATTTTCTCTCCCCTGCCCAGATGAGGGGGGCAGTGATAGAGTGTTTTTGGTGCCATCCAACCAGGGTCAGTCCACCACATATGTCAATATCTGTTTACTCTCTGAGAGCTGGATGCATTAGTAGATGTTTGAGGACAAAACTTTTAGGAAAATAAATGGCTTAAAAGCAATGTTTTATGTTGAACTGTAACTTCATCCAATTTCATTTCTCCTTTCTGCTTGTATATAATTCAATGACTAATTCTTATCTCATCCCACATTAATTACAAAAAAAGAGAGTTCTTCTACTTGATTCTAAACACTATAGGAATGCGTACAGATTTTCTCTAGAAATATTTAGATACTCAGACTAGAAAATGCAATTATGGCCAGCACTCTTCCCCTGATGAAGTAATTATGACCTAAGAAGCAACGTTTATCAGGCTGCAAGAACTGTCCAGATTACTTTCTGTTTTGAGAGAATAAAAGTGAATTGAACCAACAGGACACAGTAGAAATAAAAATGTGAAATCTATAAAAAATAACTAATGGAGACTCCATGCCACTTCATGTAGTGGGGTCAGATTAGACAGGTGACACAAAAATATGGCCTAAAATATTTGGTCTTCATACACAGATCTTTAGTGTTGCCCTGCTCAGAGGGCTGTACTTCTTTCTTGAAAGACTTTTCAGAGCACAATGAATCACCTACAGAATTAATTTTTTAAACCAGAAATTGCTTAACTTTGTTACTATGAATTTTACACTTTTAAAAGACAAAAGCTCTGCAGCATCAGACTAAGAAAATTGTCTTGCCTTGTGTAACCCATACCTTAATACACTGAGATGCTTCTACCCTATTCTTAACACAATTTCTACAATTTAGCACTTTGATGTTTCGTGATAGAAGATAATTGGGGCTTTGTCCTTGATGTAGAATATTGTGCCAGATCCTGAATTTAAATAGTAAAGGCAAAATCCAAAGTGTCATTTTGAGGTTTTTTTGTTTTGTTTTTGATTAAGTCTGGTCAAAACATTCACACTTGCAGCTGCTGTGCAAAATGACGTATCTCCTCACAGCAGATAATCTTACAGGTCAGCTGAAGAGATATTTATATCACACTAATGATGCAGAAGTAAAAAGTTATATTGCTCAGAAACCAGAAGTCATAAAGCAAGTGGCAGTGTTCTTTAAATTCCTTTCATAATACTCATTCCTCAAAACCTCCGATGCCACCCTGATCATTAAGTTTGCTATTTTTATGTTTTTAAAGTTCATTGCCATTTCGAGTATTGCTGTCTGAAGTGAGAGCTTGCAGGAAGGGATGCTTCATTACCTCAGCCCAGTTGTGCTTTTGTGAATTTGCCTTTTAGTAAGTTAGTTTGAAGGCAGAAAATGATTTTTTGCCCTTTAGCAATACTTCTCAACAAATTTAAGAAGCCTTGTTCAGAACAGCTTTAAACATTGGCTTAAACACAATTGGCTACACTGTGCTAAGAGGTTGTGTTATGGTTTTATTGGGAGTCCCAGACTTCCTCTCAGCCAACTGGATCCCTCCTGGATGAACTCCCTCTGGCTAACATTGTGAGTGCTCGTAATCATGATGCTTCACTTAGCTGAACCTTTTTCAAGAGCTGCTCCTAACTGTGACTATGTTTTGTACTATGTAATGTTGATGATATATACAAATATATTTTTCTATGAAATTTCATAATAAGAATGATAATTACTTTCCTTTTTGTTTTTCAATACAGCAGATCAAGAGTTGTCATGAGGAACAAACATGATAGTAATTATATCTCTGGATATATCTCTGGTGTGAGGAGGAGAAAGGAAAGGATATTACTGGAGTTGGACACCAAGACTTACCCAGCACAGACATGCGTGGAAATATTTCAGAGTTTAGGCATAGCTGTTTTGAAGCTGTTTGCATCCTGGTATACAACTGCTTAAATGATTGTATTCTGTGTTTTTAACTTAATTCTGAAATGTTATTGCTGGGGAACTGGGCATTCAGAAATTTAAAAAATCATTATTTCCCAGGAGGGAATCAAAAGCAGTGTAAGAGCATCTACGCTAATGGTGTTGCTCTCACCTAGGGTCATTGCTTGTTTCCTATCAGACTCCCAGAGGCTTTTCTCTGCCCACTTGTATCATGGAGACAACTGATGAGATGCCATCAAGGGTTTTTCACAACCAGCATGGAATTGGGTTGCACCAGGTCTAGTAGTGTGATCTGTCAGATGGACCTGCACTCATGCTCTTCACATAATTTCAAGGAACAGCCTCATGTCATTGTGTTAAGTAATTATATTTATGGGAAATTATTGATGAATCAATCAGTAGAATTAAAGAACTTCTGAGAAGAAATTCAGATGGAGTAGAACTGAACGAACTAGTTTAGCCTGGAATTTAATTATCTTGGTTTGGCTATTCTCTGAAAGAACAAGCAGTTCATATTGAACCATTCAGGTCTCTTGGGAAAATATGTAATAAAGTATTTTTTCTAATATAGTTCATTATTTAGCTGAGAAATCAGAATGAAGAAAAGAAATTAGTAAAAAGTTACATCCTTTTGAAATTATTTTCTTTTTCATTGCATAAAAAACCACTTAATTAAAATTTGTATTATCTACTAGAGTTCATAAATGTACATAATTTAAATATGCTAATACTGGGCGATTTTAAAATTACAATGTTTTAAGATTGTATTATGCAATTGGTGTTCTTTAATGTGCACTGTTTACCCCAGAGATTTAGCCAGCTCCAAAATATTTAAGGTAGTTTCAGTAAAACACAAATCTTCTCTGAGAAACTCTTGTGTGTCACCACATTACCATCAGTAATGAACATTCTGTGTCTGGTGTAGAGGAAGCTGAGTTCCTTGGCCTTGGATGTGGAGAATGAAATTCACATTGCTGCTGCTGCTGCTGCTGCAAATGTGTCTATGCTTTGCTTTGTCCTTCAGCCCTATAGCAACCAAAGACTTCCTACTACTGTTTTGACCAACCCTTGATATTCTTACTCTCTCCTCCAGGGACCCACAGCCAACGGCAGCTGATGAAAACAAAGGTTTGAGATATCAAACGTTAAATTTGCTATGTACGTAAAGACTTAAGGGAGAAACTAAGTGCCAGGGATGAGTACATGTGGAAATAAATGGGCTTGGGTAGCCTGCAGCTTGTAGGAAGCAAGGCAAGGAAATGAAGATGCTGAAGGAAAGGGGAAGAGGGGAAAAGAGAAGGGCTGAGAGCAGACAGTCTGCTTAAACGACTTTATATTTATAGGACAGTGAATGTTACCAGAGCTGTACAATATGAACATACTGGGGAAAAAATGTCTAAAAATCAACCAGAGAATCTTCCAAATGCTGATAAAAAATGAGTGGGGAAGATTTCTATTCACTCTAAAGGAAATTTAAACACATTTCTTTATGTGTAGGCTCAATACTCAATAGTATTACTCCTGTATTTTTTTTTTCTGTTTTCTACAAAACTGGAGCAATTAGAAGCAGTGGATGATACTGGGCAGAAATCAGACATCCTAGTATGGAAAGAGAGAGATCCACTGATACAAACCCTCCAGCCTGGGGGTTCAGTGCAGTGCAGTAGCCCTTTTCCTCAGTCACATGCCAGTGGTTCTGAATCTTGGGATATTTCTCAAGATGCCTGCTTTTCTGCAAGTTTTTGAAGATTTCACCAACAGCTGCAGATGAATCAAACCCTCAGCATCCCCAGCACCCCCATCACACCTATGGTATGGAAGTAGCAGCCACAGTGCAGATCCAGGGTGTGCAGAAACAGTCCCTGCATCAGCTGCATCTTTATTTTTCTGAGATTTCCTTATGACTACTGGGGGCACAAGAGCAGAGGTTTCTCCATTTCCCCAGGATCACAGTGAATGCATACTTCTGACACTGTACTGGCAGAAAACTTTTAGAGGAAGGTGCAAATTAGAGCAGGTGTTTTTACCTGCCTCTGATTATTTTTCCTTTTATAGACCTGCTGTGAATTAGTGGCACTTCTGTTGCTATTAATTACCCTTACTTTTTCACATTGGACATCAATCCTTTTTCTTTGAAATAAAGATGAATATTTGTATGAATGGCTAATTTACTGATACTGGGAGCTGTGATCTGAACCAGAACATTTAAGACAGGATAGAAAGTATATGAAACATCCCCTGAAGGTAATTTTTATGGGGAATTTGGAAAAATTAAAATCTCTGAAGATCAACGTTCTCCAATTCCGAATTTTAAATTTACAGCTAATATCCAGAAATGCAATTACTATCCTGTTTGTTCCTCATGACAACTCTTGATCTGCTGTACTGAAAAACAAAAAGGGAAGCAATTATCATTCTTCTTGTGAAATTTCATAGGAAAACTATATTTGTAATATATCATTAACATTATATAGTACAAAACATAGTCACAGTTAGGAGCAGCTGTTGGAAAAGGTTTAGCTAAGTGGAGCATCATGATTAAACAAATTTTATAGAAAGAAAACAGGAATTCAAGCTTTCATGTTAAATGCCTAAAATCCATGTATGGATTATCTGGCTTCCCTGGGTAAGAATACACAACTGCAATGAGAGGATATTTAAGCCTACAAACTGTAAATAAAAAGCAAAGGGAGAAGTGCTTCTGAAAGGCCTTCACCCCTGCACTTCATAGGGGCTAAAGCAGTAGCCAAAAAAGTAGAGAAAGCTGTAGGTCTTGGAGTTGTAGGTCTTAGATTCAAAGGACTCAAGCTCATGTATTTTTATTCAGAAAAACTAAACCAGTGTCATAAATGGTCCAAGCTATATGCTCTAAGCCAAGCTGAAAGATGAATGTTCACTATGTGTCCTGTTGAATCTGGGCCTTTACATTGAAGGGCTGGGAGGATGCACAGAGAGCAAAGTGGGAAGTTATCTGAGTTCACACAGCCGTTTGGAAGAAAGAGCAGAGAGTTTTAGCTGTGGAAATATAGTAGGATCTGCTAATGTGATGTAGATGGAAGATGAAGTGCTTGAAAGAGAACTAAGACTGTGTCTACTCAAAACTCAGTAGAAATCAAGGATGGTTTAAACCACTAATTCAGAAAGAAGATAAATAGTACCAAGATACTGGAAAACAATTTCCTGAATATAAAAGCATACTCATTCAATACAGGCAAAATTTTTAGTAGAATGGTAAAATTTGTCTTCCAAATAGATCTGCTTGAAGTATGAGATATTAATTACAAATTCAATATGTGAAGTTTGCAGAAGAATTCTGTAGCTTTTGTAGAGCTTTGAATGGGGGATTGTAAGTAGAGGAAAATGGGTGGAATTTACATGGCAAGAAACTTTTCCACAGAAGTTATTTAATCTTAGGCAGCTCAGCAACAGGCTCAGTTCTTCCCTGTTTTCATTTCACATACTCATTTAGGGATCTTAGATACCTCTTATGTTTAAGCCAAGAGAAACAGGGCAAGAAGTTGTAAAATTATGAAAAAAAAATCACTTATTTAATTAAAATCAAACTTCTAGAAACAATAATAACATTTTTCAGAAGAATTGTACTACATTGTACTGATGCCTTCCCCCTTCCTCCACTTGATGTTCTCCTGAGACCAATCAGTGGCTTAATACCACCCACAGCAAGACTGTTCCCATGAGCAATAACTCAAATGTATTTCCCACTTGGAGCTATCCAGTAACAGTTCTAAGGGAGAAATTGTTATTTGTCAGGCATTCAAAGTAGATGATCTTCACAGATAAGAGCAGGAAAAAGACAAAGATCTCCCAATCAAGTTGATTCTGGAGGGATTCAAGCCTCTTGTAGTCAACAGCTTCTAAAATTGGGATATGTGCTGGGAGCCTGCTGAACCCACAGGATCTGGGTAAAGTAAACCCTCCATGGTACTTGCTCCTTGATTCCTGAATGAAATTTATTTCTCATGTGGTTTCTGTTGGGTGTTTTATTAGTCCCAGCTGCAATGGGGACATAAACAGATCCATGCTGGCTCACTGTGCAAGGCAGAGGATTTTCTGCCAAAACAAGACAGTAAAATATACCTGTTTATATCTCAGTTCTAAAACTTCCCATTTTTTTTTTCTGAACAGAGAGGAAATATTTCATACTTTTATACAGGGTGTGAGTATCATTAAAGCTGTGTTTTATACTTAGTAAAATAGGCCAAGCAAGGTCTTTTCATGTATCTTAAGCTGTTACCTTTTTGCTAGAATGATAATCACAGGTGTCTTTTTTTCCTACCTTTTTTTTCCAAATCTGTTGTTCACACATTTCTGTTGTACTTCACACTGGCATATGGCTTGGCAGCCACTCGGCTGTTGCTGGAGTTGTTCTTGTGCAGTTTTGGCTATCATACCCTACCTCCCAAGATGCCTTTTTAATTGATTTCGTTTTATCATTGAAAATTAATTTGAACATTATAGGCACAGCCTTTGAAACTATTTGCTCATGTTTACCAAAACGTTTTCAGGGACCAAAGTAGGGTATAATAATTACGTATACTTGGCATAGTTCCATTTTCTGATTTTACAATTTACCATTTCCATGTGATTCCAGTCATAATGTAAATAATAAAAAGGATGCTACTGTGCATAAATTAGCTGCTGTTTATATTTGTATATATGCATGTATGTGTATAATTTATTAAAATTTCTATTTAAAAAAATACTAAGTATGTTTCCCCCATTGCATAGAAAGTTGTCACTTTTGGAGGATTATATATAGTATTGTAGGATTTAAGAAACATGGATTCAGTTTCTAACTCTGTCATCAGGTTTCTACACAATCTTTTAATTTTGCTCCCTGATTCAGTTTTTCAGCTGTAAGGGGAAGATCACATTATCCACTTTGCTTCTCTAGCTTGCTCATTTTCTTGCCTTTTGGGGGGAACACTAAGCTGATGTATACATGAAGTGCATATCACAGTGGGTTATGCCTTTGTCTCAATCCAACCAATCTTTGTACTGTCCTCTGAACAATCCAACCAACCTCTGAACTGAAGAGCAAAGGAGCAGAATAGAGTTTTCAGGTGTGTCTACTGGAAGCACATGTATCATATTTGTCATTTTGAAATCAGAAAATGCTGTTGCTTTGCCTTTTGAGTGTTTCTTGCTGGAAGCTTTCCGAAAAAAGTGTGTGATTTACATAAGTATTGAATTATTTATAATTAAATTGAAACATTAGTTTGAAACTGATGAAACATAACTTATTTCTTTATTTTGAATGGAAATTAATCATTAATTGACAGATAAGTATAATACATTATTTATGCCCAATTTTCATTGATGCAGCCTGGCTAAATTATATGAGTACATAGACACGAATAAACAACCTTTTTCAAAGGGAAATGGGAAACCCATGGTCCTTGAACTTTAACATCTGCAGCTTCTGGAGTCTTTGCTGTAAATAAGGAATAAGAGCTCAAAGGAACAGAAGTTCTTTTTCTTATTTAGCCCAAACTGCTACTCTAAACACCTGTGCAGAACTTTTAAACCCTCCTGTACTCTTTTAAACCCATTTACAGTGGGGTTCCTATTCTTCCTATTCTTGCCAGTGTCAAAAACCTGCATGAAACTTGTCCTAAAACCTCAGCAGTTTCTCAGAGCAGACCGTTTTCTCTCAGATCCTGTGATCAGCTCAGCTGGTCAGAGCAGGGTGTTAATAATGCCAAGGTCGTGGGCTCAATCCGTGTATGGGCCCTTCACTTAAGGGTTAGACTTTGTGATCCTTGTGGGTCCCTTTAACTCAAGAGTATTTTGTGATTCCACCTACAGGGTTCTGTGTGACAGGGATCTTCAGCCCCTGGCTGGCATAGCTGGCATGTCAGCCAACCAAACAGGTTGAAATAAGACTGGAGATTTTTATACACACTGGAGTGTGTGTATACTGGAAGCAGAAGGGTTGAAGGGATGAGGCTTTGGGTTTGGGAAGATTATCTTTATATCTCTGTGCTTGGACTAGAATTTTATTTTATAAGCTCCTGCAACTAGAAGATCAGTGGTTAAAATACTTCACCTCAGCCTACCATTCCTGCCTGACAGAAATGAAAGCTTAGAAAATACACTGGAAAACCAGCCCAGTTCTCTTTGGCAACAAGCCATCAGGAGAGCTTTAAAAGTGCATTTATTTTGTATTTCTCACGCTGTGCAAGGGAGACTGTAAATGAAACCTGCTGGGCTACCCTTCTCTGCTGAGCATCTAATGAAATCCTTCAACATTAATGATGATACAGATGACTCCAGAGGTTACCTCCAAAGATAGATTTCAAGTGGCTCACCTTCCTGACTTTCACATAAGCAGGCAGTCTGATCCCCATCCATGCCTGGCTTGAAAGCCCAAGGCTTTAAAGCTGGCCCTTGCTCTAAGCTGTACTTGCTGTTCTATCACCAGCACAGAGAAACATCAAACCCTTGCACTTGGGTTTTCTTCATCTCCTGACCTCTGATGTTTCTACTGCTGTCTAAAAATATTTCCAGTGTTGGCACATTGAACCCCCTTCTCAATTCATACACTGGTACAAAGTTTTTTGGAAAAGCTTGCCTCTGAGAATGCATCTGTGAGCATCACAGTGATGCCCTGCTGTGTGACCTGAACCCTGACTTTACAGCTTCATCAGGGTCACAGCTGTGCCACAGGTCGGGCTGGGATTAGAGTGAAGCCCCAGCAAAGCACATCCACACTTTTAACTGCTGAGTCCAGAAAGCTCTGCCAGGCAGCTGCTCCTCATGATACTGTAGAGTTGCAAACTTGCTACTTTTTTCTATTTTCTCTTTCCACAATAGTAAGGCAGAATCACTAGTTCTGGGATATCTATCCAGCATTAGGCACAGATACTTTTTCCTAACACACATCTTAAAAAGTAGCTTTAAGCACACACGTATGCATGTACGAGGCATTGTTAAACACCTCACGATACCCTTATATTATGTTTTATTGAATCTTTATTATCATCTAGGATGTATTTTATTTATATCTATAAATGTCTGCCAAGACCATGGGTTAGAAACCACCTGCTTTTTGGAAGGAGTCTGGTCCCCGGCCATCTGGACACATAGCAAGATTAAAGGCATCTGGGAATGGAACAGAAATGAGGAGTGATTCCTCATGACTGAATCTCTTTGGTGGCACAACAGGCATCAATGCAGTGACTTTAAAGTGCAAAAATAAAGACACAAATGTGGGGCACACTTGAGCCAATCATATGATGAGTGATGGGGGATTGTGAGTTCTGATTTATTCACTAATGACATTTAGATAATATACTGGACCCTCTCTCACTTTCAATATTTGTTGAAAAGTGGTTTATCGGCTGGCAGTTAATTTAAGGATGAAGACAACCTCGTGAGAAGGTAATGACATTGCCATATTTTACATCAATTCAATATGTTGCACCAAACCATCAAATCCATGGATACTAAAAATACCAGTAGTGGTAGCACTGCAGCTTTTCTGCATTTCTATCCCACAGGGCACTGCTGGAGATTGTTCCTCACAAACGTTACAAAATGGGAGTTTTATTGAAAGCACCAAAGCTCACAAGTGGCTGTGGCCAATCTGAGTATTTAACACATGCAGCACGGCACCCCAAGGAGATCTGCTGCTACTTGACTTCCTATTCATCGTGGGAAAAGCTGATTTTCTGAGTCAGGAGTCTGAAAACGTGAGGTGAGAGCAGAGAAAAATGTGAAAAGGCAAGCAAGAACATAGGAAAATTGAAAGTATTTTTCAAGAAGATTAAATAAAAGAAAAATATCATAAAGAAAATTTATTTAATATCCAGAAAATTTTAAAAAGCTAAGTGATTTTTTTTGTAATAGTATGTCTAGAGATTTTGTCTGTGAGATACAACCAGGAGCTAATATTATGCTGAACATGTGCAAATATCAGCATCAGCTTAACTCCAGTATTAGATCTGTCCTAATGACTCAAGAAGAAAAAGAAATTCTTATGGCTTTTTGATGGCTGAGTATTTTAGTGTTTAGGAAATAAAGTCCAGTCTGCTGTTTAGCTTTGCCTTCCAAATGGTCATAAAAACTTCACATTTTAAGCTATACTACATATTTACTTCTTCTATAATATTCATGATATTAATTACATTATTCTCTTATATTTTAAAAAATATTTTTATTGTATTAGTCTTTATTTTCTTTCTATGTTTAGGACAAGAATTCTTCCCTTTAACCCCCCAAATGGTAACTTACCTTTTACATAGGTGCATATGCTTTATTTCATATAAAGTCAAGAATATGACCATTCTCTCAATAAAAGCTGAATTCTCTTGCACTGTGTACTGAGCATGAGATTGAGGAAGACAAGGCTGAAAAATATAAGAAGAATATGTGAGCATGATAAAATATTTGAATCACTTGGTAGACAATGTCAGAGCTAGTTTTAAAGGTTGCATTCCTATCACCCAGGTAAAATTGGCATTTCAAATAGCCAGCAACACAACACTTTTTGACTTTGAACAAATACCTTATTTTTCAAGCATTTTTAACATATAATGGAAATTTTAGAAACTTCTGATTTTGAAAATAGTCTGTTTCATTAGTGTATGAATAGAGATGATCTTATTGAGAAAGTATCTGTTTCCAGACAGGGAATTATTGTGTCTTAATGTGAATTAAAATTCTTCTACTAGTTTTTAACTAATATTGGTCTCTTTTAAAACCAATAACTACTGTACACTTTCAGTTAGTACTGTGGAGAAACATTTTTTCTTCTTATGTTTTGATTATGCAATTAGATATTTAAGGAAATTTCTCTCCAGCCATTCATTTAATAATGAAACCTTGATCAATATTGAACTTAGAAAATTTTGCCTTTCATTCTGAAGCACTGTAATAGGTAAATTCAAAGTGAAGTCTAATAACTTGCCAACAGTGAAACCAAGTAAGCACAATTATTGTCCCTGAAAATAACTTACAGGATTTATTTTCATTTTAAAACTAATTTCTTATCTTAGAATTATCCCTCTCTATTTTTCCCTTTTTCTTGTTTGAAAGCCTTCACATGTGAAGACAAGCTTGTTTTAGTGTTATAAATGACCTTGAGAATATAGGAAGTTCTATGAAAGGAGTATTAGAAAAATACAAAAGAGAATAATTATTGTGAGGGTTTTTTGTTTGTTTGTTTTTGTTGGTTTGGGGTTTTTTAAAGTAAAAGTTACAGCTAAGGGTGCTCTACACTTTAGGGCCTATAATGGTCCTCAAGAGATCTCCAACCTCCATGATGGAGGAACACTGAGGATATTTTCACTGAATAATTATCAAAACTCTACTTAAAAATTACCCATGATAGTATTTTATAACCTGACTCAATAATCTGTTCTACATCTTAATTAAGCTTATCATTATAGTAAATAAAGAGTGGAATTCAGACTTCCCTCTTGAATAAAGAGAAAGAACATTTTTTCATGATAAAAATCTACTTGTATTTGGGAACTGAGGTCTTATTGGATACGAGGGGTATTGGATAAATTGAAAAAACCTTTTATTTCATTCAGACTAATGAGCTGCCAGAGTCCATAACAAACTACAGTGCAGACATATTTATACAACAAAATACAGTGCAGCTCCATTAATCTGAAATTGGTTTAGGAAGCTGAAAAGTGAAAGAACCACTGCTGAAAAACATCATGAAGGTAAAAAGTATGATGTTTTATACAGTTTTTTCGGCAGCAAATTAATGCAAACTCAGTTTTACAGATCTATTAGAACCGAGATGAAACGAAAATAAACAAGAAACGCTGCTTGTATTGGAAATCTCTTTTCTATAACTTCATCTGCATAGAAATGCCCAAGAAAATTTTCATTAAAAATCAGTTTTGGAAAAAATTCAAACATTTCTAATCATCTGTTTTCTTATTGGAAATTCTGCGTGCAACTTGCAGTGGTCTGTATTTAAATATAATGATTCAAATCACTTAACTTTTCAAACACTCATCAGTTCTGCATAATTTTTTTTTTTACTTCTGTAAAAACAAATAAAGCTGTAGGCTGAGCATTCTGATCATCTCCTTCACTTGGTTTCCTCTGCCCAGGGAGGCAAAGTGACATGAGCAGTTTGCCCTAGTGACAAAGGGGGTGGAATTTTTCAGCTTGTTAGAGGTTGTCCTCCCAGCAGGATTGCTCACGCTGCACTGCCAGCCCCACATTCTCAACACTTACAACAACTATAGATGTTGTTTTAAAAATCATATATTTAAAAATAATATCTGTGTTTTCTTGTTTTTGTGTTGAGACCATTCATTTGCTCTGCCTGTACAAGACTTTTTGATTAACACTCAGTGCTCTGCTACCTAAAGCCAGTTTTGGAAATGAACACTTGGATGCTGCCTGAGATCTCCTGGTAGGGATCCAGGAGCTGGTGCTGTGAGAAACCCTGCTAGCACAGTGACAGGAGTGCACATGCACAGGAGTTTTGGGAATGGTAACACTGTGTGCAGTGTGTTTTCCAGGGTTTTCCAATCTGGTTTGTGGGTAGAATATACTGGTCTAACACTTCTCTGCCTGTTCCCTTATAGACAGCCTACTATTGCCTTCCATTCTAATTACAGCCCCACACATCACTCCTTAGTTAGCAACAACTTACATTTTACCTCTCTCCCTTTTAACTTCAGAGTCCATTTAGCTCTCTGCCTAGAGTGACTAAGATATCTAAGTCTCCTACAGGTTCCACATTTTGGATGGAAAATTAATTATCAATATCAAACCTCAACACAGCATTAAATATCTTCTCCACCACTGGTGCTTTTTTGGCTTTACCACTCTGCTCACCACCACTGAACACCCTCTATTTCCAGGGTATCTTAGAGAAAAGAGTGATTGTAGCATCCACACCTATTAAAGAATGAAAAAGGTGCAGTATGGATGATTTATGTGAACACATGACACAGACTTTCCAGAGGAAAACTTTTCCCTGTCCTCCTAAGTGATGGAGCTCTCTTGTGTTGGTCAGAAATGAGAACATGATAGAGCCAGGAAGAAAGTGTTCATTTATGGTTCTTCTTTGAGAAATTTTCCAACTGTCCATTTAAGCATCTTGAATATTTACTTTTTTTTCATAATCTGGCATTGGCAGATTTTACAGAGCATCTGGCAATTCTTTATATCTCTTGCGAGGAAAATTCTTGTTTGAGGCTTGGGATTTTTTGCTCAAGATTTAAAAAAAATGTTGTCTATTCATCAGAGATAAAATGCAATTTTGAGGAGAAAGGTTATGTAGATTATCCTTTGGCTATAAACTTGAGAGTTCTGCTGAATCTTCTGAAATAAAGAGTTTGGCCACAGGGGAATTTATGTGGATCCATCTGTACAGAAATCACGCAAAGCTCACAGAATAGAGCCCAAGCCATTAGCCTCCATTCATTGTCTTTCTAGGAAGTAAAAATCTCAGGAACTACATCTTAATTTATGGGAGTAAGTAAGATATCTATTTCTTCCTCCCTACAATTACTGGGCATGTCTTTATTCCTGCAACTCTTTTCTTATCTACCTGAAAACTCTTTTTTATACACACTTGAGAAAGAGCGAGCACGTCTCTGTCTCCCATCTGGCAGTGCAACAACCCTAGACCCCAATCTACCTCTCCAGTATAATTTGGGGAACTCCTGAAAAGCTTAAAAAATTGACTTGCAACAGCTCCACTCCACAGGTCCATCCCCACCTGACACAGTGGGGCCAGGCTGATTCCTTCAAGCACAGCCCATGGTGGCTGCTCAAGCAGTGAGTAGGGATTGACCAGGACTACAGGGTGAGGACTTTGCACTCATTTCAAAGTACTGAAATTCCTTAGCAAAACATCCAAGCCATGTCTTGGTCTATTTATATGGCCTTGTGAATGCTCACTTGTACTTTGCCAGAAATATGTTTCCTGCAGTACAACATCCACAGAAACATACACAGTACTACAGGGCAGATAAATGAGCTGCTAGTTCTCTAGCTTTCTAGTGGTTGAAAAAGAAATGTAGAAAGTAATTTCCTTCTAATACAGAAAAAAGAGTTGTGGGAAAATGGTAAAATATTTGGAGATTCTTTCCCTGCTTTGCTATGGATCTTCCAAGAACCTATTAGCTGACCTCTGTCCTAATTTCTTTCAGTGTTTCTGGGGAAATAGCACCTTTTATGGAGTTCATTGGGAGAATCCCCAGATGACATTAGAGGTAAATGTATATTGGCCCTTCCAGTGCTTTTTAATTTCTCCTTTTTTAAAGTTTCTCTTCTATTTGCTATACAAGAGAAATGAAAGACACTTCTGTTACATCTGAATTTCATACAGAAACTAAGGATTAGGGAAAGGAAGAGTTAAACCAATCACACTCTTTTTATACCACTTCACTGAATCATCTCGTTTATTCCTAATTCATATATGCCTGGTAAAATAATCCTTCTGAAGTACCTCACTTTCTTATGTAGATAGAGAAATTCTCTTCAGGAGCAGCTAAACTTAGGCAAGAGAATTTCCTCTATTACAGAAGAAATCTTCTCTTCATGAACTACCAGGGTAAAATGACTTCAAAGAATTTTTTAAGGAAATGTCTGACCCTGATAGTGGCAGTGGGAATCTCTTCTCCTGTATTTCTCTGTGGAGCTTTCAAAAAGAACTCTCACTGGGAATGGATCTTCCATATTAAACTGTGGGTAAGCAGAACAAAAGAGAAAGCAAATAATTTCCCAGATGAGAGGAAGAATCATATGTCAGGAACTTATGGGTGAAAACCATACAAAATTGAGATTCTTATATGGCATTATGAAAAATTTCTCATGGATCATAAAAATTCTACATATTTTTTCATGGTTACATTCAATACCTACAAAATGTAAAGAACCTTGGTCTTAGGTATTTTGAAACTGAAGAATCATTTTTGCCTATAACATAAAGAATACCTTTTCAAAAGAGGCCTTGACACACAGGCAAAGTGATAAAGATTAACAATCATAACTTCCAACCAAACACCATTACACCACCATTCCCTTCTATTTATCATGATTAATCTCCTCTTTCCAGGAACATAGAAACCACCCAATCTGGTGCTAACAAGGAAAGCTGCTGGTATTTTAAATGTCGATAGGATTTCAACAACTTCTTAAAATCATTGCAGGAAAACCTGAAATCTGGACTGCTGATGATGTTTGTGCAAAATCCATCTGCTGAGGTTGAAGGAGTCTCGATAGGATGAGGGAGTGCAGAGCTGAAATACAAATTCTGAGCATCCAGCTCTGCAGCTGGTTCCTGCTGGCATGTTGCTTTTGTTACCTGGTTTTGTGACAGTATTGGATTGTTAGCAGACGTGATGGGAGCACAGGCTGAGCAGGCTGGTTGCTGCTGCTCCTATTTTTTTTTCTGGAAGAGCTGCTTATGGCTCTGTGTGACCACACTGATTACATCTCTTTAAGTGGTTTGGTTTTAGGTACTTGCTGTTGTCAGCTGCAATTGAATAAACACCTCTGTGAGATGTTCTTTTGTGTATTCATGCCTGTTTATTCAATTTGTTTATTCATACAGAACTGGGTTGTAATTGCTTTTGCCCTCATTTTAGGAAACCTTCCACCATTATCCTTGTGGTTAATTTCAACTTGTTATGCAATCCTTTTCCTCAGGTGTCTTCTTAGTCCCCGGAGGGAGAGATAGAAATTGAAATTTGGATTCAAACATGACTAAATTTAAAGAAATAAAAGCAGTCAAGACAAAAAAAATCTTATGTTGCTCTCAAACAAAACTCTATTTAGAAAACTGGCTCAAGTGACACCTGTGAACATATATTGTACAATTACTAGACCTCATTCTTCAAATGACAACAGTATTTGTCTGATTTCAAAGGTATTTCAACATGAAATTTTGAGTATTTATTTAATTTTCCAATACACCTTTCTAGCAACTTAAATAATAGCCAGTGATTTGTTGGTATCATATTTTTGTAGCATTTTGTTTTTTTTTACTTAAACCCTTACAGAAAGCACGGAATTGGGAAATATAAGCACCAAATATTTTGCTTCTAGGTACATGGAGAATGTTCTTAACAGAACTCAGCAGTCAGGTTTTTCCTATATATCTACCTCTATGACCCTCATTCTACTTGAGGATCTCATGTTTAATCAGTTCTGGAAAGCCTCTATACTCATTTCAGAAAAAACACAACTATTTGATTGTCAACTCATATTGTTCAGTTCAGACTTTTTTAGAGAAAATAATTTCCCAAATGAAATGCAGGTGCATCAATCCAGAGCCATTTCTTGAAGAATAACATTTCTCTGAGGAAGCTGGTATGCAAGTAAAGCTCCAAAAATTAGTACAAGATGGTCTGCTTGAAATTTAAATCCCCTTTATTAATTATGGTTGCTATTTATCATATTTCTTTTAATATAAGTATAATAATAGATCATTTCCTCACAATTATTCCCAATTCCCAATGAGATTCCTTCACATCTTGTCTATGAGTATCTTTGTAAAAGAGAGCAGTGAATGTCTTCTATTTTTTTTATTACCACATTCTTTTATTTGTAACTATCTGCTTTTCTGTGTATGATACTTTTATGAAGGAACTTGAGAGGGAGGAAAAAATAAGAGAAAGGGAAGGATGGCAGATAATATAGTGGCAACTTAGTGATGAGGGCAGTTGCTTGGAGACTGTATATGAATCTCATTTCTTTGAGGAAGGATTGAGTATAAATATCCCTTTACTTCTCAGTTGTCTGCTGCATCATCCCAATGTTACATGTGAAGAACAGGTATGTTCTATGGACTTGTTAAAAAAAAGAATTAATCTGAAATAGCATTCTCAGAAATCCCCATGTGTTGTGAACAGAGTTTATTCCATGTATCACACTGCTGTCTTCAGATTGCTTCAGTTTTTTATCTTTGGGTTTATTAGTCCTGGACATGACCAGAGCTGAAATGCTGCTGAGAAGCATTTCAAATTCAACTGGGTTGTACCTGGTGAATTTAAATCCTCTCTAAATTAGTTAAAGAAGAGAGCAAGAGTTTTCTGAATCATGACTGTGGACAGAGGTAACCAAACTTTGTCTTACACACTTTTTTTACAGCTGAACTTCTTTTTGTCCCCCCACATCCAACCATTATGTTAATGATACGTGTAGCACCAAACCCTAAATTTAGCCAATATTAAGGTGGAAGCTGAAGTTGACTGTATGGTCCAAAGAGGGAGGTCTCTGGAAAGCACATCAGGCTGCCTAAATTTGACAGTAGTTAGGTCTCTAATTTGGGTGCCCTAATTCCTGTGTGGAAGCACACACTTCTCTCAGCTGACTGTAGAGGGAACCTGGGCACCAAAGGTAGGTGCTTGCAGAGGTGGAGTCTCTGCTCTCCATTGTCTGCAAGCTTTCCATTCAGGAATGAAAATAAAATCCTGTGTGTTCATCTCCTCAGCTATTCTAAAGTATGCAGCAATTAGATCATCCCTGTACCTTTTTCTCTCCATTTACTCTGGAAGTATAATTTGCATTGCACACAAACCTTGCCCACACATGGCTTCATAATTTGCAACCTTTAACATGAAATATTCATGTTTGAAGTCAATTATTAAGTTTATATTTTAATAATGTAAATTTGTCTACTTTCTCTGTCTGCAAGGTTGTTTGGAAGGTTTAGCCCTTTCTATAAATAGTAGTAGAAAATATATTTTTTCTTAATTTATATTTTCAATAGATGTGTGCAGAGTAAAACCATGCAAAAATAAAATAAAAATAAAAGAAGAGAAATAAAAGTTTCATAATATTAAAAAAGATTAGGCTGACATTCTTTATTTAGTGTTGCAGCTACAAAACCTTTCCATTATATGTATATGTCATTAATAGGATTATGGTGAAAAAGCAGAGAAACAGTAATTTTTCCCTTTACCACTGATTTGGGATTTATTGGTTACATGTGAATGTGGATTTGGCAGGATTTTTTTCTATAGGTTTTTTTTTTTCAATTTACATATATTCCTTCCTGTCTCGCACTTTCTGTACACAACACTTCATGGAAATGGCTAATTCTGAGTTTCATTGCCCCAGATTTTGTTAGATTCAGGCCTTCAGGACAGCTCCTCCCAGATTATTTTCTCTGGCTTCAGCAGTGTTTTCCAGGTCAAAGTTAGCTTGCTTTGCCCATTCCTTGAGCCAGCCAGAGTCTGTGAAACATCAGTGGTGTTCCACTGAGCTAGAGCTAACAAACTCCATGTCCCAGCAGGATTTATTTGGTCTGAGGAATTTTGCTCCCCACGAATGCAGCCACAGTTTTTCACAAGTCGGCAGGAGGGAACCAGGAAAAGAATAAGCCTGTGAATCTTAGGACAATTTTTCTGAAGCATCAGCCACACATGAGCTGATCTAGTGTCTTTGTCCTGTGATCAGCTGTGTGAAGAGAGAGGAAAAATCATCTGGACACAGCCCTGACCAACTGGCTGTAGGTGGCCCTGCTTGAATGGGGAGGTTGGCCTTCAAAAGGCCCCTCCCAACTGAACCATTCTGGGATTCTGTGATTTCATGCCAGTGCATTTATGGCTTTCATAGCATGAAAATCTGTTTTCTTGATAGGTCAAGTGTAATAATAACAAAAAGGGTGGCTTAATTATTTTCTAGAGAAATTAATTATGCCTGATGCCTATATCTTGACATTTGCTTTGAGCTATAGCAGTCTGTACCTGGGGCAAAAGGAAATTCATATTTAACATCAGAAACAACAGCTTCAAATAAAATGGACAAATAAATTTTAATAACACTTCAAATAATTAAGATCATGCACTTGTTTATCTTTGCTGCTATTAGTTCTTTCATAATTGCTAAAGAGCCATCTGAGAAGTCTCCAGGATCCCAGTTATCTTTAGATAACTGATGGAACATAAAATAATTTGAATGAAAACTGTCATATCCAACTAATTGGACATGGCTAATGTACAATGTAACACAACAGAAAAACATTTGAACACTGTGGTATATATTTACCTAAAAGAGACACTTTACACAAAACTTGTTGAGATGAGAATTTGGCCCTCCTCTTGTACAATCTTGGCAATCTACTTGTTTCAAAACACAGTTCTAAATGGACTTGGATGTGACATCTTTGATGTGCAGAGCAAAAAGCTCTCTCAGCCACCAAGAACAAGCAAGGATCTTTTGAACTTTAGGCAGCCACACAGAATGGTTTCATGAAGGGCAGGTGAAACCTTTCACATTCAGAAGGGATAAGTAAGCACTTGTGCTACTTTACTGCAGATTCAAGAGAGCAGTTGATGGATAAGGAGCTAAGAAATGAGAAAACTATCTAGAGAAGTGGAGAGGTTGAATGAGCAGCGACCTACAGTGGGTTATACAGGAGTATGGTTGTCTCCCTGCCACATCCTTGCAGAACACTTTGGGTGAGATTCAGCTGCAGATTCAGGCATCTAAATGCAGGGGTTGAGATCACAGAATCACAGAATCAAAGAATATGTCAAGCTGGAAGGGATTGACAAGGATCATTGAGCCCAGCTCCTGGCCTTGCACAGGACCATCCCTAGGAGTCACACCATGTGCCCAAACACTTCTTCAGCTCTGTCAGGTTGGTGCTGTGACCACTGGCCTGGGACCCTGATCAGTGCCCAACCACCCTCTGAAGGAAGAACCTTTTTCTAATACCCAACCTAAACCTTCCCTGACACAACTTCAGCCCATTCCTGTGGAGTTCCTCATGCCACTAAAGCAATTTCCAACTGCCCTTCCCTGGAAAAGTGAAGATTAAAGATACTCCAGGTGTAAAGAAGGCTTCTCCCACATGGGCCCTTGCAGACATTGTGCAATCTTCTCTCTGGGTTTCGCAAGTCCATCGCCCATCCCATGGCATCCCCTTTCCCTGGTTCCCCATTGGCTCTGGGGCTTGGTGTCCTGTTCCTCTCTTCCCTATTGTCACTTGCCCCCTGCCCTGCCCCCTGTACCACCCACAAACCTGAGACCCTGTATAACTGAGAAAAAACACATGCTCACCCTCTCTGGCTCCGGATTCACCTTCAGCACACTGGAATAAACCCTTGCTGGAAATTGATTTGGGCTGGGAGCCTTCTGCCTCTCTTGCTGAGCCAGCCTTGTAACATGTGTGGCTGTGTGAGCTTGAATTGCTGCCTGAGCAGTTCTCAAGCAGTTTCTCTACTGGAGAGGCTGACTGGGATCTAGAAGGGCCACAACTGTTACACATTCCCTTGGGTCCTGTCACTGTTTCACATGTAAACTTCTCATTCACCTTCAGTGGCAGATGAATTTAATCTTTACTGTATCTCCAGACTGCACCAGTGTGCTCACAGATACTTACATTCAGCTCCAAACTTGGAAGTGCACTCTTGCCCTTTGTCTGTGGGATGCAGGTGTCCCCAGTGCTGGGAGAGGACAGCTGTATTCTGGTGGTGCTAAGGACTATCCTTATGCATCTTCTGGTCATTTCTGCAGGAGCTACATGTGTAACCTGACACAAGGAGTACAGTGCTGTCTGCAAGGGTTGATGGCAGCATCCTGTGAAGAGCTGACTGTCACAGCTTCTCTGTTTCTGTCAATCTCGTCTTTCCAAAATGAAGCAGGAGTTGAGGAAGCATATGCAAAAGCATATGCAAAACATATGCACCAGTAATGACCAAGACCATGCAGAAGGACTTTGGGATTAAATTGTGTGAACAAGCATATAAATTAATTCCACACTTTTTAACCAATTCTTGAGAGGCTTCACCACCTCACTCTGAACTCATGTATTAAAGTAGTTTATTAATTTTGTTTTCTAAAACAGAGTGAAAGCCACTTTATTTATTACAGCAAGGAAGACATCTAATACAATTTTGATTGATTTCTTCATCTTCTTCCTTTGGGCCACTCACTGTGGCTCTAGCAAGGAAGGGAGAGTCCATGAGGCTTGGTGCTCCCTGTTTGAGGCTGGGACTGGAGCAAGGCACTTGTTCCATTGATGTGTTTATTTCTTGACAGACTTCTTTATGCTAGCATCTTGAACATCCCTCAGTGCCACACATTGGGACAGCACTTAAGCAGGTAGCTATTAAAAGGATGGAGGATTATTTATTTGGCAAGTTTTTTGGAATGAGCACTGTGTTATAGCCCATCAATTCTCAAAATCTGCTCACAGACAAAAATATGCAAAGTGCACTTGTGAGATGTAGTTCTCCTTCCACTGTTACTGAGTCTAAAGTTAAAAATTTTAGTTGGTCTGTTGGAAAAGATTTGGGGCAACTGAAATATTAACTCCTCATACTATGATCGTAGAATAAAGTCACATTACAGGTTTAAAGTCTGAATTTGAAGATGAGTTAATCTGATACAGAGAGGAGTATTTTTCTGCATGTTATAAAATATTTGAATGTGTGGACAGCATGTGTTTCAATATGTGGTTAATTGGGTAGAAAAATGCCACATAGCAAACAACCATAACTTGTTGCAGTTTCACTCACTGTGCCTGGGAGATGTCTAGACTGGTGCACAGCTCTGTATGAACAGAGGCTGGAAATCCATCACAATGCCAAAGACCTCATATCTACCAGCCTT
This sequence comes from Trochalopteron elliotii, assembly GCA_024734555.1. Taxonomy (NCBI): domain Eukaryota; kingdom Metazoa; phylum Chordata; class Aves; order Passeriformes; family Leiothrichidae; genus Trochalopteron; species Trochalopteron elliotii. Next base: position 410,339 of record JANPWX010000085.1, on the reverse strand, counting down.
TGGGGAAGTTCCTGCAAGGAGAGCTGAACAGTAAACTCGTTCCATCTTTAGGGAAAGCTGAGGACAATCTATGTGAGAGCTGTTTAAGAAAATGCTTCATTTTTTTCCTGTGTCCCAGTTTCTCATTAAGGCTTTTGCAGGGAAGCAATCTACTTTTCCTCTCCTCAAAGATTAAATATTTACTTTCTGAAGTGTTGCTATGCTGCTTCAGAGAGGTTATAGTTGTCACTGTTGACCTCTTCAGGAGTTAATTCTAGGTGAAATAACTCATGCCATGACCAGCCCTGGTGCTGTACAGAAAGGGCACAGGGTGGCAGCTTCATCACCCCTGCCTCCACAGAGGTATCACTTCAGAAATCACCTAATTCAATGTTCATCGCATTTTTAATTTGTAAAATAAAAATATTGGTGTTCTTTTTCTCTTCTAGAAAAGATTATCTGGAAAAGACCTGTAATTTGGTGGAAAATTTTTAACTGTCTTTGTACAAACTCTCATGACATCAGGCCTGAATTATTTCCAGTTCTATCTTTGTAGTGCCTTCTGGGCAACCAGATTCATTAAATTCCTGTATTTTTAGGTGCATAATAGCAGGTTACTAGTGATTCAACATGTTTGTGAATTATGTAAGTAAGGCTAACACAAATTAATCCCTAAAATCCATCTCACTGCCCACCTGTTTCTGGTATTTCACAGACTGAGGGAAATAATACATAAATTTGTACATAATGCTACATCTCTAACTAATCCTGCCTTGTCTCAGGTGCTTTGTGCTGACCTGATGATATGAACCAGGTGAGGACTAGTAAATATTCCATTCCTATATTTTTAAAACAATATACATTAGATAACACAGGTTGCACACAGAATGACATAACAGCATTGCTGTCTATCAGTGGAAAAAACTTACGGGCTGATGAAAAATTAAAAATTGAATCAATGCAACAGCATTTATTTATTCTTGCTTTCCTTGTCTTTTATGTAAAAAGTATTGCTTAACCTATTATGGAATTTAAATATCAAAGGAAGAACACAATGTAAGGGAGAGAAATGAAGATATAAAGAAGGGGGAAGGATGTTTTTTTGAGAAGAGAGCTAACAAATCAATGAACCTGGATAAGGAAGGTAGCTCCAAATGTCAGGAGCTGCCCTGACCTGTTTGAATGATGAATTGCAGCACAGGGAACATTCTAACACAGGGCATGTAACAATATGCCAGTGCAAGAAAGGTTGCAGAAATGTCACCTGTCAACAACTCGCACTACACACCTTTATTACTAGAGTCACCCAGGATCGTGACCTTTCTTCATGCAAAGTTAGCCACTGTGATGAGAACACACACTTAACATATGTGTTCTGGTTAATATTCACCTCTGAAAACATTATTTTAACATCACAAATATAGTGACAAAATTGCACAAGTGATCATGAAGTGTCTGAACAAATTTAGGGGGTGTGATATGGCAGTAAAAATCATTATTTTGTTCACGTGTTCTTCAAAATCTAGTAAAACTATTGTTTTAGGCATGTGGCTCCACTGTAAGCATTTCTTTGATTTTTTAGGTAATGCTTTGATAATCTTAGCATTGCATGGCATTTCCAGCTGGGAGAATTTCACCTGAATGAAGCTGGAGCGTGTTCAGTTGTGACACAGACTGAAGACAGGGGACAGGTAACCCCTCCCCTACCCAGGTTACCTTGGGGCAGGTATCATGTGTGATACACACAGCTCCAGGAACCCATTTGCACTGGTATCATGTGGTCACCAGTACAATCACAAAGATATTTTTGAGAAGTGGTTCAGGTTTCACCAGGAAAAGTCTCAGAAGTCTCACTGGAAAGCTGGTGCCAACTTTTCCATTTAATTTTTCCATGTAGGTGAAGCAGAAAATCAGTAATAAACAGTTAGCAAAAACAACCAAACAACCCTGACAGTTAAACAAACTGACAATTTTTATTTATCTGTGTGATGATCATGGGTCCTGTTGGGGATTTTTGTGAACAGACAGGCCTCTCTGGTGGAAAGTGAGAGGTGTGAGAGTTTTCTGCTTACTTGCCCTCCTTTCTGTTTATCTTTTCAAATCTTATAGGAGATGTAGTCTGGGCAAAAGAAAAATAAAACTGCTTGCATCCTCCTGCCAGTAATCCCTCAGGCAGCAGGAGTATGAGCAGTTGTGTGGGGAGATCCCAAGGGAAATTCCCTCAGATGAGGGGCATGGAGTGAACTGATGGGCAGCTGTGCTCCATGAGGAGCAAAGGCTCAGCCCAAGAAAGTATTTCTTTACAGGTGATGGTCTTACAACAGCCAAGGATTTTATTTTTCTACTTTATATTTAATACCCACCAAGGGAAAGAGAGTAAACACACTCTATCCTGCTCTACTCATGGATGAAAAGTGTCAAGTAACCAAGTTGAAGCAAATTGCCTTCACAGCTCAGTAGCCTTTTCTGCCTTGTTTGCAGTTTCTTCCATGCTTCTGAAGGTAATGATGAAAAAATTCAGCCTCATGATCCTAGGTGTGGGAGGCATCCACAACTATTACATGGGAAGATGCACAAGACTTGATTAAAGAGGCAAAGATTTCCTGATCAGTGTAAGACATTCAGACAAGATGTCTGAAAAGGCCAGCAGCTTTCCTCTCTGCCCACAGCAGTTTTTAAACTTCCACCAATTCATTCTCTCAGACAGCTGTTTATGATATTCTTTAGACCCCTGTCTGAGGTAGACCTCCTGAAAAGCAATAAAGTGGAGACTGTTGATGTCTTTAGGGACCATGGTGTTATTACTTACAGAGCTGCATAAGCTGACAAGTCCAGGGAGAGCTTTGCACTGCAGGTACCTCTGCAGAACACTTTAAGTACAGCCATGAGCATAAATCACACAACCTCAAGAATACTCCTGGGAAGTATAACTCAGAAAATAGGTGACATTATATGTAAGAGTAGTTTCTGTGAGCTCCTTCTTGCTTTCAAGGGGTAATGCTATACTTGTATGGCAGAAAAATTGCTAAACAACAATTCCAGTCAAATGTACTGAATTGCACTTGTCCAGCCTATCCTTGCTTTCTGCCTTAGGGGTCTGTTCCTGGCAGGATATAATAGGGAATAGAACAAAGATCCAGGTAATACAATTGGATGTGTAAGCAGCATGGTTACTTCCCTGTGCAGGCAAAGTAGCACAGGGATTAGGAGATTTCATTCTGGCATGCTAAGGCTTTCTCAGGAGAGGAAAGTAGCTACACATCTGATGACAAATCCACAAAATATTTTACCATTTTTTTTCCTCTTTGAATCTCAGAAAAGCAAGCTTACTTTGAGATGGAAGTTGCACCTTTGGATAAAAAACTATGCCCCAAAATATTTTTGCCTGTCCATTTTCATTTCACTAGAACAAAAGCAGGTCTTTTCCCATACTTCCTGTTCATTTCTATCCTTTCCATCTCCACCTACCTCTGCTTAATCTTTACTTCTTAATTTTAAACAGAAAACTTATTCAGAATGTGAGGGCAAGAAAGTCATCTGTTGTGTTTAAACCTTTGCTTCTTAAGGTTTAACCAATTTCAGGGAGCTTTTATTCACTGCCAGCTAACCCTGTATGCCTTCTTTACAGTGTGTTAATTTGTCACTTCTTGGTCAGAACACACAGTTATCAGGTCCAGGCTTGTGAAAAAGAATAAACTTAAAAACCAAAGTGTGAGAAGGTATTATTCTTTCAGAACTCGTCTCCTAATCTGATCTGTAGACTAGCAAGGTTTTGAGGGTATGCAATTGAAATATGCTAGTGAGGATAAAAAGAAAGAAGGCCAGATACTGTAAGCTTTTAAAGCATCAACCTCCCCCAAAATTCAGTAGAAATTGGTGCATTAAACCTTCGTATGTCTATACCAGGGACTGCTCTATAGGTTCCCATTCAGTGTTTCCAAATAAATATGTGTTTTTGTAGGTACAGAACTCGTGTCCCACAGGGCCAGGGCTGGTTTGGAACTGAAGATGAGGAAGTTTGTTTGATGAAGGAAATAACTTGTTTCTTAAGACCTGGGTTTTAATATGAGAGGAATTTGAACTTCCTGTGACACTTTCAAATTTCTATGTACCATTTTCAAGCATTGACTAATTTCAAACCAAAGTATTTAAGACAAAAACAACAAAACAAAATGTAGTCTTTGGTCAGACATGTGGTTTGATAATCCAGCAGTCACTGGATTCCCATAAAGACTGGATAATCCTACAGGAAGTAAGTACAGCACCTCATCAAATTTGGTATCAGTAGAAACTTAACACAAGGAGGAAAAAGTCAAATTACATTCTATTTAGTTTTATCAGAATAAAAAAATATAAATAATCTCCAAAGGATTGTTCTAAAAGAACAGACATGCTGTTTTGACAGTGCATAATGCAAGAAAACATGTGACCTTTGTAAAATACCCTGTATTGACAGAATATATTGCTTCTAATAAGTGTGAAGAGGAGCAGTTTGTATAAAGATCAAGTAGTAACTAAGAGAGAAGACTCTGAAGAAGCTGCACACTATTTGAGCTACTACAGGGTACTAATATTACAGCCTGGATGCCACTCTGATCTTTCAAACCTGGAAGAAAAGAGGTACTGAAAGCCCAGGGCTGCAAACTGATGAAGGTTTGCTTAGAACCCATTCCCCTTTAGACATGATGCTGCAAACTTTGACATTCTTTGGAAGAAAAGGACAGCATGAGAAAGCTACAGCCTGCAAATTGACAGGAAACACTCAGAAGAGACATTTATATATTGAATAAATTTTCCCAAGAATTGCTGAGAAGAGAGCAGACATCTGTCCCCTAGCCTTTGTACTTAATTTTTTTGGAAGATATTTGGCTTATCATATCTGCAATATTGAAATAGCAGTGTTGATGTCATACTTGCAAGTATCTACACTCAAACTAATTTTTAAGGCTTGAATCCTAACCTCCCCTGAGTAGTTAAGTTATTGGTAGTCATGGCACAGAAAAATTCTAAGCCTACTGAAAATCAGTACCCATCTTGCAATTTGACCATTCACAATTTTACCTGGGCAATACTGAGTTTTTAGGCAACATTTGGCCCAGTCCAGGTGAAGGCTGAAGGCAGGGATTTATCCACAGATGCAGCAAAGAATGTAGAGAGGAAGAGAAGTCATCTTGAATGAACACTGGTGTTTGAATACATGATCACCTGCTGGGTTTCCAGACCATCACATTTGTTTCTTGCTGTCCACTGTAGAAGAGCAGAGTGCCTGTCAGTCCACAGAGAGAGCTACTGCTTGCCAGGACCTGCACCAGGTTGCCTTCCTTTGCTTGAAGCTTCTGACATTCCTCTACCTGCTTCCTGTCTGACTCCTTTCTTCTGGGATAAGACTGGAGGCCTGGGATGTCTATATAGAATATGCTGCTAATGCTTGTGAACTCATCTGGGTATTACTGACCAGGACTATGGTATGCCCAAGGGCTATCTCCAGAGACAGTTAAGGGAACCTAAATTCCTCCCACTAAGCAAGAATTTGCCCCCAAATTGCATGACATATTAACTCAAATTTGAGATTTTTTAATGGAGAAAGGGAGACCAGAAGGGGTTGTGGGGAATATATTGATTTTTCTGATCAGAAAGCAAAGAATGGCTCAGGAAGAACCTTGTGGAAAGGAAAGAAGAAATTTTGTAAGAGTGTATTCCCTTATTCTCATAGAGCTCCATGTTTGGTACTGGGGAAAACCACCACTCTCTCTGATTTGTTTCTTACAGTTACCACATATGTGAAAAAAGATGATGACAGACATCTGAGATGAGAAGAGCACAGTTCCTATAATTAGTATTTGTGAAAACATCACTCTGATGTCCTTGATAAAGGGAGTCTTCTGTCCCAGCCATATATTAACATTTAAAACCTCACAGAGCTAACAGCTAATTTCTTTGCTACTACAGTTGGAGACCAAAAAAATAGTATTATTTTTGCAACTCAAAGATTGGCCTGATGACTGTTGGAGTCTTTCTACACCTTTTAGCAAAATGAGTGTTTTTTGATTGATGCTCATTCTGAATGCAGGCAAATGATCTGGCAGAGGGCAAAATTATCCAGTGACCTAATGTCCTGCCACTGATACACAAATAATTATATGAGCACTGATCCACATAACATCCGTTATGTGAATTTGAATGCCCATCTGTTCAGTCCAGATTAATTGTGACACTGATAGCTCCACATTATGAAACTGTTATTTTTTGAAGCCTTCCATGAAAAGCAAGCCCCCCTTTTAATCCCTCCACCAATTCCAAATAAAGCAAAACCCCAAACCCAAACCAAACCATAAAAATGACCAGTTTAAAAAACCAAACCATAACAAAAAACCAAAAAATACCCCACCATACAACAGGTCCATAAGTTCAAATGTTCTCTTCACTGCCAGATAGAGCACACTAGGACCCAAGGGAATAGTTCATAGCATAAAACCTGCTTAGAAGTTAGGAAGAAGATATTATTCTTCAAGCCACCTGTTGATTCTAAGTAAGGTTTAAAACAATACTGAAAGGTTCAATTCATCTTGTTTAACATTAGATATCAACAATATGGATGGCTGTATCTGATCTAATCACCATTTGAGGAAACGATTCCTTTGACCTCTTTTGGATATCTACTTTAAGACAAGACATATTTGCATCAGAATTTATTTATTTCTCTAAGAGACCGTAAGAGACCTTAGTGGCTGAGGTCTGCTATGGATGCTATACTGTAGATATCTATATTTCATGAGATCAATTGCAACCCCAACTAATTTGTGGGTAAATTGATAAATTTTGCATGTCACATCTAGTTTAACTGCATTTTCTCTTTGTTGACATCTAATTCTTCTTGGATTTTGTGATTCTTTTACATTTTTACAATTTCTTACTAGTTACGCAATTACAAGTTTTGCTAGCTCTGTCCTTCTATTCAGCCAGAGCAAATAAAATAAAAGTTATCATTATTAAGCATTTGTATCACTCTAAATGAGCCCACTCACAATTAATGTCACAAGATCATTTTTAGGGCCTCCACTAGAAATTATCTCCCAGATCTTAGAGCTGTACTCTCAAACACAAGTCTAATTTTCTGATATTTTGCAGTGTAGCTATTAATTTTGAGTCATGAACTTTTAAAATAGTGCCATTAATTTTTGCTTGCATGTAAATATAAAAGTAGTTGTGTTTTAAATTACTTTCATCTAGAATATTGAGCAACATGTTTTGATTTACTGGTGGCTTGTGTGAAGTGTATTAGTTATAGAAGCCTTTATACCATTTTGCTTCCATTGCTAAATTCCATTAACAGGTGTTTCAAATGGATGGATGAATTCAGTGGAGTCATGTAAAGGATGCACCTAATAAAAATAAATCCAGAAACTGCACTGTTTCATAAGGAGAATTCATAGTTTTATTTCTTATTGATATTATTTCAAAATATCCACAATGATCCTGTTATTTACATATGACATAAGAAATGTCTGTTCTCTGGACTGTAATGCACAATTCATTATTTCCATACAGTGTTTTTCTATGGGTAGTAATGGGAAAATTTTAATTCTTTCTAGGTTTGGCAAGAAAAAATTGATGACATCACACTTGGGAGTAAGAAGTTTGAATGGCTGGACATATACCTAAGATAATGTCCTTACATAGAGGCTTACATTTTAGTTACAATTTCATATTCCATCAATTTTTGGGTGCTGTTTTGCATATTAAGGCTGGCATTTAATTTGCCTAATTTAAGAATTTTATCGAATTTTAGTATTCTTGTATGTGTCCCATTTAATTGAAGATGTTTAAAGTGCAGATTTTTTTACCTGTCTGGTCTAGTCATCCTGTTTTAAGAACTCCATCAATGATTATATTAAGGTGCCAGGCATTATAGATGCAATGATTCTCATTTGTCTTGCATAATAAACAAGTACAGTGTCAAAAGGTGAGCCATGATCTAGGTTGTCTTTGTAATTAACCAAGTGAAGAAGTCAATTCTCTGCATAATTAAGCTTTTCTGCATTTCTTGTGGCCTCTTTAAATACCTATCTTAGTATGATATGAGCCATTCTCTAGAAGTACATTTTCTTCCCGCGCAGCTCAGACACAGAGGTTTACATTAGTGACATCTAAATTATATTCAGTGAATCCCACCCAATCCATCCCTGGGAAAAGTTGTTTCAGGTTGCAAAGAAGGTTCAGTTTTACTTCCCTTCAAAAAACCTGAACTAGACTGTAGGACAAATGAATTGTGCTAGGGAAAGTACAATAGAGCTGCATTGACACCAGAACTGAAAAAAGAAGTTGGCCCAAAATAGCCTAAAGTGCATAACTTCCTGCACACTTACACAGATTTTCATGGTGCAGTTACATTCATCATTCTATTCACAATATAATTCCATTTGCTGAAATGTGATATAATTTTGAAAATAGCTGGAAATCTTAGCACAGATCTTGTTTTCAGCCTAAAATACTGGAACAGATCTCAGTTTGACTTTCATAGTTTGTGTAGAACATATGGTCTCATGACGTTGCCTGTCATGTTGCTTCTGCTTTTCCTTTAGACATCTATATTCTTTGACAAGGGGAAATAACAGCAAATCTATATCCAAAATTAGATTATTTCACAGAAAAGGACCTGCATACTAAGATATTTTTTCCACAATCAGGCACTAGAAAGACAGGTTATGGCCATATTTTTTTCAGAAAACTTGAGTATCAGAAACCTTAGTATTGCTGCAATGTTAAAAGATAAATGCGCGCTTCCTTTCAAGTGTACCTTATCATTTTTGTGTTCTGTGATATAATGCATCTACACATTTTTTTAGTCTGTGATTTCTTTTTTTCTGAGTATTTTCAGACATTTTTGGTAGAGAAACAACGAGTATTTATACGTAATAAGTATATTTGATTTAGTGAGGGCACTTCTCAACAGCCATCAAGATTAGCTGTCTACTATTTTCAATTGTTTACAATAAAGTGTATTACTTGTTGATGAAAGAGATTCAATTGGGACAGTTAGAGTAGGTATGGTATTTTTTGGTGGTACTTTCTGAAAAAAACCCACGCTAAGCAAAGGAGATAATGAAAATAGATTTTTCCAATGTTTATGAATCCATTAAGTATAAAACAACCTACTCACTATTGAAAAAAATGTTGTCATGTTCTTTCTTAACAAATTTCTACAGTCATAGTTTACTATTACAGAAAATCATGGTGCTGAATTTCTTACAGAAATGAAGATTCACATTAAATAGTGGTTCCTTTTCTATCATTGACAGATTATTCAGTTTACATATAGATAGAGCTCAACACTTCAGTAGGAAATCTGATTGTGGAACACAAATGAAAACAGCAATTTTAGAAAATTAAATAAGAAGTAGACAAGGCAAGCAGTTTGTGTTGTCATATTTCAACCAAAAATGTGAGAATGTAAGAACTGTTTTTTAAAAGAATGAAAAGGAATGCTAAAAAGTATTGACACAACATTTGTTAAAATCATTTCTTATTGATACCTCTTGGAAAAGGAAGGAAATGCTTCTGCCAAAGCAAAGTGTAGTTTAAGTCACAATATCATTTAGTCTTGAATTTTATATTTAAAAAGATGTAAAAAAAAAACCTCATTAGAAGATTTTTATTCAAAGCAAAGTTGATGAGGAAAATGTTCGTTTCAGTAAATTCCACAGACCATGTATGTAGGGTGAAAACCAATTTACTTGCTAATAAAATCCAGCAATATCTTTTTAGACATACAAATAAATAGTGTACTGCAACTATTAAATAAAAAAAATCTTTAAGTTAAAAGCAGTACAAAAAAATGTAATAGATGTTGCTATAATTAAATTTTGACATTTCCAATAAAAATGGTGAATGGTGAATTTTTATTGTGATCATTATCTCAGCCAACTTGAAAAATTAGGCTATTAAAGTTTTGTGGAATAGCCTGCAGTCATCTTGTATCTTGAGCTGATTATTTTTATTATACTCTGCACTTTGTCACTAAATGCAAGGCTGAAATGGTCATATAGAGAGGCATAAAGGTCAAAAGAAAAAAACTACCCTGGACAATAGCCTTTCTGTATGGCTTTGGCAATGGCCCTGTCAGCCCCTCTCAAGAGATCTGATCAGTTAGGCAGCAATGCAATCTTTATATTTACTTAGTTTAGGTGAAATAACTTTCATTAAAAAAAGATCAAACTCCAGAAGTAGGAACTGTATTTTGGTTTCAATTAAATATGTAATTAAAGGAATACTAATAAAAAAATAAAAAGCATATTTTACCTAAATTAGATCTTCTTCACTCAGTCATAGTTTGAACCAGATTAGTTTTAATATTTCTTATTTTCAAAAGAATTTCAACAATTATTTTTTAATCAATACTTAGGATAATGCCACCCTTTCAAAACACTGATTAGTTTTGTGGTGGGAAAAATAGCTTAACAAAATCTCACAAATTCAATTATTCTTCTGAATGATTTACTGATATGACTTCCTTCTGTGTGTAGGAGTTTATGAATAACCAAGTCGATGGAGAAGTAAAATACAATATAAAATAAAATCATATAACGGAAACCCAATGCACCAATCAAATGAATGAGAATGATGATAATAAAAGAGAGATATTTAAAACTATCCCTGCCTACTCAGAAAACATTAATCCAAGCAAGTGTTTCACAAGTTGTACTTGTGATGGAAAGGACACACTTACCTAGAGTGTTAAGCAGCTCATTGTTTCCTTCAGGCAATATTGTCATACACTCATATATTTAATATCAATTTTTATATTTTAAAATGTGTCAGATTTTCTTCATCTCATGAAGCTAGGTAAACAAGACCCAGCTCTTTGTCATTGTTTTAAAATGTAGGATTTCTCCAGGAAACACAGAACTCTATATATAAAACTTTGTCCTATACCCTTCTAGAAAACTCTCCACCTATTGAAGTGAATACTTCATCTGGCACATCTGCAGGGCAAGAGATGTCATCTATACTCACTAATATCCTGGGGAAAATAAATAGGAGGCCTTTAGTCCTTAAATATGGTACACTATAGTACCTATCACAGTATATCAATCAGTGAAATCATTCTGCAAAGGACAAATTGTATTAATTCTTTTATTTGAACCTACCAAGTGATAACAACTTGGATCATTTACTTGAGTTATATTGTTTACAAGACTATCAAGCTGCAAGTGTAATCACTGTTTGTTTTCCATACCTTTCAGGTTGACAAGAGAAAAGTGCTTTAATGAGGAGATAAAAAATGATAATGTTTGGTATTGCTGGTCACAACTTTTCCAATCAAATGTACTTCAGGCAGACAAATCCAGTTTGCCCAGATCCTTATATATAGCAGGAGAAGGTGGAAAAGAGAGAGAGAGACAGCAACTGAAGAACAGCAATTCTTCAGTGAAAGAAGAAAGGTTGTTGGTTTTGAACTCTGTGAGGTTGTAGGGGATTTCCCAAAAGCTGCTGGGAGTACTGGCTGCCATGAGTGAGTACCTTTGATTATGATCTCTGCAAAATCATTGAGATTGATTGAAGTCCCTTGAGGGCTGTGACACGAACAAAGGAAGACTGTGCTTTAGGTGGGATTTTGACATTTGGCACCCTCCTCCTTCCCCACTGTGCTCACTTTTAGAAGCTGAGAAACTTGCTGGATTGATAGATGGGTTAAAAATTGTCTAAACAACTGGACTCAAAAGATTAATCCATTACTTGACATCTCTCTGGAAGCTGCTGAAAAGAGGAGCACCCCAAAGGTTTGTACTGAGGTTGCTGTTGTTCAATAGCTTCATAAATGGTCTGTATGATGAGACAGACTATCCCTCAGTAGACTACAGAGGATGAATTTCACACCAGAGAATAGAGCTTCAATTCAGAGATTGCTTGAGAAACCTCAGGAATGGGCTCAAGAGGAAAGAGTATGAAGTTTTTGACATGTGAGGAATAGCTGGACTCATTGAAAACTGAGATGGGAAAGTAGCATCTGGCTGAAAAGCACCTGGAGGGTACAATGGAGCTAGAATGAAGTTAAGCATGAGCCAGAAATGTGCCTTCATCACAAAACAACTCAAACAACATATTGGGATTCAGTAGGAAGATTGCAACAGGTAAACCACAGAAAGGAAATCATAGCTGGAAATCCATGTCCACTTTCTGGTCACCACAGGTCAGGAGTGACTGGCAGAAAAAGGGAGGAGTCCAGAATGTTTCACCTGGTAGATGAAGTCAAGTGAAACATGACCTACCAGGCTGGTCAGGTGAAGATGAGGTAAAGGAGAGAACTTTTATCAGCCAGCAGCCAGTTGAAGGGTACCTGCTGCTTGGTAGTGGTAGATCACACAGCATCCATTGAATCCACTTAGCCTAAAATCCGTGAACTCCTGAACCTGACACTGGGTCCCTTCACATAAAAATGTTTTAGTGACTATTCCAGCTGTTCCAGTTTTCTTCTGACTTGGCTAAGATTTCTCTCTTGAGAGGGGTTAGCATTAAATCAAAAATTTAAGTGAAAATATGATATGCATTGTAGCAATGACAGTAATTTTGCAATGAGAGTAAATAACCATTTGTTACATATTCTCCAAAGACATATATTTGATTTGAAGTCTTTATAATTCAATACCTCTCTATAAAGAAATGCTCTAGGTTGATTAGGAGCAGTAGGTCAAATTCAGAGATTGCACAGCTTGAAGTTTGTGATTTTTTTCTGTAGTCATGTTAAATGATCACTGTCATTCCAGCTGGCCCAAAAATGGAAAATTTATTCAACTTTAAAAAAAGTCCTTTTTCAGCACTGCCGTTGTGCAAAATAGTCTTAAAATGCAGGCATAAGTCTCTGAACATAAGCAAATAAGTAGCATATATAGCAAATCAGCATTTTTAGTTTATCAACTTTCAAAATTTTTACAGTGTTTCAGTCTGAGGTTCAATCTGCAATGTTTCATAGTCTCCTGAGAAATTAAAGAGTTTATTAGGAAATGCAGAATATGAAAAAAAATAATTGGAGACTTTGAAAAAAATAGTTAAGAAGAGAGAGTAAATATTATTAAGTAAAGCAAAACAAACAAAACAAACAAACAAAAACTAAGAAATGAAGAATGTAAGTGATAGATTAAAAACATCTATTTCCTTTGTGGTTAGTCTTCCAATGTTTTGAGAAAGCATAGTTATGAGACATTTATTTTCTTCAGCCTGGAGAAAGGGAGGAAAATGCTGTCAAATTAGATATAATAAATATCTGGTAAATAAGCAGTGTCAAAGATCTGTATAGATTGTAAAAAGCACATTGATTGTCTCCTTAAACACGCTGTTCAGTGTAAACATTCTGGCTATGCAGAAATGTCACGATGTCTGGCAGGGTCATGAACAATGTAAGTCCCCAGAAAAAATCCCTGATGTCCTACCCCAAAGGGTTCTTTGAATCTAACTAAAATGACACATGAGTGCAGGAGCATTTCTGGGGGCATTCATTCATTATATGCTGCCACTGGTGCAGATAGGGGCATTTAAGTGAAAGGGGGTTCTGAGAACACAAGAGCATTAAGTCGGCCCAGAGCAAGCACCAAGCTATGAGAATGACTAATTATGACATAAATATCTGAAAAATACAAAATTCTCCTAAAATTGTTGTCCAGCAAATGCAGTCTCGTGATGTATTCTGTGAGTGCAAACACTAGGCAGAGCCAGGCAAGTGTCACCTTTTAGAGGTGTATACTGTGCTTTCTGAGGAACACATCTGACAAGCACAGAAGGATGCTGAGAAATGTTTTCTTTTTTTCAGTATCTGACTGCAAGTTTAGACAACCTAGGTGGAAGGTGGAAATTACCATAAAAATGACACAGTTGCTTTTCTTCTCCCATTCCAGGACACCATTGCCTTTTTTTCCTGTTTTGTTTTGCTATGTTTTGTTTATTTGTTATAGACATGAGGGGTGTAGGATGATTGACAGCAAAATTTCATACTGATACTTTCTCTAAGGCCCTACCCCAGACTTCAAGAATTGGGACTCTTTCACATTTGTCGTGTTCAAGTTAAGAAATATAGGTCTTATATGCTGTAAGATATCTATAAGATATACAAAATGTAGGTATGAACTTTCATCTGGTTCATGGAAGGAATTTCTATGTATGAATTTGAAATTTTAGACTCACCTTTACGTTGTATTTTGTAGTTAGTTAACTAGATGGCTGTTCACAAATAAGGTTGACTGTAAAACCTGAAGAACAAAAAATGTCTATTGCACTTGCATAAAAGCCTGATACAATGATGTGTTTTAGAGGATGACTATCCTGAATAATCCATTTATTTTAACCTTAAGTCGTTTAAATTAATCTGAATTTTTTATAATGTGTTGATTAGAACACATGATCCAAATCTACATCTGTTTGTCACTTTTGTATTACAAATACTGTAAGCATTTCAAACAAGATTTATAGACCTTCTCAGACTTGCCTCATCACCTTAATTTCTTGCACAGCTCTCCTCTCCTCTCTCCTCCCCAGAGCCTTTTAATCATAATTAGTATGACACATAACGAAAGGTAAATTCAAAGGGTGGTTAGAGTCTGCAAAAGGTAGCATCTAATGCCAGAAAGGTTACAAGTTGTGGCCCATTTTACTCAAAATGACAATCTGCATTGGCTCCCTTCATTGATATTGACCACCTATGTACAATATGATTTCATTTCTGTCCTTTCCATGGCTTTTGTGAGTATGGTAAAAGTCATGAGGAAATGTTGAAGGAGTTGGGCTTGTTCATCCTGGAGAATCAAAGGCTCCAGGGAGATTTTATTGAGCCCTTTCAATATGTAAAAAGCCTATAGTAGTGGTGGAGGAAAATCTGTTAGCAGGGCCTATTGCTACCAATCAAGGAGTGAAGGTTTTTTGAAAAGTGTAAATCAGGTACGTTCATAAAAATGGTGGGTTTTTAATAATTCATGTTTTTTGCAATATATCTGTAGTTCTACTATGAACTCTTTGCAAAAGGAAGGAAGGCTAGGTTAGTGACAGAACTTGAAGGTTTCCAGCTTTTGAAACCTACAGTTTTTAGGTTAATGACAGAACTTAAGGATTTCTAGCTTCTGACACCTACAGGTTTTTTTTTTTTTCAAAGTCACACCAGTGCACAGATCCCCACTCTTGGTTAAGTGTATTCTTGTTAGAACTCACCTTCCTTGAAAGAATGGACTTCAGAAGGATGAACACCTTGTAAGGAGTGTACATAATTTCAATTCTTGGGATATTTCCTACTTTTCTAAGCATATACATTTATATGATTCTATAAGTCATTCTAGGTATCAGTATACACATAAATGGATATAAGAAGCCCTAGTCCATTTTAAGATGGATCATCTGGAAGATCTTTTCCATAGTAAATGCTATGTTTCTTTTAAATTAACATTTTAATTTCTGAATGCTCAAAGAACAGTCCTGGAAAACAAAATTGTGGAGCATTTCTATGATTCTATAACAACACTATATAGTGTTATTACTTTTCATATACAGTCATCCACTAGTTTATTGATTTTAATTCATAATCCATTTACATTTTGCTTAACTTTTTATTGTTACACTTTCAAGGGCTTTATTTAAGGTGAATTTGTTGATTTGTTGCCCTTATCTTTTATTTCACTGACTGGCTCTCTGCAGAGCACTTCAAGAGCACAAATCAAAAGCTTACAAAGAACTTCCCGCAGCACTTATACCTTCTGTTCAATGGGTCTTTTCTTTCCATTTTAACAAGAGACAATAATGAATAGTTCATTGACTGAATAAGAGATTTTTGTGCTTACTGGAATGACAACTTGACTAGTTCTGAAGTCATATAGATCCAAAACCCCCCTTCCTGAAATGAAGGCATAATGCTAGTTTAATATTCACTGCAGTGCAATGCTTGTCTATAAACAGCCATGAACTCCACTGGGCTCAGTTACCTCACCCTGGGTACAAATGTTCCCAGTAACAAATCTTTTCCAAGAGGGTCAGTTGTCATTCAGGGCAAGCTGGAAATCTTACAGATTGCAGCTTGGTTCATGGGCAGACTCAGCATAGGACTGACAAGCAGTGGTGATCAGAAAGTAACCATCAGGCCCTCTCAACATAAAGGTTACTCCTTTTGGATCTTGAACCCAAGGGAAGTGAATATTTACATTTTCTCCATGGTCATGACAGCTAACAAATAATCTAAGTGGCAAATCACTTGTGATTTTGTGGGGTTTTTCTTGTTTGTTTGGTTTTTGTGCAAACTTGACCCAGTAACTTTGAATTGGAAAGAAAGTACCAGCTTCCCTAAAATTATGATTAAACTTTCACTGTTGGAAATAATAGTCTATGGATTAGGAAGCTTTTCTACCAGGAGTGATAAAGCCAGAAAGAGATTGCAAATATCCCCAGCATTTTATGCCCAGTATGGCAAGCAGAGTAGAAGGAAGTCAGACTGATGGAGAAATGTGTAAAAAGATACAATAGCTCTTTCCAACACATAGAATCATAGAGTCATCAAGATTGGAAAAGACCTCCAAGATCATTGACTCCAACTGTTGACTGAACATCACCACCCCAACTAAACTGTCACACATCCAGTCATATCTTGAACACTTCCAGGTACAGTGGCTCAACCACTTCCCTGGACAGCCCTTCCAGTGCCTGGCAACCCTTTCAGTGAAGGAATTCTTCTTGGTGTCCAACCTGAACCTTCTCTGTCAAAGCTTGAGGCCATGTCCTCTTGACCTGTCACTGGTTGCCTGGAAGAAGAGGCCGACACCCACTTCTGCTACAGCCTTATGCAACAGCCCTGAGAGAGCTCCAGAATGACATGGATTGTCTGATTTCAAATATATTTGGTGTTGAAGAACTAGGTGATGGATCAAGGCATGCATTTTAACAGGTGTTTGTAAAGAAATGTCCTTTGTGCAAGAGAGGTGTGGATGATGATTCTGTCCTTTGGTACGCTGAGAGCACATCAATTTAATAGTTCTGGTGTAGCCATTGCTCTACTGTATTTCCTTATTTGAATTTAAAATTCCAGAGGTAAATTCAAATGCACTGTTGACTAAAAAAATTGAAAAGTGCATCAGATAATTGTGCAAGCAGGGATCAAGACTTCCACCATCCTTCTTATACAGAAGGATTAAATAAACAGAATATGTTCTGCCAACAGTCTTTTGTTGCAGCATTTATGCATAAATGAATGTTTTCAATAAATAAAAGTTGCATAAATTAATTATTTCATAAAAGCTTTTGCTGTCACACATAGATTTCCCAAACCCTCTGAGGGCACAGACATTAACCTACGGAAAGCCACTGGCTCTACTCTCTTCCAGTAGTATAGAGAAAACCTTCCCAGGGTGACTGTTCTCAGTGTCTCTGAAATGAAGAAATACTGTCATTCTCTGTCAAGTTTGAAATGAAATCTTTTTATCATTGATCAGGAAAGGATCCAAAACCTCCCGGCCATTTCACTCCTTCTGGCTTCTGATGGTGTATTTTCAAGGTCTCTGGATACATCCCAGTCTTTCCATCCTCAGATCCTACATAGTACTTGTGTCCCTGTTACAATGAGGCAGGGATAAATTCCAAGTGGAAGCTCTCCAAGCCCTGTTATGTTGTTTATGCAGGCTGTTGCTGAGAGGATTTGTAGCTAAATGTCACTTCTGTTCAAAAGTACCAAGGGGTTAACACTGGTATTAGAAATGTCATTTTCAGGGGAAGCATGACAGATAAATGGTAATCTGCTCCTTAAGCACTTTCCAGTGATTTTCTGCAAGAACTCTTCAAAGAGTAAAAAAATAAAAATATCCTGGTACAATATAGGAATTACAGCACAGACACTCTTCAGCCAGGGTGGTTGTAAACCTTCTGGCCTGAAGCTGTGGAAAGCAAGGCAGTCCCTGCCACCATCTATGGATAAATAGAAGAAAGGACAGGTTCTGAGAGTTTTCTTTCCACCTAAAAATCCTCCAAGCAACATTTTGAGAAGCTAGCAACTTCTTATGTAAGCAATAGTGGTGATAGTGGTGAATAAAGAGAGTGAGAGACTTAGGCAGAAAATATAGTTTAGTCCATTTCACCAAGCATTTCACAGAAATATGCGATAGACACACTTTGTCTTGAGGAGAGTTCTCATGTGGCTCTTTACTGAAGCTAGAAATGGCAGCTAAATAGGAGCCAGGGATCTAAGATGAGGTCTCTTTCCCAGCAGAGCCCTGGGAGAGAAAAATTAATCATCTATCTGATTTATGGATGCAGCAAAAGCTGAAGTTTTCAGAATACAGCAGATACTGTTTCCCACAAGGGAAGACACATCAGCACTCAACTGTACCAGAGGACTATGACTCTTTATTGCTCACTAATAATTTTATGTTCAATTAAGTACTTGTTTGAAGCCACTGTCCTGCTTTTCTCTGTGCAGTATCTGTAGCCAGCACACCAAAACAGGATAGGGAATTTGATCAGTTGTACCTGGAAATAAAAGGAAGCTTCAAGGGGCTTCTTGCATGCCACAGGTCTCTCAATACCCTGTACACCCACTCCTCCCAGTTTCTAAGGTGCTTTTGCTGCTATAAATAAATTCAATGGAAATATGAGAGGTGATGACAGGATGCTCCTGAGGGTTCCATGTCCTGCATCACAGCTGTGTTCCTCTAACAGCCAATGGGAAAATATTTTCTTTTGTTGCAGAGCCCAGGACAACCCTCCTAGTCACAAGTGCATGTCCCACATGTCATCTCTGCTTCCCTCAGGAGTCCCACAGTACAATCACAAGAGTCCAGCTCACCAAGCAGTTGTGTGCCACAAGACTCCTGAAGAGGAACAGAAACTGCATTGCTTCTCAAGAACCCAGAAATGCCACTCTGAAGTCTAGGTAAAGTCCTACTAGAAGTGGTGAGTCACCCTTCCTGGAAATATTTAAGAAACAAGTAGACGTGGCATTTTTCGACATGGCTTAGTGGCATATCAGTGTTTGGTCAAATGTTGGACTGGATGATCTTGGAGGTCTTTTCCAAGTTTAATGATTCTATCATTCTGTGACTCTAAACCATGCATTCCTTGGCATAAGCCTTGTGCCACAGAGACATGATGTTTGCAATAAAAATACATTCTGCCATATAACCTGATGCGAACACCGCTGCTCATCATATGGTGAACCACTATATGTCATTTCACAGTGGGGAGAAGAGGGATCAATGGGACAAATGTTGAAAGAGCACTCGGCAACATCTGGCTTGTATGAACAGATCTGGACAGACTTTTGTCTTCAAATAGCCTTAGAAGTTACACCCTCACTCATTATGAATTAGTGGTGTAGTAGTCAGAGTCACACTGTTGATGGAGGGAAAGTGTTTTCTTCTCAAGACTGCCTGGACTTTTAGGTAGAGTTTTGTGCTAGAAAGGTCTGTGAATTTTCACAGATAGCTTTGCTTTTTGAACTAAGTTTTTGTCACAGCTGAGATCACCTGCTTTCTGCAATAACAAGAATAAGAAATCATGGCTGGAGACAAGCCATAAATGATAAGTTTTGCTTAACTGCCTGCTCACTCCTGTAACCTCCATTAACCTAAATCTCCTTTGAGGACAACTGTATCTATCAGTCTGTTGTGATGTTACTTTCATTGTCAGATGCCTGGCTCCTTCCCTGCCATGCCTAGGAGGGTCTTGACCCTGCCTGATCCCAAACTGAAGCACTGATTTTGCATAGAAGAACTACAATAATCTATCATATCCACCTTAGAAAACAAAATTCCATTAGTCATCAGTAGGATACTGTTCACCAGTAGTTCAGGACTGCAGCCAGTGCTGCAGAGTAAAATCCAGAAACACTTAAAGGCCAGGACAGCTGAAAGCCCACTTAGGTGAAGGTGACATTATTTTCTCTTTATAAAAATTAAGTATCCAGCTATGCAAAATTGATTGTCAAGATTTTCTGATGAGCCGAAGAGAAAAAGGTATCTTTCTTAAGAAGGTAATTCAGCCTAATGCAAGCTGGAATAGGCCTTGCTCTATGGAGATTCTCTCTCCTCAAAACCAGAATTTAAATCAGCCACCTGACTCCTAGATAAGAAAAGACTTTTTGAGGGTAACTGAAGAACTTAAAATTCATGGAGGTATACAAGTTCTTGCTTCTTTTTTATTAACCACAGAATGACTTGGTGGTAACATGCACATAAATATCTTTTTACTTTTCTTAGCCATACTTATCTGAAAATCCAAGGATACTTTCTCAAATCAGTTTACTGTTGTTAATAGCTGTCAATTTCTTTGACTATTGTGTCTTTTTGAAATTTTGGTCTCATTTTTTTTTATAAGAACTCTTAGAATTTTATGGTTATAGAAAGTGTTGTATGCAGAAGTGAGACAAAAGGTAATGAAATGTTCATGAAAGAAAACAGAAGAATTTGTGTTGCTCAGTCAAAACATTTTGTTTTGAACAATCCCATTTTGATTTTTAGTTTTTCGGGCTTTTTAGTTTTTCATTACTTGGCACTATTTTAATTTGAAAAGCAATTCAAGAGCAAAATGTCTTTTTTAAAGTTTATTTTCAAAGTGTATATGCAGGTTGTTTGGACAATTTAAAGCTTTTAAAATTTTTGGTGTTTGGCTTGTTTTAGAATGTTGTTCTAAGTGCCCATAGAAAACAGCACTTTTTCATGAACAGTTTTGTTTTGATGACTACCTCTTTCTGAGTGAAAAATAATCTAGTATTTAAAAGCAGTATGTTAACATAAAGTCTCATTTTTGTATATGCATCTTAAGTTCACTTTGTAACTTTTTCTGAGTTTTGAACTTGCATCAATCTTTCTGTAAACACTTTGATCCATAAATTGATTGAGAAAAATATTCCTTAAAGGGGAAACATTATTGATAAAAATATGCCAAATTTGAATTATTGATCTGTTTTTGAAATATTTTATTAATTTAAAATATTTTTTATGCTTCAAAATATCTGCGGTAAGTAAATAAATCCACTTCCTTAATAAGCAATACAAAAATCTGCAATTTTTTTAATGAAAAATGGTAACAAGGAAAGAAAATGAGAAAAGAAATTCGAACAAACGTAATTTTTTTAAAAAATAACCTATAGCTTGTTAATTGTACAGATAGCTCTTGGCAGTTTATTCATGGCTAAATATAGATTCTTGTAAATGAAGAAAAGAAATTAGAAGGTATAAAAGGTAACTCCACAAAGAAGCATATTTATTCAGTTTTATTTAGTTAGTTAGTTTTATTTATTTAGTTTACTCTTATCCAAGAGTAAAAATTAAGACTCTAAATCTTAGGCTGAAACCCACCATAAATAATTACTTCCACTCACAGAATTAAGGGATTTTATAACCACAAGCAATACAATTTTACTGAGGATTTTCATCCCATCTTGCCTAGGGTAAGTCAGTCATGTGATCAGGTGAACAGGATGACAGAGCAGAACCAGGTGGGATTTTTTACTAAAACTAAGGTGTTTCACAGGGTATAATACAAAGTTATTTTATTATTTTTTCATTATATTCCAGACGTAATTCCATGGCTTCATACACCGGACAGTCATTCGCAGGTAAGGCAACATCTATACTGTGTGGCATCTGCTCCTCAAGAGACAAGTGGGAAGAGGAGGCAGATAAAAAATATGGGAAGTCCTGTAGCTGTGCCTGGAGCCTACTAATGAGTAATTATGATTAAATAGTAAGAGATTATAAAAAATGAGTAGTACTCCAAGGATCTGGTTTTTATTACATGAAATATTGTACTGGTCTGGTCTAATTTTAGACTCATGTAGTGTAACTGCCTACACCTTTGGTGGTATCTAGGCTGTCTTCATGGTCAGTAATAATGAGTACACCTCTTTATGGCACATTTCATGGTAATTCTCCGTTTCAGACATCTCCTTCAAGATGGGATGAAATATTTTTTGAAGAGCGTTTCCTTGCCGTTTAGGAGAGCTAAGGACAACTAGCTCAGGTATAAAATTCTTTGATTACATGTATCCCATCCAAAAGAGAAGGTGACCCCTTAGCTTTTTGAAAACATCAAAATAAATTCGCACTTTCATATGGAAATACTAATTTTTTACATTCCAGTGAATATTAATGTATACATAGATTATTCATGCACCTTCCAGTGTCCTGAGTCATTCACTGGTGGCACTTGCTGACTTTTTGGTCAGATTAGAAAAATTCCCTTATCCTAATTGCTTTGATTTGTGCTGTGGGTGACAGACAGGCTTAAGGAATCAGGGTGTGGTCTTGTTAGTGTATAACTGTCCTAAGACTTCATTCTAAGTGCAATATGTGAGGTGTTGAAAGGAACCATTCCTTATTTCAGTTACATTTTCCTGTCTATGCTTTCATGTTGAAGGGAGTAAATGAGATGAAGTGCTATCTTAAACTAGTGTCCTTATATTTTTTTCTCTTTTGTGTAAGTCAGGATAGATAATGGTTTTTTTGCATAAATCTACTACTAAAAATATTCTCAGTGTTCTTCATTTCTATCTCCATTGCAAATGAACAAAGAAAGATGAACATGGAGAAAAAGTCCAAAGAGAAGATCTCATAAGAGCTTACAAATAACAATGGGCAAACAGAGTCTGGGTGTAGCTGCAGGAAAAAAAGGAGAGCTAAGCAGAAAAAGAAAGGGATTAAGGAAGAGATTTCACTCAAAATTTTGCTGAATTTGTAATATGCCTTTAAAATCTAGAAGCAGAACTGTACCAACAGATATCTGTACAATCCATTAAAGAAACAGGCACTAAGCCTCCGTGTAACTCCTACCCAACTGGAGACAACTGTAATTAAGGGTGACCTCTTTTCTTTAGCTGCTACCTCTCACAGTTTCTACACCCTTTGTTTTTGCAAATCTGTTTACATACGTTGCGTTTCCTAATTTGTGAAACAGAGCACAGCAGAGAACAGAGTCTCATGGAGTGCACTGAGGTATGAATAATAATATAAATAATGTATGCAAATGAGACCTGATCAGACTGTTTTTTTCCCCTACAGGGGGAAGCAAAGAGCTTCTGTTCCTGCTCTCCTTTGGGGATTGCACATACTCTGCTTCCCATCATTTTGGGTGCTCCCTTGTCATCTTCTTCTTCCTTTTCTCTGTGTTTGGCTACTGACCATCTATACACTTTTTGTATTTAACTCTTTCAGACATATGTTTGCACATTTGCCTGTAAATGTTTAGCAAAATTTCTCAACTATAAATAAAACTGGTGGTTTTTCAGTGAAAAGTAGATTTCCTTGAGGCCATCAGCTGATCATATCTCCAGTGTATGGCTGGGAGATAGCAAAGCTTGCAAATAAAACATTATCAGCAACTGTCTTCCTATGTGGGTGTCTTTGTTGGACCTGGGATAACACACAAACCTTCTGTTCCTTAACATTTACCTATGCATGTGTGTATATTATAAACACCATGTGCATGTAATAATATATGCCTAGTCATTAACTAAAGCACTAATTTCTTTTTCATACAGTATCCATACACTAAATCATTAAAAGATCAGGTAATTTTGAGCGGTGAAAAAGCACCACAAAAACCTTCTCAGCAGCTATTATTAGTCTAAAATCCCAAAAGCAGCAACTTAAATAACTGATAAGTAGCTTTTATTCTTTATGTAATCCTCATGCTTTTATTATTAACATTGGTGTTGCCACCTACCTTTATTGTCCCTTTCTTTTACAAAGGAATTAGAATGACTAATTTCTCTATTCTCCCTTGTGAAGCTTAAACTCTATTTTATGTCTCCAACTGCTCTATTTTTTCACGAAACCTTTCTAAACCTTCTTTTCAAAGTACAGGGAAGCTTAAAAAAACCCACAAGCTATCACAAACGTCTGGACTGTTTGCTGCAGTCTCTGGTTCTGTAGCAACTTAACACTGTCCTTCATTTCTAGGAGAGTAAACAAAATACTGCATTGCAGCAAATCTAATTTAAAGAGACACAGTAGGGCAGAGGTCTGGATAAGTAAGGCTCAGTTTTGTTTGCCTCCTAGCAAAATATTAAAAGAAACAAGAGACACACAGAGAAGGAGCTTATTTGTTCTTTATTCTCTTTTTTAGTTATAAAGACTTTAATAGAGCCTGGTAGACACATCACATTTCAACTGAGGATGTCAGCAATATGCATTGTTGGAGGAATATCACAATATTGACTTTTGATATTGATATAGTAAATACAGAAGGTATGAAAAACAGAGATATAAATTTTAAAATAGAGTAATTTTTAACTGCTGCTTAGAGTTTATTTTCTTAAAAGAATCAGATGACTTTAATAGCTAAAAAATAAGCAATATTTTCCACTTTGAACAAGAGCACTGGAAATTAGGTGGATCATAGCTATCATATGAGAACTCCAAAAGAATGTACAGACAATACTTTAAAATTGAGGGGGTTAGTATGTTTTGTGTAGAACTCAGAGGCAGAACATACATGACCAGGGGAGTGAAAACACACAGAAAAATAAGTTAAATGAGAATTATCTCTGCCTCAAATTTGCAACAGTTGAGGTCCAGTGGACAGGGGCATAATGTGGAATCACACAAGAGTCCGTCTTCTATGGAGCTTGGCTCTGTCTGATATTCTGCTTTTTTTCTCAGCAGCAAAGTGCAGAAAATGTGCTTTGGACTGATGGCTTCTCCATAGAGACAACTGTCCTACTGGTGTGGAGATCTCCCCATGTGATCAAGGTCTCCCCCAAGACCTGCTGCTATTATTGGGTCACACAAGGCAAGGTTTTTTCTCCAGGAAACAAAGTTTGGGGTAGCTGACCCATTAGAGTCCCTGGTGATTATATCAACAGCAGTGAGTTTCCCTTCATCTCCCAGAATTTCTGCTTCTGTTAGTCTCAGCATAACATTGCATGGTGGCATCACAAAGACACCTGTTTCCCCCAGAAGCACGTGCAAACACCAGTGTCCATCCACATCCTCAAAATGCCTGATTAGATGTGAGCTACTGGTGTCCCTGGTTTATTTGAAATCCATCTGTGTTTTTAGCTCTCAGGCTAGAAGTTTAATATCTTGTATGAACCTGTTCTCTCCAATAGCAAGCTGCTCTTCTGAAACCTGCCTCTCTCCTTTTCCTTCTCAATTCATATAGAAAATACATGAATAAACAAGTGTAGTCTCCATTTACACCTGCTGCACTCAGACCCTCACTACAGGTGCACTGCTGGATGAATCCAATATACAGATTTGGGTGAGACCCCCCCCTTGGCAGTACAAGGCAGCAGAGCAAGGACAGTCAGTCAGATGGACAATCCCACCCCTGTACATAGTCCTGTTGTTTGAATAGTCTGGGTGTTTTTGCAGTAACACAGAAAATGAACTGAATGAAATGAAAAATCAACTTCTTAAATGGAAGTTGAGCATAGTGTGCTGGAAATGGAAGTGGCATTTATGACTTTCTGTTCACATATTGTAGACCTTTGTTTGTGCACAGCTCAGTCCATATGACTTTTTACATCAGTTTCTCAAAGGTGAACACTTGGGGTGATTGCTTTAAAGGTTTTCTATCCCTTTTGGAGGACAGATCTGCTGAGGGATGAACCCCCCCTTCCATGGAATAGGGTTGAGAACAAGATGGAAGTTGCCCACTTATTATTATCTTTTCACATGGCAGCTATGTTTCTTGAAAAGCATGCTGTGCTTTGCACAGCTGATGAAGAATTTAATCTAAATCCTGATCTGTAAATACAGCCCACGCACTGTACTGGCAGCTATGTTGGTGCTTTGGTAGGGACTAAACAAAATTCTTTTTGGTGTTAGCAAGTTGAATATCAGCCTTTCAAGTACCCCAAATGTAAAAATAATCAAATTCCTTTAACAATGTAATAGGGGTTTATGAGACTATAAGGAAAGCTGCCCAAAATGCAGATCAGAGTGGGAGTTAAGCCAAGTGTTGACTCTGGAGTCTGAAGCCAAATGAATGTTTATTTTTTCAGATTATAGCACTTCTACAATATATTTGCTTTAAATTGAGGGACACAAAATAATGTTTATATATCACATCAATACTTTGACTGATGAGAGGCTCCTCATCTCCCAGGAAGCAGATGGGGCTGCTAAGGTGATGTCAAACCTGTGGGTATCAGGTACCAGCATGAAATCAGCCTGATGATTATTGTTTATATCTCCCTCACATTAACCAAGCTTCCTTGTTTCCTCATAAAGCACAGAAGCTTCTTATGCACTTGTAGACAGACATGCACATTTTTTATTTTCTGGAAAGAATCAGGTCCTGGCATGATTCCTGCGATGTGCTCTGGACTTTGCTTCCCTATTGACACAAATAGAACTTCAGCGTGAACAAATGGAAAAGAATATTGAAATGCCCAAATATTACTGTCTTGAAATTATGTGCAAACTTCTGCAACAGCACAAAGATATGGCCAAACAGATGCTTTCAATAGCAAAATGAAAGTCATTTGCACATAAATGTATAAGTAAGATTAAGTAAAAAGGAAAAAAGTTCTAATTGCTTACTCATGATAAGAAGGGATCTGCCTCTTCAAAGGGACAACTTGGAGCTTGAGGCCACTAACATTCAATTTCTATTTAGAAATATCTTGATGTTTTCTACTAGAGTGGGAATAGCTTTCTTGGTTTTATGCCTGCTTTCGACAGTCTTAGCTGAGCTTTCATGTACCGAATTTTCTCACAAGAGTTGTTACAACTTTTTGATGCAATTCTTGTTACAGATGATTTAAAAAGCTTTTTAATATGCCTTGTAAGTTGCAAGTGATAAAAATATTTTTAATTTCAGTGTAAAGGAGAAAAGGAAATTGGTTGAACGGAAATTATAAACTGGCTTGGCTATTTGACGTTGTAATAATTTCTTTCATTCTAAGGTGTAACAGCAGCAGGATTTGTAATGAAAAGTTTCTTTTGCTTTTTTATCTCTTTATTTTATTTGTTTTGTTTTTTCTTATGAATGCTTCAAAATTGTATGTATTTGTGCAGGGAGGAAAAGATAACATATCACAAGAGAAGTTGGAATTCCGGTGTCAATGAAAGCCCAATGATGAATATGCTGTATTGGGAGTAAAACAACCCAGAAGCAATTCCTTTTTCTGCAAAATATTCAGCATATTGTGATTTTGAGCAAGACATTTCAGACTGTGTTCATAAAATAATTTTGTTGCCAATTATTGTTGCTTAAATCCAGAATACTGGTCTTCAAAATCCTCTTGGTGTCTAATTGCAGAGTTACCTCGATTTTCTTGGTGCCTACAAATTACATTAGTAAATTCCAAAGGCACTCACTTTTCCTCTGCCTTCAAAGCTGATCTACACTGCTGAATATTGAAATAATCTTTGAGCCAGATGGTGAGCTGCAGACAGATTCTGCAGTCTGATGGTTACAGCGCTCAGCTGAGATGTAAATAGACCCTGATTTTAGTCTTCATAGTCATGGGTTTATTATTTACAGGAACTAGAACAGCTTCAATAGCAAACTGAGGGCGTTACTCCTCATCACCAATAAGCTTTCATGGTCTGTAGGTAGGAAAAGTCATGTGGGACATGACGAAGAGAGATTAAGTGTTTTCACAGACCCAGCTGGTATGGAAGTAATGTGCTTATCATGAGAACTGAAGGGAACAGAAGAGAGAGGGTGTTCTGTGAGATATCTGCAGAGGGGACAAATTGATCTCTGACAGCTCCAGTTTCACCTCCCACCTATAAAGGGATGGGGTTAGCCCAGGAACCCGAGTTGTGGATGGATGACACTGGGCAACTCAACTCCTTTTCCTCACTCTAGGAAACCATATGCTTTGTGAGTTTTACACTAAGATACTTCCAGTTTCTCACTGTGAGATAATGTGGGGTTTTCTTAACAAACACATCAATGGGTTTGGTATAAATTTATGTCAAATCTTGTCTTTCCTATATGTATGACTTGTTATGCTCCAGTGACAGTACAAGCAAGCCTTGTACTGTCAAACAATCTACCTAAACCAGGGATGGGGATTCCAAAAGATAGCTGAATAATTAGAATTTTGGTACCTCAATGCCAAATATATGCTCTTAGATCCCTGTTTATTCACCTGAGAACTGTGAGTAGTTATACTCCTCTAAAGGATTCTATAACCAATGAGGGTAAGTACTTTAATTACTGTAAGACACTCTCATATTAGGGAAGATTTAGAATAGAAATGTTACTGAGTCAGGACATTGGTTTTTCTTATTTTGCAGAGAGATTCTTATAACATTAGAGTTGTATTTATCACATTCTATTATTTTTTTCTTGGATAAAATATGCATTAAAATATAGAAGATGGTTACATCTTGAGTTTGAAAACAGAAAATTTACTTGAAGCAGAAAATCATTAAGCTAATGATTTTCAGAAAGGTTCAGAAAGTCAGGTTAGACTACAGAGTTTGTAACAAATAATTTGTTTTACTCTTAAAATGTTTTTGAAGTGAACTGTTTGTCGCTGAAAGATCTTACAAAGACATTCTAAACCCAAAAATTCAGCTTTTTACTGCTTGTACACTGATCTGTCATGAAATTACCATTGAGTGGGATATTAAAAAAAATTTTGACAGTTATTTTTAGATGAGAAGTTTTATGCTGCCTCTGGTCTAGGATGGATTTTAAACTTCGATTTGTTAAGGTGAAATTGTCATAAAAGAACAGAAAACCTATTTGGGACAGACTAAAGCTACTCAGTTGTCTTACATGTTTGAGAGATGTATTTGAGATTTCTGAGAACTCTAATCCTGATTTTCATGATATTAAAATTTTAAGTTTCCATTTTTTACACAGGCAGTTGTATAACACAAATCATACTGTCATTGTTACTGCTTTCATAGTGTCTGGGAGTATCCCAATCCAGGGTGTTTAAGCTACAGTGAGCCGTCTCCACACAATCTGTATCAATCTCAATATGCACATTTGCCATTTCTCATTGCCAGTTTCTTACTGAAATCTACACTAGTATGTCTGCATCTCAGAGAAAACAAAGAAAAAGGGACTGGGAGGGGCTCAGACAGCCCTGCTCTTTTCCTCTGTCCCAGTGAGCTGCACCTTAACATATTTGACTCACTGAGAAACAAGGGCATTTCTATCCTCCCCCAAAAGGTATAATGAACAGTTAATAATTTTCCCCTTTCTAGCAACGATTGACATATTTGGATCACAGAATCTCAGAATCTTTGGATTGGCATATTTGGATCACAGAATCTTCCAACCCCAATCTGGGGTTGGAAGGGACCTCTGGAGATCACCTAGTCCAACCCACCTACTAAGACAGATTCACCTACAGCAGGTTGCACAGGGTCGTGTCCAGCTGGATTTTGAACATCTCCAGAGGAGACTCTATAACCTTGCTGGGTAGCTCTCCTGGTTTAGGGAAAATTTGGGAGAAAACCTCTGAATAGGGTCCCTCTGGAAAGCAAACCCAAATGGCCCTTCCCCCAACCGGTCCCAGAGAAAATCTCCACGGAGAAAAGTGGATAAAACTATTTATTTAACAAAGAAAAGTGCCCACAAGCACAAAAAATAAATAATATGAAACAATGAAACCTCTCCTTCTGAAGGGAGATGGCAAATTGAGAAAGTCCTTGCCGTGGGTGTAGCTTGGCTCTCTCAGTCCCTTTTCAGTCCTTCTGGTGCTGCTGGAAAATGCCGAGGTCCAGGCCCCGGTGGGCCGCAGGTGTGAGATCCCGGTGTCTCACTGGATTTTCAGTCCAGAGCCGGTTTAAACAGTCCCAAGAAAAAGAAAAAAAACAGTTCAGGGAGCTTCTCTGCCTCAGTTAGCTAAAACTAACTAAAAACAAAGGTGATCTCTGTCCCTCTGCCTGTCCGTTCCTCAGATGAACACAGTCCAGGAGCAGAAAATGGAGGAATGAATGCCCTTTCTGAAAATAAACTGTGTGCTTCTTTTTCCCTCTCTTTGCTCTCAGAATCATTCTTAAAGGTGTAATATACAGCACAAAAAGAACAGACAATTGGTGATAAAAGCATCAAAAAGTCACCCCAGGACAGTAGCCTTACATCTCGTTTCCTCTTCATTTGATTTTTGCACTGTAATATTTCAGGATCTCTTCTCACTTTTGTGTTTTTATTTTTTCTGGATACTCCTGTGCCTGATTAGTTTTCACCCAGTATACCTTCACATTGTTCATCATTCTTCTGCAATTTTGTTCAATTGCCTTGAGTTACACCCTATATTTATTTTATATTTTTCAGCTTAGTGAAATGGTTTTGAAATGTAATCCTGCCTTCTAAAGCGGTGACCCTCCCTCCAAACTCAAAACTTCAATATCAGGAAGCTTATTAAGTCAAATACTACGTAATACTGGATCTAGGACTGCTATATCCCTCTTGCCTCCTTCTTACATTTTGCCAAGAAACAAATGGTATCTTCTTGTTAAATAGCATTTTCAAGCCAGCTGCATGTTGACCTTAGAGCTGTCCGACCCACACTCTAGTGTTTTTGTTCTCTTATGCAATTGTCATGTCAGGCAGTGTCAAAAGCTTTAATAAAAAGTCATGATATGTGACATCGTCTGCTCTTCTCCCATTCATGAGGCCTCTTCCTCTGTCATAGAAAGAAATTAGGTTGTTTTGACGTGGTTTGTTCCTGACAATTTCATGTTAGCTTTTAGCAGATCCTTACAAATAGACTGTTTGATAACTCTGTACTCATCCAGGCTGCATGAATTAACTTTAATCAAGGAGAGCAGAAAAAAGAAGATTTTTCACAGAGGCTGCCCATCCAGAAATTGTGTAATCAAGTGACAGTATTGTTTTGTGGCCCCAAACTTTACATCTCTTGTCACTCTGAGTAATAGATTTTGAAGGGCCATAGAAAGGATAGAAGTTGAGGCCATCCCTGTGTTTTTATCTGCTTTATCACATCCCTTTGAGCACCTCAGAAAAACAGGAAGCACAGAGATAAAAATGATTTCTGGACTACCTTAAGGGTAACTAGAAAATGTGTGGCTTGCTACTAGCTAAAAACTATGCATCTGAACTAGTCTAAACCATATTCTCATTTTTATTTCTCTTCAACTGTTCTAGATTCTTTGAGGGCAGAATCTTATTTAATATGTATTTGACAATTGTTTTTCCAGGGCGTACTGTGCTCTGTGGCTAGATACTCTTTCCTTTTTTTCATAGAGAACTGTCAGCCTTAACAGCTCTAAACAGTTTTCAAAATTAAGAAAAGAATCTACAATTTGTGGGATTTATACATATATATATACACACGCATGATTTTTATAATTTAGTATATATATATATATATAAACATATTCTGAGCTCATTTTAAAATTTTTTTTGATGTTCTTGCACCATAAGGACATAATCTTTTTCAACTTTCTTTATTTTCATGTTAAGTGAATGTTGAAAGAACTATTTTCAAGTCCTGGAAGTTTATGGAAGATTCTATGTGTGATTAAGTCATGAGAGCTTGAAACTGGATTGAGACACTACAGTAGGAAATAGTTTTGTTCTTACCTTGGGCATTTATGTTCACAAAACATTTGAAAATTATAGACTTTAATTCATTAAGGAAATAATATACATTTTTACTTAATATATGCACACAGGATTTTGGATGGCCACCCTCCAAATACAAACTTCTGGTTTTGGAATCCAGAGAACAGATGAAAAAAACATGAGGAAAATATTTATTTAATGCATATTTCAAGGGATATTTAGTATCTTCCCAAATACAAATGAGTATTCACAGCACCTACAGTCTGTGCAGAAGCCCATACCTCTAGCTCATGAACTGGGAATGATGCCCAGTTATGATATTATAAACTGGAAACCTTCATCTCCTCCTTTCATAACAGAATACATTTGACTCCTTTCCCTGAAGTGAGGATGAGTGAGATATTGGACTTTATCAAACAAAGTAACAACAGAGAGAATAAATCTTATGATGCAATTATTCCAGGGGGAGAAGCAAATCAATAAAGTATGAAGGTTTTGAGCTGTGCATTGGAAATGTCTTCTCTTAGTTTCAGCAAACTGAGTGGACAACACAATAAATACCCCTTAAAATCTCTCCTAAAAATGGGATCTCCTAAAAATGGGATCTTAAACTGATCCTTCTTAAGATATAGAAATCTATAGTCTAAAAGAGACCTGCTATTTTAGGAATGTTCTTTTGCTTTCCTTTCTAAAAATCCCCCAAAGCCAATGAAGAAACACCAAACCCCATTACTTTATACTAAATCTCCACTGGTCTTGAAATGACTTTCCCCTCCCTCCTGCAGAAACAAATTTTTAGGTTTTTGACTGAACAGCATCAAGGCAATATTTGAAAATCTTGAACTTCTCCATGTCGTGTTGAAAAGGTTAAAAATGTCTTTAATTTCATTATCCTCATACCTAAAAAATCCCTGATGTCCTCTAATAACATAAACGGTTATGTATACAAAGTTGTGTAACAAATTATCTTTAGCAGATATGTGACTATGCAATCCCTACCCAGGAATTTAATAAAATATGTCCCAGTTAAACACACATGTTTGAGGAAAAAATCCTGTCTCGAAACAAACACTGAAAAGAGAAACATGAGGAGATTTTAGTTTGTGAATTACTGGATTTGCAGTCGGTTCAACAGAGAATAGCTTCATCTGAGTTCTTTCGGCAGAGGTTTGCAAATATGCTTTTTATCACTTACAGTAATAAAGACAACTTCATTGTTGTAACGAAGAGGTCTACCAATACAGTACATCAGATTTTATGAGCTTGGCCTTGCAATTTCAAAAACAACAAATGAGAAATGAGACTAAAAAGCAAGAACTGCCAGAACTCCATGTTCTTCTTGGTTCTACAGCAGAGGCTGAACCTGGCTGAACATTTACATTTAGATGCCTCCTGCTTAGACCTGGGGTGCCAGGTTAAATACATGATGCATGATCATGGTTTTTCAACTATGATTTAGGTGCATTACCTACATGCCATTTTTGTAGTTTCAGTATGACTAATTTCCAAAGCCATATTGAACAGATTCCTTTTTTAATCAATCTACTATGCAGAAAAAGTGCAATGACCCTTTCCAGAACCAAGCAAATTTCTGACAGATTTAACAGTGATTGCTGGAGACAAAGTAGCTAAATTTATCATTCATTGCAGAGGCCATTTCTTCAAACTTTACTGACAATTCAGGGAGTACGAAAGGTCATGAAGCTCTTCTGCACTCAGAAAAGGGAGTAACAGATTACACTGCAAAGCCAGACAAACTGGGACGCTCAGTCTTTTTATGCCCTTGAACTGGGACAACATGTTTCAACTGAGGATTTGTCATCAGTGGTTGTCCACAGGTTTTCCACTGTATGACATCTCCATTGAAGAAAAATATTAGAAAAGAAGTTTTGGTTTGTTTCAAACTGGAAAAAATAGGAGCAGTCAAACTGCATTTAAAGTGTAGCTGACAATCACATGAAATATTGTAATGATACATTAGGGATCCACTGATGATCCAACGATGACCCACATCCACTAAAGTTCCCTCATGGAATTTTGATAAATTGTGGGATTTAAGCTGCTCAACAGCTTGTTTGCACAATTCTATAACAATATTATAACATTTAACAGCACAAATTATCTTCTATTCTTCTGTGAAGAAACTCCTGTATTACATAACACTACTGTGTGTAACAAACTTGAGTTACATATAATTATTTAACAAACTGCAAAATTGTCAGTAAAAAAGGAGATGTGTGTACATAAAGAGTTGGGAGAATGAGGTAGGAGACAAGCTAGACTACCTGAAAAAGCTCTGTCATGAATTTCTACCACTGTAATATATTTTTATCATTTCTAAAACAAAAAAAAATGTTTGTAACTGTGAAGCGTTATGCAGATGAAAAGGAATTTTATGTTCTATTTTCTCAGAAAGTTGGAACTTCCATTTATTATAAACATATTGGGTAGGCTAGGGCTACCCAAACCCAAAAGGCAATCTATATTATCCTGGATCCAGGACTATGTTGAGTTCTGTTAGAGATATAAAGAAACAAACCAGGGCTGGTGGCAAAAGAAAAGTGGTGCCATACTCAAAACTAGAAGAGGTCTGTGAAGTGAATGTTGTATAACACGTTGTACACACAAAACCTCTGCCAAGAGTTTGCATCTTGGCTGAAGACAGTGTGGGAGAAGGATTGTGCCAAAACCCAGGTGGGACATTCTGGGGCAAGTGCAATTTGCAAAAGTTGCTGTGAAAAGGGCAATGCGTTCTCCCTCATGCACAGGAGGGCTGGAGAGGAGTATTGTGAATCATCTTCAGCACACTCATGTTCATAATTCCTTGCAGGAGGTGTCAAACTCTGTTTCTGACAGCTCGTGGGATAAAGCTGGCATAGAAATTGCTCCAGCAGGACTGCTTGTATTTCCCTGGAGACTGGGGGTCTCAGCCCTGGGGACAGAGACAAGAGCAGTGTTTGTGCTTGCAGACCAGCACTCTGAGACCTGGAGTTCAGACACAAACAGCTCTGAAATAATTTTAGAAAGCAGATTGAGAAAAACTGTGTGGAAGAGAGGATTGAGAAGAAACAAAAGGCTTGGTCACTAGTTCTGGAGGAACCAAGAGCTCTATCCTCATCCGCTCTCTCTATCCCATCAAGCTGAAAACTCTCCGTCATTCCCTGAATTCCAGGAGACTGCTAGCAAAGAGGATGAGAGGAATTCACTGCTGACAGCATGCAAACTGTGGAGCTCTGTGAAGCATAAAAATGTGAACAAAGACCAAAGCTTTTTTCATGAGACCTTTTTTTTCTTTTTCTCAAAAGAACCACTCCCTTAGGAAGAACAGTGAGATCTTGCTACTTATCCCATGTGTAAGAAGTGATAAAAGAAAATGAAAAATATGAAAAAACCACTGATCTTTATTTAGGAGATGAAAACTAGGATTTTTTGTGGTGGTACTTTTTCTTCCAGGACTTATTCTTTCTACATATTTATATGCCACCTGACAAAATTGTTTTCTTACAGAATAAAAAATAAGGTGTATCTACCTATGTTGGACTGAACAATTATGGTTGCAGTACCTCTGTGCAAAAAGGCTTTTCCTCCTGAGCATTTCCCATGCAAAAACAGTACAAAGTTTACATTGTTACCATGTAACTTAACTCCTTAACAGCAGATATCAGCAGAAAATCTCTGGGAAGTTTTTGTAAGCTACAGCTTTATGCCCTATTAAGCCTTTGCACTCAGGTGCTTTGATTTTCTTTATAGGCTCTAAAAAGAATAGTAGTGGCCCAAATTCTTTCATCACCTCCTTCTGGATTGGGACTGACAGGATTCCTAATAAAACAGGACTTTTCACTTTATGATTTTTTTTCACTCTTTTAAAGTGAGCTCAGAGATCCTTTAAGAGGGATAAAAAAGATGGGAGAAAGATAATAAAACTACAGACATGATATATATCTATAAACTATTTTTCAACATTAAAGGAAGAGAGGTCCCTTTCAATAGATTCTTTGTGGGTTTGCTTTTTATGCTGAAGAAAAACAGATCTTTTCTAAGCTGGTGTCTGGGGGAGGGAAACCAAACTGCAGTTATTTATTTGTGTCTTTGCTGTGGTGGGAAAACATCTTTTGTTCCAAGTACAAGCATTTCTTCCATTCTCCAGAAGAGTTCAAAGATAATTTGTTTTCTATAGAGCCAGAAATCATCAGGCAAGAGGAGGCAGGAGTGGTTATAGTATTTGCTGCAAAATAATATATGTTGAATGTACATCTAGCTATAGCTTAGGACTACAGCTACAAATTGCAATTTAATATAGGAAAAGAAATAGGCAAGCTGTTCTCAGCATCTGACTGACTGGGTAGAAAAGCAGAGAAGAGGCTCTGGCTGAGGCACCCTTGAGGCCATTTTCACAGGGGTCCTGGAGGAAATCTGTCTGAAAGCCTTCCTGGGACCAACAGTGACTGTGAGTGCTTGGAATTGCCTTTGTTCTTTCGGCTTCTATTTTCCATGCTGTCTCGGCCTTTACTGCTCTGCTTTGAGAGGCCAGGAAGAAATTCACTTCTTGGCCTTATGTGTTATGGAGTATTATGCTATTGGTGACTTTTCTCTGTATTGTGAAAACATAACCGTAGTTTTGATGGAAATTCTTTTCAAGGTCAGCTGTATGTAGGATATTTGAGACTGGAAATATCAAGCTCAGAGCAGTGAACACCAAGAGCTGTGACTGTTTACAAGTGAAGGACAGTATTTTTGCTTACAACTGTGTTGCAGGGTTTTAAAAAACACTTGTGGTTTGTGGCAGCCCTGGGACAAAGAAAACTAAGAAACTACAGGGTGCTTGACTTCTGTACAACGAAGTCTTTCTGCTCAAGGTGTGATGAAATGTAACTGTGGGTGTGCATGGCACAGTTCTTGGAGCACACTGTGACGTGTACCAGTGAGGGAATGTCATTCCTTTTGCTTTGGGCAGAGGGTGGAACAAGAGGAAAATACATCTCACTTGTGACTTTAGTAATTCTTAGGGAGCATCATTTCAGTTTTTAAAATGCCTTCCTGACCAACAGGCAAAAGCAGCCTGGGTAAGTAAGACTTGTTCTGAGCAGATTGACTCTGGCAATGGAGGTAAGCCCTGTGCTGCCATCACTCCTCATGGATGTGTTCCCATGTGCTGACTTGTCTTCAACAGCTGGTACAGAAGAGAGCGCAGCCCTGGAATTTGGGAATGGGTGTTCACTAATATCTGCAACTCTCTTTTATGTTTTATGACAATGATTATACATCACTGTGATGCAACACTTATATGAGATAGGGACAGTGTTCAAAAATTCCAACACTTGCTTTTCAAGATTTGGACACTAGTGGCAGAGAGAGGTTTTTTTGGTACTTTTTCTACTCTTCAAGGAACCATTGCTTTCTTAGAACTTATTGCCATCTTTCTTCACTTATTCCAGATCAACTGCTTTATACGTAAAAATTCTGCTATTTAGCTTATTGATGATTGTGTCTGTAACTGATCGTGAAATTGATTTATGGAATTGTTTGGCTCAAGGCAAAATAAATTAACAAAAATAAAATAAGTCTTATTTCTGGAAACTTCCTTTATTGATTATTATTTTCCTAAATCTGCTGTTTCTTCACTTATTTAGAAATGCATAATAAAAGGGAGCTCATATTTCCATGATTGTTTGCAGTTTTTGTCTGGCAGAGAGACACAGAGACAGAACTATTGAATTCTAGACTCCACAGAAGCATCAGCCAGAGTGACACCTGTCTGGAAAGTCACACAGTGCTAAACCTTGGGGTGGGCTTATAAACTATTCATAAATAAAAGTATTCTCAGTCAAATTTCTGAGATAGAGCACCACAAAATTTCTGAGTGAAACAGATATGTGATACATGCAAATGTAGAAGCACATATTCTTTATGACTAGCTTTTAAACAAAACTATCACTGGAAGTTTGCCAGTGTACCAAATTTTCTCACATTTTTATTGCTAATGTATAATACAAACATTATGTTTCACCCTCTTTTTAGTGTGTATTTATTAGTAATTCCTCCTTAATTTTCTCAAAGAGATGATCTGTCATTGTGACTCCAATTACCAGTTCTTACTTCTGATGTCTTTAGAACATGAATGGTAATTTATTTTCCCCCAATGTTTCCATGGCTTCTGCCAGTGAAAACCTAATGCTTCTCCACAGCTATGAACTGTTCAGTCTTTGATAGTGGGCTGCTTTCAGGACATGGCAAAATTCAGTCCCAGTCTGTAGAGTAGGTATTTATTTAGGCCCCGAGTTTTGTAATGGTCTGCAGCTAGTTACACAATAAGCTCTTGATGGAATGAAGAATTGCTTCAGAGAATCATTTTCTCTGTGCAAGAGGCACCTCTCCAGCTAAAAATAAATACAGGCAGTTTTAAATAACCCAAAAATAACATTCTTCCATTTCTTCCAAGCAGAAAAATTATCTAAGCCCATTCCAATAAAATAAAGTAGCTCTATCATATAATAGGGGCCTGGGAAGTAGTCGGATGTCACTCTGATAAGAGCTATGTAAGAATATAAATAGAACATTATAGAAAGTGCTCTAAATCTCCGGAAGAAGTGTTCCCTAGCTTTATAGGATTTGAATATAGCAACATGCTGAACTAGTGATAGGGCAGCACTTTGGAAAACTTTTCATTACACCTTCCAATCACCCAGGAAAATTAATGGACAGGTTTGTAATGTAAAAATTATTCAACAAATGGTGGTTAGTCAGAGCTGCGTGACTGATTAAACATGTCAAAATTAATTAAATATATACTTTACTACAGATGAAAGAAATATCTTAAGAAACCTTAAAAAGAAAATTCTGTGATCTCCAAAAAGGAAAATTTGCTGGTATATAAGATTTGAAAATTATAAAATTGAGCTATAACCAGCTTTCTGCTCTGCTACAACATCTGATTTATACTGTGGTCTCCATGTGAGGTGCTGCATGCTCACCAATCAGCTTTTCTGACCTTAAATACTGCTTTTAAAGAGATTCCCTCAGAACTGGTTTATATCATGGCAGTATCACAGCATAAACCAAATGTCACAGCTTCTCTTTCAGGTGTAATGCACCCCAATTCACTTCCTAAATGTTCCTGTAAAGATACAAGGACGTGATGTGTCTGCTGTGTTTTCCTATCCGAAAACCCTTTTTCTGTTGTTTCCCAGCTTCTAGCAGAGATTCAGCACAGCTCTCACAAATTTTGCTGTCACGTTCCTTGCCTGGCATGCACATGGGACCTCAAGGCTTTAATTAACTCATAGAACTTAAATTGATTGTGATGTCACCTTATTTCATTCTGCTGTGCTCTCATCCAAGCTGAGCATGCCCCATGTAATTAGAAGTTAAACTCTTACACACACCAAAATGTCGGAGTAGGTGCACTGCACAGGTGGCAAGTAGATGCTTATTTTGCATTTCTTCTGAAAATAAACCTTAAAAATGGCTGCAATATTGCACTTAATATATTCAGTGAAGGCACTGTTTTATTTTCAGTGTCTTATTAACAATTTCACAGTGTCAAAAACAGTACACTGAAACGAAATACACACAATATTACTATGTGATACAATTCAGTTTAAGAACATGCTTTATTTATTATCTTCTACTTAAATTCTTTGAAAGTATTTAAATGATTATTTAAATAGTTTGCTGTTTTTCTGCCAAGTGTCATATTAAGTCAGCTGCATCTCAGCAAATATGTATATCAGATGGGAATTGTGCAGCAGCCTTCGGTCTACTTAAATGACAGTTTGGATTTCCTCTATTTACTGTTTAAAGCAGTTTGTCATTAAAATTCCATTTCCTCATGTGCTTCACTGCACAGAATGAATAAATGCTTTAAGGCATTTTCCTGTAGCCACATTGATTCAGTTCATGTAAAAGTATTTAAACATGGACATCCTACATCAATAAGTAGCACAATATATCAAGCATTGTCTTTAAAATCAGCTGATCCTTGTGCTTACCTTATTGCAAATAAGGTGCTTCTTAAGAGACAGAAAGAAATAGAGGCTAACGCAGATAGCAGATATTTAAGATTTAATAATGATAAAAAAAAAAAATAGGAGCCACTGGGACTTCCATAAACAAATTTGATTCCTCTCCTCCTTTGGTTAAATGCTGAAGAGGAGACGTTTTCAAAAGGGGAAAACAGAACAATTCCACACAATCACTATTCAGAAATGCCTGGCAAAATCACAGGTAAATTTCGACATTTTTCTTGGTTGAGTTAGATTCATAAGAAAAACTGATTTCCCTTCATTATTGCAGAAATAATATCTCCTGTGAGTAATGCTGTTTTGCCTTTCTTACCCAACCATTTTTACAAGAGTGGGAAGAGCAAAATTACTTCATTTGCTGTTTAGATGAGAAGGAGCCTTCTGCCTGCAGAAAAAAAGAGAGAGAGAGGAAAAAAAAAAAAAAAAAGAAATTCTGAGCTTTTTAATAAGATGTCATCCGATTGTTTTCAGAATAGTCCAATTTTATCTTCAATAGGATTTATATTTTTTTTTGTCCATGACTTTTATGGGCTCCATGGTTTCTACAAATTTATAATCAATAGGCTGTGTTCTCAGTGGTTTTGTGTTCCTTTCTATATTTTCTTAAAGATCTTGTTGTTTTCCATTTTCTTTTCAGTGTCCTTGCATGACCTCCCAGGGAAAGGAAGATATATCCGTCTTTTAGATCTGCCTACTCGCAGTTGTGCTGTCAATGCACATCTCGAGTTCCTCCAGCCGCAGTTTGATTTTTCCTTTTCTTGTGTTAGCTACTGAATTTTCATTTGCACTCTGGCTCTGCACAGCTTGAGTGACTTATGTATTCTTTTCCCCTGTAAGCTTTTTTTCACCTGTGCCTACTTGTATTAATTACCAGGACTGTGTTTTTATGCTCCACTTACTTGATTTTTCCCCCAGAACCTTTCCTCTTCTTTATTGCACTATCCAATTTCTTCCTCCTGGCATTTGTTTGCACATTTTTCACAAGCTAAAGCACTGCTTACAGAGCTCTTTTTCTCCATCACACCTGATATGTTGTTGATCTCTTTATTTTGTTTTTAAAATCTGTGTCTTTATGGGTTTTTCCTATATTTGGTCTTATTATATATTCCTACATATGTCTTTTCCTATATTTGGTTTTATTAGGGATAGCAAACAGACCACAATCTGCATTTTGGTCCTTAAAAAGCTGCTTACCATAAATAGTACATAATAACTACTAGCAATACAATTGTTGCTTCCAGCATCTTGAGACAGCTATTTAAGGGGTTTTTTTTCAGAACCCTGTTTCTAAGATGTTTTAGATTTATGTGTTGGAGAACTACTGCCTCCTCTATCACCAAAATCTACATGCCAATGGAACTAATTACTTCCTGGGTCTTCAAGTCTGGAACACTTTCATAGTGAAGAATTCTTTCCTAATATCCAATGTAAACATACCCTTTCCAGTATAAACCTCTCTTCTTCCAGTTTAAAGCCGTTTCTCCTTGTCCTATCACTGCATTCCTTGTAAAACATCCCTCTCCAGCTCTCTGGTAGCACCTTTCAGTACTAGAAGGCGTAGTAAGGTCTCCCCTGAGCCTTATTTTCTCCAGGTGGAACAGTCCCAACACTCTCTGACTGTCTACAGAGAGACAAGCCCTGTGGGAGAGGTGTTCCGTCCTCTGATCATCCTTGTGGCCGCTTCTAGACTTGCGCCAATAGGTTTACATCTTTCTTGTGCTGGGGATCCCAGACCTGATTACTGCAGGTGGGGTCTCACCAGAGCAGACCAGAGCAGAGCAGAGCAGAGCAGAGCAGAGGGACAGAATCCCCTCCCTCACCTGCTGCCCATGCTGCTTTGGATGCAGCCCAGGACACATTTGGCTTTCTGGGGTGTGAGGGCACATGGCTGGGTCAACTCAGCAGCTGGATGAGCTGCTCATCCAACACTCTCAAGTCCTTCTGCCCAGGGCTGCTCTCAATCCATTCTCTGCCCAACCTTTATCTGTGCTTGGGATTGCCCCAAACCAGATGCAGAACCTTGCACTTGGCCTTGTTTAAGTCCAGAACATTTGCACGGGCCCAGTTCTCAAGCCTGTCAGGGCCCCCTTCCCTCCAGAATGCTGATCACGCCACACAGGCTGGTGTCATGGGCAAACTGGCTGAGGCTGCACTCAATCCCACTGTCCCTTGTCACTGACAAAGATATTAAACAGCACCTGTCCCAGTAACAACCCCGAGGAATCCCATTTGTCATTGATGTCTTATTGGACATCAAGTTGTTGACCTCAAATCTTTTTGAGTACCTCCAGTTCCAGCCAATTCTTTATCCACCAAGTGGTTCATCTATCAGATCCATGTCTTTCCAGTTTAGACACAAGGATTTCATGCAGGACAGTGTCAAATGCTATAGAAGAAGGAACTATCATAAATACATATTTTTATACTATCTCTGATTATAAAGGACCACTAGAGTTGAAACTTCTAGGAAATTATCAGGGTATTAATGTTATGCAAACAGTTTATTAAATATCACAAATACAAAGTTATTGCAAGGATAAACACAGTGTAATGACAGGGTATTGTGGCATTTGATATCTCACTATGTCTCATTATCACTAAATAGGCCATTAAGAGAGAACAGGGGCTGCTCTGCCAGGTGGCTCCAAAGCTGGCAGATGTGTTTTATTTAATAAGTAAGAAAAACTTTTGCCGCTCAGAGAATTAGGAAGGCAAAAAGGAGGTTTTTGTCACTAGAGGTGAGATATTTCTGTATTACAATGTCCAGTAAAGGCAAAGAAGAAAGTACTTGTTAATGCAAAGAAGAGGTACTTGGGTTTTGGTTGCAGGGCGTATGTGTGTGCTAGTCATGGGTGACAGTGCACTTGAATGAATCATCAGAAATGTTGAAAAAGAAGGAGAGGGGGAACAGCAGACAGAGGAGGTGGGGAAAAGACACAGCAGTCACTTATCAGAGGAAGAGTAAAAAGTGAAGCTATGGAGGGCAATTAACAATATACCAACTTTCAAGCCCAGAAATGTTGCTTAGTGCCTTAGATGCCTTCACCTTAACATAGCTACAGTTCTGTAGCCTGCCTTTGCCTTGAAGCCCTGCAGTCTTTTACCCAGATTTCCGTGGCAGAGATTGTCCCTTGTTGCTCTCATGATGTTATTTTCATCTTAATAATCTCAAGGCCTTATTCCTCCCAACCCTGACAGCACTGTTATGGTTGGTTCTCTCAAGAAACAAATTTCTCCCAGAATCAAATAATTCTTTTCTCTGTCCTTTCCCTGTCCTTTTGTTGTAGCCTTTCAGTTATGCTATGGGGACCCAATAATACACAAATGCATATGTTTTCAATGGTGTAGTCTGCAGCAGCAGCCCCAGGTGAAATCATGCTTCAACCAGCAGTAACAGCAACAGAAACACCATTTGAAGGGTTGAGTGGATCCTGATGAAGATTATAGAGTTCTGTGGAAAAGGGTGGATGGGATTTGCCCATGTGCTGGAGAGGAGCCAATGGAAGATGCTTTTTTGAGGATGCCAATTGTTTCTCTTCCCAGATTGTCACTGAGGAGAGGTTTGGCTTTTATTGCTTTTTTTCTTGCCTTTTTTCTGTCTCCCCTTAGTTTTTATTTTTTCTTGAAACTGACCTTACTATAGAATTGCTGTAAGCCATCATCTAAACACCCTACTAATAAATGTTTGTACATGTAAGCTTATTTCTCAACACAAGGCTAACATATGTCTAAAGCTTTTCAAAAGTACACAGCATTGCTGTATTTTTAAATGCAAACCCCAGATGTTCCAAACTACCATTTAAAGTCTCTCTGAATAGGAACATCTTCTGGCAAGACAAGCAAAAGGGTCTTTCAGTGTTCCTTCAAATCTGAAATCTTTAGCAACCTTACTTTGCATGTAGCTTTAATACCTGTACTGGACAGGTACAGGCTTCTAGGAAACCTGAGGCTGGGAATGGTGGAGAAGATGGATTCAGTACAGGTAAATCATGGGAAAGGAAAGGTCTCTGAAGAAGCCAGAATCTGGCAGATGTAATTGCTGGTGAAACAAGATGCAGCATCACTACTGGAAACGCTTATGAATAAGAAGCAACCACTG
This sequence comes from Trochalopteron elliotii, assembly GCA_024734555.1. Classification (NCBI taxonomy): domain Eukaryota; kingdom Metazoa; phylum Chordata; class Aves; order Passeriformes; family Leiothrichidae; genus Trochalopteron; species Trochalopteron elliotii. The sequence goes on along the minus strand of JANPWX010000085.1, from coordinate 366,776 downwards.
GGAAGAAAGCTGCTTTCAAGAGGTTTTGCAGCTTCTGCTCAGTAACCTGCTTGAGAAATGCAGAGTATATGGCATGGAACTGGAGCTATGTTGCCCCTGACACCACAGATGAAATACTAGGATCCTGTTAATGATGAGAGGTTGATGGCTGGATGATGAGAGGATGTAGAGCTCTGCCCCACCTCTACCTGGAGACTGCCCTCCATGAAGTAATGAGGGAAATAACAAGTCCTGGAAGGTTGCCCTTAATTTTTCTCTAATTGTACTTTTCTTCCAGTCTTGTTTGACCCTGTCTGAGGAGCATGTTAAGAGGTACGTGCCCACAGGTATCAGAAAAGGAATGCTGGAGTCCTGTACTTAGTAAGCCCATAGTCCCTCAAGAGAGAAAAGGCCCCCTGACAAGAGCACTGGGTAGAGGAGCAGGAAGTCTTTGGGACCATCCAGCCCCCTCCCACACAAGGGATACTGTCCTGGACAGCAGCTACTGCTGCTATTGATTCCAAGCCAGCCTAGCACCTGAATATTCCTGGGTGACATTTTGAAAGTGTAACTTATGGCTGTTGGTCTGTCTGGAGTGAAGATGTCAAAAAGTGGTGTCCAGGTCTATGTCCATGCTTGGACAGGAAGCCAAGGTGCTTGACAAGGTGCTGCCCACTTTGGGGCTGTTTGGCTTCTGTATGAATTTCACCTTGTGCTTCCCTCCCTTGCTGCTATCTTGGGATCTGCTGTCATGCCAGTAGAATGAAATCAAGACCTGGCACATTTCTCATGCTTATGCAGATCTGTTTTCAGTCACAGCATTTAAAATATCTTCCATAGCAAAACATTACTGTGTCACTTATTGAAATAATTCAGGATTAAACATGAATTCAACAACATAATTCATTCTTTATTCAGCAATGTGTGTCTAGGATAAACTACTATATATAAAGAAGCTTGTAAAAATTTCTTCTTTTTCAGCCATCTCTGTGAGGAAGGCCAGACTTTCACTGCCTTATTGAAGAGGGAAAGACCAAATGGTCTTTCTGAAGTTCTTCCTACTTCCAGTTTCTAATTCTCTTCTTCAGCTCTCATGGGTTTAAAAGTAACCACAGGTCATGTTCTGAATTTTCATAATTTCTCCTAAAATCAAAAGTCTGTGTCTTGTTTTGGTAAGAGTCTCTTGCTATTCAAGAAAGTAGATTGTTAAGAAAATAATGGAAAAATTTCCTCCCTTTGGAACTTTGCAAACATTGTTTTCTATTATTCACTTTAACCAAAATTACATTAAATTGCCAATGTTGACAGAAGTCTCATAATTTTCTTTATAAGAATAAGATATGTGGAAGAGAAAAAAATATTTCCCATTATACAGTTGAAGGGCAAAATGTGAAAAAGCTGGCAGATGCTGAACAGTTTCATAAAATTATTGAATAACTGCTGAAAAACAGGTCTGAAAAACAAAAGTAAATATGTTAAATCATGTAAGATAGAGATCCATAAAATGAAAATTAAGTATAGATGCATTAGTTCCATCAAAAGAAAAGCAATTCTAGTAATAACATTAAGCAGAACCATCAAACTTCATTACAATGATAGAAAATTATATATCAAGGCACACTGTTAGCAGTGGAGAAATAATGCATTTTACAGCAAAAAAATTCAATTTTTAATGTTTCTTCTCTTTAATAAAGTATGTTATTAATGGATCTTAATGTGACTTTTACTGTGCATCCGTTAGAATCTTTTCCCTGTTATGAACTCCGGCAGCAATTAGCTGGTAGTCCAATGCACCTTTTAGTTTTTTTACCAGCCAGCATGGTCATTCCCAATCTCTTTTTTGACAATGAGTTAAAGAACTGCTGTAGAAGAACAATAACTTTAGGTCTTGTATCTGGGACTGCCTGCTCATAATCTGACTTTCTGACATATTGAGTTGCTGCTTATTTCTGTGCAGCAGCTGTACCACAGACAAATGGAGTAAAATTTGTACTGGCTGGATTTATTCTTCCTAGGTGTATACAAAGCATAGGAATGGAAAGCACTACCCATATTCACAGGAAAAGCTCAAAGTAAAATTTCAGGTCTTATGAAACTTGCTTATCACAGTATCACTGCTCTGATGACAATGAAATTCATGTGGAAGTATACACAGCAGTGTTAATTTAGTAGACTTAAAAAACAAAGTGTGTTTTTCCTGGTTGTTTCTACAAACATTTTCAGACTTTATTTTTCATGGCAGTTCCACTGCATATGACCAGACAGGATTCCAGTTGTGATTTGTCAATATACTTTTGGATTTCTCAGCTACTTTAAAATGTGAAATTGAGAGCTTAATTTAGTGCTTCTATTTTCATGGAAGAGTGAATAAAGATAATAGTTTTTATATGACCTCTTTGAGGCTGACACTAGACTCATCAAATCATAGAACCAGCACAGGTATTGAGGTGTGGCCTCAGCTGTGCCAGGCCCAGCAGAACACTCGCTGCCCTGGTCCTGCTGGCCACACAGTTTCTGTGTGGATGCCACTGGCCTTCCCGGACGTGTGGGCACACCCTGGCTCATGTTCAGCTGCTGCTGACCAACACCCCCTGGTCCTTTTCCACTTGGCCTCTTTCCAGCCACTCTTCCCCAGCCTGTAACACTGCAGGGGTTGTTGTGACCCAGGGGCAGGGCCTGGCACTTTGCCTTGTTAAACCTCATACAATTGGCCTCAGCATCAGTCCAGCCTGTCCTGAGCCCTCTGCAGAGCCTTCCTGCCCTCCAGCAGATCAACACTCCTGCCCAACTTGTTTGTGAGCTGAATGAGAGTGCAATCAATTCCCTCATCCAGATCATTGATAAAGACATTAAACAGGATTGGCCCCAGCAGTGATCCCAGGAGAACACCACTGGTGAGCCACATCCAGTTGGATGTAACTCCACTCACCACAACTCTCTGGGCCTGGCCATCCAGTTTTTAACCCAGTGAAGAGTGCACCAGTCAAAGCCATGGGCTGACAGCTCCTCCAAGAGAATTCTATGGGAGACAGTATCAGAGACTTTACTGAAGTCTGGGTAAAGGTAAGCCTTTGGCAGGTAAAGCAGGTGGAATGATAAAATTCATACATGCTATACAAAATCAGAGTGCCTGAAAAAATCATTTTTGCATTCTGCATTCTTAAAACTCTGACTTAAGCCAACTGACAAACGTGTTTATCCAGAACGCTTTAGTGAGGAGTAGGTTTTGGCAACATTGCTTCCGATATTGTTTTGTAAATTTTCTTTACATCCATTCAGTAGGTTGAAAAGCAGTAAATCACAGAAGCGCAGGTGACATTCCTAAAAGTTATCAGCTCTCTGCATGCCAACTTCTTACTACATCGTCCAGGATTTATATCGAAAGATATCAGTGAAAATAAAATCTCATGGAGGGAGAGTATGTATTCATCACGTTTCCAGCTCTCAAAATGAGATATCAGAGGGAGTTCAGTGGAAATGTCAAGAACATATGAGAAAAATTTTCGTGTGCTAAAACGTTACCTTAGTTTATTTGAATAGCTGAAATTTGAATGCTGTGCCTGGAACTCAGACCCTGTTTTAGCTGGTGGGAATAATGGAATTTCTATGGTAAAACCCTTAAACCATGAGCCCAAGCCTGGAAATATCTACAATGAGGCTGATGTTTCTCTTACAATTGTGTATTGGTGATAAGTTATAAGTAATTGAACACATGCCAAAGCCCAGGAATCTTTGCAAAAATTCTTTAAAACAGGCTTTGAATCAGGCAGAAAATACCTCATTCATTTGATTATTTCAGTCATATGTCACAATGTTAAAAAATTATGAAATCAGGCAATCCGCTAATTAATGCTCTTGACATCCGCTCAGGAATCTGAAAGGATAATTTATGCCTGAAAAGATGAAGTTAATACAAACATTACTGTGAACAGAACAAGGAGTCATAACCAAAAGAAAATGAAAAAAAACCCAACAACAACTGTGGTTGCACTATTTTGTCTTAAAGAGACTAAAAATCACCTTAAAATCTTTTACTGCCAGAAAGATGGGATAAGTAATGGGAGATTTGTGACATCATTATAGTAGCAAATGGAAATGACTCCTCAGCTATCAGAAGAGTCATAACAAACATCCCTTCCTAAACAACACATATAGAAAAGAAGTGTGCTTTAGGGATATGGAAATGGTTTTCATGATTATCAGGTGAATTGCCTCCTAAATTTATTTTTCTCCAGAGGTGCATTCCTCAGGCCAGGGATCAAAAACTAATTTATTCACAAGACGTTGCTGTCAAAAAGAAAATTCAAAATAAATAATAATTATCCTCCAATTTATAGTTTTACAGCAGGTACACAAAAGAATAACTAGAATAAAAATATTAAGCACTTGTTTATTAAATAGTGTAGATCTAGCCCATAAAGCAGGTGTAAGATCCTATTTGCCAAAGTAAATAGAAGTTCTGGCTTGAGAAGGGAGGCTTTAACAACCAGAAAATCTCTGGTTTTCTGTTTATTTGACTTACACACATTTCACCTTCCTGAGTACCAATATTTCTTTCCAACACCAGAATGAAGTTTAAGGATTCCCCCTCATCTTGCTTTTCTCACGTCTGAAAACTTAAATCATATAGCTTGGTGGAACTTCAGTTGAGACTTTTTACATCTATGTTCCCTCTCTTCCCTAGGGAAACTTTCATTGGTTTGCCTTTTCAAGTAGTCACTTCTAACAAGCTCTGGAATTCAGGCAGGACATTAGAACATGAGTATCACGAAGGCTTTACAGAAATGCTCTCCTTTCTCACAAGGACAGACAAATGATTTTCATTAGAGATAATCTTAACTGTCTCATACAAGCATCACAAGCTCTGATAAAAGACATACTTTAATATGGGTATTGAAGCTGTGTGATTAGAAGAAAAGAGGAAAAACATGTTTCTTTTTGGTGCTGTGTAGCAGTCAAGTTGAAGAGTTTATATGAAGAAGAAAGGACCCCTAAGGCATAAAATATTCTGAGTTTTCCAAAGGACAGCACCAACCAATGGCACGGAAGCAAAACACACATGAATAAATACAGATGAAAGACCTGCTTGAACCTCAAATGGAACTATTTCAAGTACACCACTGGCTCTCAGAGATCCAGTCTTTGACGAAGCACCGGCAGACAGTTGACCTTGGACAACCAATTTTTCGCAATAGGGTGAGAGCAAAATGTTATCTGATGAGAGGATGAGATTTTTATACTCATTCACTTACAAAACAACCTATTTTATCCTAGCAAAAGGCAATGGGAGTCTTCACAGTAGTTGTAATTTTGATATGTCCTCAGACTCCAGTTCAACAAAATACATAATCATAGGCTTCAGTTCAACAAAATGCATAATCACATGCCAAATTTCCATTAACATCAGTTGAGATTTTAGTCTCTGTGCTTGAGAATAGATTGAAACAGCTCACTGAAGCGAAGCTTAAACTAACTGACTCTAAGAGAGAAAAGGCTGTTGTTTTTGTCTACCTTGAACACATTCCCACTTAGAATTTCATGCTTTTGTTATCTAAAAACACACAATCTCATGCAACACAGTTCAGAGCACAATCTTCAGAAGCCCAAAGTATACCAATAATAAACCAGATTCGGTGCTCTGTTCCTAATGATTTCCAATTTGAATTCAAATTATAACAATGAGCAAAGAGTGAAATCTTCCACTTTATTAAGGATTCATTCTTTTTTGCAAGTGTAGGAACAATCCCACAAAATTGACCACCTGCTAACAATTGTATTAGATTGCATATCTGTTTTGATTTTCAATTTTATGGGAAGAGTTTTGGATTTAATTTGCTCTGGGTACTTATGAAAAAGGTCACTGGTGCTGACTGTTATTTATTTGATGCTGATAAATTACTTATTAATGTTTACAAGTTTTTCCTTGTACATCATCATTATTCACCCCTCTAAGTCTGCGACATTTTTATTTGTTTTGGGCTCTGAGGAGCTGATTTTTCTTATGTTTTACTTCTCTCTAGATGGGGAGGTCAAAAAAAACACCATTTAACCAGAGTACAGAGGTGCAAACCTTATGGAATAAGCTCCCTCTCCTTCAGCTTTAGGTTGCCTACTCTACATGTTTTACACTTTTTTATAGTAGTGATGTATCTTCCATCTCTGTTACTTCCTCAAAAACACTTCTGAGCAGCCCTGGTGAAATAATTGCATCTGCAGCAGTGAACAAGGCAGAAGAATAGAGGTGATTTGAGACAGTCTGAGAAGAGGTAGGAATATCCTTTTTTGTCTCTGAAAATAGATGTTCTGTCTTGGGTAGAGTAATAGAATTGAGTAGAATAACACAGAATAATCCTTGTCTGTACAAGGTTGTCCCTTGTCCAGATCTATTTAAAAGATCATTTGGCCCTTTAAATCTGTTTGTTTGAATTTCCTCTCAGGTATGGTATGATTAGACATAATATGACCTCTCCAGAAAAAAAAAATCCTTTATGTACTGATGAGGACCGCATTAATATGTTGTTTTTACATTTTTTGGGGAAAAAAATTGTCATTACCGCTTACCGACAAAATCAGTAGAGAAGGAACAAGCAAATATTTAGGCAGCCTTTTCTACTTGACTTCAACCAGAACAATTATAACTGTCCTAGAAAGAACTTAAATTTTTTTAATCGCTTTTCCCTTTTTATTTTCTTTCATGTTTTGTATTACCAAAATTACTGCTTCTAAGCCTTTTTTATCGTTGTACAAGGAAAAAAAACCCACAAAGAAATAATGTGTTAACACCCTGGTTCTCATTTGAGATGATTTGCTGGCCAGTGAGTCAGCAAAAGAAACAGCTGTGATTCTTCTTTGCTCCTTTGAAAGTGTAATTTCTCTCTCTCACTTCAGTATGACTTAGGTGTTTGTTCCAGGCTGGTAGCCATTCAAACAATATTATGATGAAGTAACACAGAAATCTCTGCAATAAAAGGAAATTAGAAGATGTTACTGGCATTTAGTGATGAGCCAAAATTTAAAAATTGGTGGTCTTATACTGCATTCCATATAACCTTCCTGATCACAAAATAAATACATGCTGAGGATAAAGAAAAAAGCTAAAAGGCAAGTGCATTGGCCTTGTCATTAGGATAACTGAAATTGCTATAAATAGCCACAATACCATGTGAGGATTAAAAGACTAATGGAAAGCTCTTGCCCTTAGTAACACTGTCTTCTATATACATACAATCTCACTGCATTTTAAAATTTTTATTGAATGTCTAATTTATTTTTATTTGACACTTAGGTCCACAGTCAGTGTTACAGATGACACTCAGGTACCTGAAGCTCTTGTTTTATTTGTTTGCTTGGTAGTTTGGTTTTTCTTCTTCTTCTGTTTTTCCTTTTTTTTTTTTCCTGTTTTGTTGTTGCTTTTGGGTTTTTTGTTGGGTTTTTTTTGTTATGTTTTTTGTTTAAAAGGCACAAAATAGAAGTTAATTCCTAAAACAATACTAAAAGGAACGGGATGATCAGGTAACCAGCCAGCTCTCTTACCTGTAGGCCTATTTTTCTGCTATTCCAGCCCTTCAGTGAGGAGAGAGAGAATCTGTCAGAAAGATCACATAGATGAGAAGGACATGATGTTTTCAATCAGCTGTGACTTGTGTTGATTTTTTTTTACATAGATATTTAGATTATTCCATTTTTTCATGTTTCTGGAAGAAACATGCTCAGCTGAAAACAGTAAGAAAAGCTTTTTTCTGTTGTCAACATCTCTAAATAAGCTAGCAATTTGCACCATGCAGGAAATTAACACCTTTCACAGCACTAAATCAAGAACCAGGAAAATAGCATCTGCTGTATTTGTAGAATTGTAAAATTTCAGTGGAATTTTTTACACTTAGATAGTCACTTAGAAGGCCAAGAGAGATATAGCCCAGAAGCTACATAAAATGTTTTTGCAAAGACAAACTCTGTTCTGTATTAGTTGACTCTGAACCAGTGTTCACTAAGTAAAGCCATGTTTTCAGTAAAAAGAAGAAAAAAATAAAAGGGGATTTCTGTTATTGCAGATAGACACAATTTTAAATTGTTTTGTGAACGTGTTCAGGGGTTTCAATTGCTTCAATTCAGAAGGCCAAAGAATGAGTCCCTGCTGCATTTCCAGCAGAGATGAGAACTTCTGATTATAAACTTGCCTTATTCCAAGATGACTGATACAAATCTACTCTCTGGAAATGTCTTTAGCTAAAGCTGGAGAACAAGGTAAGGCAACACACCTGAAGTGTGCACAGAGGTTCAGAGCCATGGGCAGCTGCCTTTGACCTCCACTCAGATCAGATGCAGCCTTGAGTCCGCAGAGATGTTGGCTGGGGCTCTTTCTTGAAGAGGTCAGCTCCAGTGCAGAAAGGCAATTTGAAGGCTAATCTCCCATCTGCTGTTGGCTGTCAAGCCTCAACTCAGTAATGACCCACAGGAGACCTTGCCTTCACCCTCTCCCTCACATATGTTCCTTTGAAAAGAATGGCTGCACCTGTAGCATCAAATGAGGTTGCTTTTTTCTTCTTTCTCCAGTCAGATCCCTTTGTCCAAGGAGCTTTGCTGGACTTAATGGGACTCACTCATCTTGTATGACACTATACAGGGTAAGGGAATGAGAACATTGTAGACAGGAATAACCAAATCACCTGGCTGTTCCAAATTAACAGCTACATAAAACAGTGTTGTGGTTTGAATTAGCTGACCACCAAATTACTCTATCCCTCACCGTCCTCAAGAGAGCACTGGAAGAAAATGCAATAAAAAGCTCATGGGTCAAGATAAGGACAGGGAGATCCCTTACCAGTCATGGGCAAAACAAGCTCATCTTCAGAAAATTAGTTTAATTTATTTTCAATTTAAACAGCATAGGCCAGTGAAAACCAAGAAGGGATTTTTAAGCATCATACCCCTCCCAGGCTCAGCTTCACCTCTGACTCCTTTACCTCTTGCTCCCAAGCAGTGAAGGGGACAGGGAATGAGGGTTCATAACATTGAATCTCTGGTCCTGCCTCCTCACAGTGTTCCTCTGCTCTTACATGGGGTCTCTTCCACAGGCTAGAGCAATTCAAGACGTCCCCTGCCATAGCACGAGTCATTTACACATGGTGCAGTCCTTCAGGAACAGTGCTCCAGTGTGGGTCCTGCCAGAAGCCTGCTCCAACACAGGCTCTCCACAGAGTCACAAGCTCCTTCAGAGGATCTTGTCCTGCTCTGGTGTGGAGTCCTCTATGGGCTGCAGGTAGATCTCTGCTCCCACATGGAGATGGCTGCAGGGGCACAGCTGCCTCAGCGTGGGCTGCACCAGGGCTGCAGGAATTCCCCCTCTGCTCCAGTACCTGTAGCACCTCCTGTTCCTCCTTCTGCACAGACCATGGGTCTGCAGGGCTTCTTCTCTCACACTCTCACACTCCTCTCTACCAGATGCCACACAATACATTTCCCACTCTCTTAAATATGTCATCACAGAGGTGCTACCAAAATTGATCAACTTTGTGCAGTGGCAGATCCATCTTGGAGATGAAACTGTCTTTGTCCACCATGGGAGGAATTTCTGGTGTCTTCTCACCAGAGAAGTCACACCTACAGCTTTCCTGATACCAAAATCTTGCCAAATAAACCCAGTGCAAATGGTCATGGATAACATATGCATGGATAACCTCCTGCTATGGTTTAAACACCATAGCAGGATGTTCATCGGAGCACTGGGGTTTAGCACAGATGCAGCTTCACCTCTTGCTGTGCTGCCCCCAGCTTTCCCTGCTCTGCCCTTTGCAGACCCTCATGGGTCCTATTTCATTATCACTGACTTGTTTCTTTCTAGCCTGCACCTTTTTACATCTCTCTTTGCAAAATGCATGCCTTCTGTAATGGTGTATGTGTATCTCTGCTTCTTGTGGTGTAATAACTGCAGTGTGATCATCCCTTGCAGGTGCAAATTTGTCAGCTGAGATCTTTTCTTTAGACAAAATAGTCATTTGGGTTGATTTAAACCAGTTCTCAGTTAATTTGAGTATTTCATCTGGGAAAAAAATCATGTCAAAACATGCTAGTTGAAAAAACATTTTTAAAAGATATTTCAATATTAAATATACATAAATTTGATTTTAGTAAAGGCAAAAAAGCCCACCTTGTATTCTTTTGATGGAAACAATTCTGTAAACATAATTTCAATAATTAACTCTGCTCCAGCCAAAACCAGCACAAACACAGAATCATACTCTCCCCAAGACAGTTTTCTGCTATCCCTTAAGAGCCAATATTAGCAAAGTCTACAATAACCAGCTGGAAGAAAAAAGGCAAGGTAAATTTTAATGAGTTTTTTTCTCCCATTTAAAAATCACTCAATTTCCCTGAGCTTTAAAAAAAGACATTAATAGGTATAATCAAAGTCCCTGTAGGTAAATAAAAAGCTTTATGGTTGTTTTGGACTGTATATGAGTTTATATAGTGAAAACATTGACTAAAGTTATATATTAGCTCTTGATCCTCTGTATAATTATTTTTATCTGTTATATCTGTCTCCCTCACTTTGTGTTGTTGTCTGTCTAGGGGATCTTCACCCACATGAATCAAGCTGATATCAAAAAAACTATAACAAAGACATGGTTGCTTTTAACATTATTATTCTATTTATACTTATAAATATCCTTGCACATTTCATGCATTCTGAGAAATCATTTGATGTCTTTAACAAAGAAAAGCTACTCTTGTGTCTTAGCTAAACCAGTTTGTTGATAACAAACAGATTTTAACTAACATTTGGACTATCCATGATTTCAAACACACAGATGGAATCAATAGCTGTTTGCTGTGTAACAGAATATGCCTAACATAACAAATATGCCCAGAGTGTAAAACAAGAAGAGAAAGTAAAGAATGAAGTAAATGAACTTGAATGAGTCAGATAATAATGTTTACATACCACTATGTGGTTGTCTTAGTCCTTGTAATCAATAAAAACATTTCCATGAGAAAAGAATTCCACATAAATTAAATAAACTAATTTTCAAAGTCAGCTAAAAAAAAGAATCACAATAACATATGCATGATGCCTTATAAGTAAACATCTCTGGATGTTGTTCAACTTAAAACAAACAAACAAACACTCAAACCACACAGTCCCCTAGTTTTTTGCAAAAATCTCTTAGATATAAAAGCCCGTCAGTAAGTTTACAACATCAAAATTCCTCAGCTTTGAAACTTTGTTCAAGCTTCTTATTATATTTTGGTCCATTTATTGGTAAGATGATCACATCCTCTAGACCCTAGACTAGTCTACATATTTGGAATATCTGAACCCCTCTGGAGTCTGATTTCAGTGTTGAAGGAACTCTCGATTTGACGTTTTACTGGGAGGAATTCAACTGCATGAATCTGAGCTTGTCACAGCACTGGAAAGCTCTTGGATTGAAGTGCTCTGATTTCACCAACATGGACCAACAGATCTAGTTCACACAGGGACTTGCGAGTTTTTCTCTGGTCTATTCATATAAATAAATATTTCACAAGAATGATGTACTCAAGAATTTGATTTTTGTTTGTTGATGAATTCTTATAAAGAGTATAAAAACATAATTGTGCTTTTATAAAAGTGTCTTTTCCATAGGTGGAGCCATCATCTTCACAGCTTAATGTAACACCTTGCAGCTTAATATGCCCTAGAATAAGCAAAGACAATGCAGTATTGTGATGGTTTGAAAGCAAAACTAGTGAGAGGCTCCAAGTCAGAAATACAATTTAATAGGAAAAGAAAAAAAAGGAAATAAAATAAATGTAATAATACAAAAGACTCCTGACAGAGTCAGAATACAACCTTAGCAAGATGATGGAAGCAGCAATCCCGTAGAAAAGGTCTGGTAGCTCCGATCCTCTGTAGATCCAGTGGGTAAGGTACCCCGTATTGTCTCAGATCCCAGATTATATGCAGGTGAGAATGCTTGGCTCCTCCCCCTGGGTGGAGCATCTCACAATGGGATAATGAGTCATACAGGGGGGTCCTTGATGGCCCATTAACAGGAGATAACTCCTGGTGGGAGTTATCTGTAAGTCATCAGCAGGCCATTAACAGAAAACACATTATCAAAAGACCCATTAGCAGAGGACACCTTAACAAAAGACACCCTAACAGAAAGAGGGAGGGGAGAGTCTGGAAGAATGCTGCTTCAGCAATTGGTTTCAACAGTTCATGAAGATGGTGGTAGAATACTCCGTGCACGTTCTACACCACAACCCAGGACATAAACCCAGGACAAGTATGGAATATATTTTTCCAGGGTCCAGTCTTTCAGGCATAAGAAATCATGACGATCTTATACTGATTACGGTAAGCAGTAAGAAAGTTTGAAAATGAGCTGTTAAAGGCATTGAAAATGCATTTTAATGGTTTCATTTAGAAGGAAGGTTCACATTTAATATCTAGAAAGGAAGAAGGTGGGTTTTTATGATACATTTCACCACTACAAGTAGTCTCTATTGGCACAATTTTTTAGTGAAAAAAAGTATGTAAAATAATGGATACATAACATTCATAACATTCATATGCTGTGGAAAGGCATATGTTTCAAATTTAAATAGCCTTTAATTTTTAGAGACAGGCTATGGTTGAATTCAGTTTTCACTTTCAGAATTAAATATCAACTCAGCTGTTAACTTTGCTATGACATACTAAAAAATAGGAAAATTCCAGGAGCCTGATTCTTTCACTTCTCTATCCTCCTTCAGGAATTTCAGATATAAATAATTAATATATGGCTGAGGGCTAAAAATAACTTAGGACTGAATCCATTCATATAATAATCACGTACAATAATTTGTAGTACTACTTAATTTGTACTACTACTTGTGATATAAAAATTTAGTCCAATTTGTCACAGGGTAATTTGCTATGGTCCCAGAGTAATTTGAAAACGCCTCCATCTTCTTGACCTAGGGGAGAAAAAGATTTTATTTACTCTCTGTCTTTAAAACAGCAACATCCTTTATCAGTTTCACAATTAAATATGGTACATATAAAAATATGTAGGATTAAAATTTTAGAGACTATCTGAAAAACCTGGATATTTTTCAGAGCATATTTTGTGAAGTGTACCACTGAAGGGTTGCATCCTTCCTCTCTAAACATGAGAATTCCTTTTCTTGCTTTTTTCTGTTTTGGGATATAGGAACGCATGTTTTCTATTTAGACACTTCAGCAGTTACTGAAGTCTGGAAAAAAATTTCCAAAGCCTTAATTATCTCCTTCAGATCCGGAGCTCATCAGTGCTACAGTCAGTGTCTGGGCTAATGGCAAGACATGAGTTTTAACATAGCACAGCTGAAACACGAACCTGGATCTAGCTCAGTGCAACAGGAGCCAAACCCTCAGCTGAAGACCACCTACAATGTCAGATAAACCTTACAGTCTCCAGAGGACCCCAGGTAACCCCTGCACACCACCTCTGCAGCACCAAAAAGTGATTGCAGGTTTAACCAAGGCAGCCCCCAAGGATCAGCTTCATTTTTAAGACCTCAGCTTTGTTTTTTAAGGGCCAGAGTTTTAAACTAAACAGTGCTGTGTGCTAGACCAAGGGAACAGCACATTTTTGGTTTTGAGGTCGAGCATATATTTCAATATACTGATGGACTGAAGGCTAATGACAGATGGTCTCTTACCACTGCAAATTGCTTGGAACTGCTTCTTCTTTTTTTTTTTAGTGTCTCAGAAAATATACTACTCATCTGTTTAAAGGGTTTCAGGATTTAGAAGGATAAAAGAACCTACATGAAAGAATACTGTAGGGTTGTGATTTTTTAATATTTTTTTATTTCTGTCTTTAACAGAGACCCAAAACACCAAGCCCCTTTTTTTTAAAAAAATTTAATTTAAAGTGTCGTTAACCTGCAATAAGCAGTTTTTAAACTTAAACTTGAGATTACTAAAATTGACTTTTGACTTCTTGATATTAATTTTATTATTTGTTTAATGATACTAAAAGTCCATACAAAAGGCTGCAAGGTTATGCTAATTTAGCAGGAACCTCTCCCAATAGTCTTAATTATGTTATTTTTCTATTCCTGTGTAATATTTTAAGCCTCTGTAACATTAAAAAATGTTAAGTAACTATTTTCAGATGTCACTATGACCTTTTAAAATACCTAATCTAGCTATTTAGAAGCTTTATAACTCATGGTCTTATTTTAAAAAGAGTGTGGGAGGATAATCAAATAAAGTATTTTTGTACTGAGCAAAAAGAGAAGTGCACTAATTCTACATTAGTAAGCACACTTATAGAAAGTTGTCCTTCAGTACAATTGAATACCACTGAATATTGCAGTACCACAATACCACTTAAGCATCCTTCAAAGTACCTCTATTTGTGGTTAGACATCCATTTAAAATTCCTTCTGCCAGGTGGTTTTTTGGGTTTTTTTGAGTTATTTTTATGATCCACATACACACTTTGATATGGAACCTTATTTTTATGATTATGTGAGATATATGGCTGGTCTAAGTAGATTTGTCTGCATGTATTCAGCCAAAGATAGCCATCAGATAGTGTATGCTGCCTGGACATATATTTATGTGTTATATCCATGGGATCCACAGAGCTGCACGAGTCACAGACACACAGAGGTGTCATTTGTAAAAATGTTTGCCTCATGTGCTTCAGATCAGAACTGGAAATGTGTTGATTTAATAATAACATAATTAACTGGCTATTAGTGAACCATGAGTTCAGGAACTGCTTGATGTTAAACCAGATAAACCACAACACGAGACACAAGAGCTGCAGATTTTGAAATACCTGCAGTAACTGATCACTCACCATTTAAATCACACACGCAGCCTCTCACAGGCTGTATGAGTTTCAGGCACAAACACCTCTCCGAGCAGTCCCTACTTGCGCTTCCCTCCCACGGGTGCTCCAGGGCTCTGTGTGCCCAGGATGTTTCCTGCTGCACCCAAGAACATCCAGGGGAGACACCTTCCTTGGGGGAGCACCTGGGGGTCCATCCTGGTTCTCCAGTTCTCCTTGGGAACCAAGTGGGACAGCTCCCTGTGCTGTCACAGAGAAGAATGCTCAACCCAGCTTGGAAATGGTGTTGCTATTAATTTTCATGCTAATAACCTACCTGTTACTGGAAGTTTTCACTGTCTGAAGTCCAACTAAGAGCCATTGAAGGATGCTTCCCCTGACTGTGAACTCTATCTCTCCTGTACCAGTTCAAAAAGGACAAAGAGAAGTCCAGAGAAGCTCAAATATTGAAAGTTCTTAGGTTTTACCTTATTATTGCCTCTACACCTTGACAACCTGAATTTGAAAAAAGGTTTATACTGGCCCAAGAGTTAAATAATCTTGCTATGAAGACATCAAGGGGTGAAGAGCTGTCCTTTCTTCAAATGTTTGTTTCCACCAGTAGCTTCCTACCCTGTACATATATATGCAAGTATATACACATGTAAATACATGTACAGGTAAAAGGTAGATGGTACAAGGTAGATGCATCCCTTCTCATAAAACAGAATGTGTTTTTTAAAAAAACTCAGACTCTAGCATTAGGTAGTCTATTCTTGAGCACTTGAATATTTTAGCATTACAAAGACCTTCATCAGTGGCAAACTGAGCTCTCTAAGTGTCACAATAGGAGGCAGTTTCTTCTATCACCCAATCACTTCCACACTTTTCTTCCAGTTTTCTTTCCTAACTTTGTTTTTATCAATCCCATAAAAAGAGAAAAAATTACCTCCTGGACCTTGTTTGGTTTTCTGTTGGTTTTTTATGATTGCACTATACATTTGAATCACAAAGCCACAATGCAGACTCATTCTGTCCACTAAACATAAAAATCATTTTCCTAGCAGCTGTTTTCCAAAGTGCCACACAGGTAAGAGAAAGTAAGACACAACTTGAAGTGGGCCGGAATGCTGGTGTTCATTTAAAAATCAACAAGATTAAAGCTTTTCTTATGTTCTAGGTAGTTCCAAAAGAAGGAGGGAGTTGGACTTGGTGATTCATATGGGTTCTTTCCAACTCAAGATATTCTATGATTTCATAAATTATTTCACATGTTCACTTGTTCCCTCTCACAGCACTATGCTCACAGGTCTCAACTTTGTAGGGAGATCACTGTTGGTCTGGCAATGTTGGGCAGAAAATCTTGGTTCCTGCTGTTCAGCTCCTCAAAGTTACCTGTTTGAGGTGCCATTGATTAAAATCCCTGGGCGTTCCCAGCATTTGACTCCATACCTCTCTGTGACTCTTCCTCCATCTGTCATCTTTCCCTTCTTTCCTGGCTTTCTAAGATCATCTCCTCTTCAGAAACCTCTTCAGTACCTTTTCAGGATTGCCTCTTCCTTTCAGACTCAAAGTCCCTAAGTTTAAATAGAAAATACTTTGCATAAGGAAATGTCTGATCAGTCTCATAATTAATCAGCAGTTCTGTCTCTTTGTTAGATAGTGCAAAAGTTTGGGCATTCACCCCATGACACACGGGCACCCAACTATAAGCTGCCTGCTGGCACTCACATTTCAGTTATTTTTATAACTGCCAAAGGAAGCAGTGTCTATACTAATCATGCAATGTGTATGGCTGGTGTTCCTATCAGGTATCTAAATTTGCCTTTGGTTGCCTTTAAATTTAATTTTGTCTAAATAAGTGTTTCCCAAAGCTATTCATTATTATACATGATCCATCTCACCTAGTTTTAGCCCTTTAAAAATTTCAGTCTGAAACTGGACCTTCTATGTGTCCACTGGTAAACTATGTTCCTAAGGATCCTTTATCATTTATAAAGATCTAGTTAATGAAGTTACTGGAAACCAGACAAATATTCTCTCATGCTGCTGTGGACACCTTCACTTGGGCAGCTGAATTTGCTCTAGAACATCATCTATATATATAATCAATCATATAATCAATCTCTGTTGATTATATCTTCATTGACAATAATGAGAGCTTTTATGCTCTTTTATGCTTTTGGACAACCTGAATTTTGTCTGGCACATTAATTTATGGTGACATATAAATATAAATGTCTTGAATCAAATTCTGTCCCACCAGCCTAGTCTATGTTTATTACATCTTGTCCTTCTCTAGTCTGGATAGGAAGAGGTGTCTCCAGAGAGTGATTCATTCTGCTTGCTTAAGGATAAAGAGAGCATTCTCTCTCCTTTTCTTCTGATTGCTGAGAATCTAAAACAATTATCTGAAGCTATACAGTAAATTCTTAGATAATTAGAATTAGATGAGATGGGTTCCACTTTGGTTCAAAAGCATGGTCCTCTCCATTATTTATTGATTTCCTATTTTTTTTATTTTCAACTTAGCTGGCCATAATTTGCATATATATATATATGTGTGTGTGTGTGTATGTTTATTTGAGAGTATTTATTTCCAATATGTTTTTTGTTCTTATTCAGACAGTTCTAGCTTCTAATAAAAAATTCTAATTGTAGGCATACCAGTAAGTTACATAGACTTGGAAGACTTCCTAACTCATCCTCATCAAAGAGGTTATTTGTACTCTTGAAAAGCATAATCTGCCCTAGGGGATTTTATTAGGGAATCTGCAAATCATTACAGTTCAAATCTGTAGCTGTTTTACCATCTTGTATGATATCCTGATCCTAGAAGCCATGTAGATTGCAATTGATAGGACTGGGGAAATTTATACTTGAAAATGTCCCTTGTATAAATCCTGCACTACATGGAAAAAAATTCTAGCAATTATGACAATATTTGTTTGTTCTGCTTTTGTTTTTAAGGCTGATGAAAAAGGATATTAAGTTTGACCCTTTTTACAATATCCCTTTGCCTAATAGGCTAGCCAGAGGACAACCTTATTATTTAGAGCACATGTCATAATACAGCAGAATATAGAGAAGAAATAAAGCCAAATATAAAACAGTCAAAGATGAACAATAGTCCTTAAACAGGCACTTCTAAAGTGTGATAGTTTGTATCTTTAAACTCAGACTGAAATTTAGTTTGACTGCTGTTCTTACAGAAGTAAGCAATGTCATCTTATTTTCTGCTTCAGATTTGTCTAGGACTCCAAGTTGACATATTTCATTTTAATTAGGTATTCTATATCTGCTCTTCTTACTTAAAGAAACATCAGTCCTCTACGTACCCAGACAACCTCTCCGGGTTACCTTGAGGTCAGCATCGTAAACATAAGAAGGGAAGAGCCATGACCAACATACAGAGCAGGCTCTGCTGACAGCACTGTAAACAAAACTGAATACTACAAAACTGAATCTTGTTGCTCCAGAGAGGAGGATCCAGGGATGAGCTGGGCCTTCCTCCCACACTGGCTAAAGAGGAAGAGTGATACATAACTGAGGGAGGAATAAGGCTGAGAGAAGAAGGAAGGTCCTGGAGAAGCTTATTCCTTTGTTTTGGAGGGCAAATTGAGACAGTTGCAGAAGGAATATTTCAGTGGGATGCCATGAATTCTTGCCCCTGCTCTGAGCAGCAGCAGTTAACCTCATCCTAGCCACTGCAGCCCTATGTTTTTCTGGTGTACCCCATAACCTGCTGATGCAGGTGACCATTTAACTCCACGTGTGTCTGGAGCTGGTTCTGTCACCATCTTCATAGTGAGCAGCTATCACAAGAACTATCCATCTTACATGTCACAAAAAAACCCATGACTTTTTTTCCCTAGCTTTATTTATTCAATACCATGCTGTACTGTAAGAATGAAAAGTTAAAGTAAAATATTTCCTGAGGAGATAATTATTTTATTTTGCTGAGAGGTTCTAGATAGGAAGAAATAAGTATTTTTGGGTTTCCATGCCTGTACGTTTTCCATGCCTGCTGTGTAGAAAGCACAGGCCTTTCTAAGTGGCTTGAATTGAAACCCAAAGTCAAAAATAAATTTGCTGTTTTTTGAAATAATTTCTAGAATAAAAAAATGAAGAAAGCTATTAAGGGTTTTCTAGAAATCAAATATTCAGAAATACAGATTTAGGATTGGTCTTTTTAAATTATCTAGTCTATAGCAAGCAAACCCGTAAAAAACATTGAATAATGAAGAAGAAAAAAAAGATTATGTCACAGATCTAAAGAATATAATGCACTTTCAAAACCAGACACCAAATGGAGATTGAGAAACAATGGGCATAATTTGAACCAGGAAAAGTTCATGCTTTTAAAATAAAGTAAAAAATGACAACTTTTTGCCCCAGAGAAATGTCAGATAGTTAGGCATGTTCCCCAAAGAGGTTTTGGCAGCAGTACTTTTGAAATTGGGATGAAACCTGGAACAATCTGGTCTGACTTCATGGTTGACATGGTTCAATGTATCCAAATCTCCAGTAAACACAGAGTTGGAAGAGGAGGTTGAAATTCTTTGCTCATTTTTCATGGTGGTTTTCAATGTTTCTGCTCAAAGGACCTGAGAAAAGATAAAATGTAGTCCAGATTTTCCAAATATGATTAAGGATAGAAGATAGATCCTTTCCTGGAGTTCCAGGAAATTCATTGTGTGAACTAAATGCATAGAAACCACCTCCATTTTGTTAAAATCCCTGTGCTCTAAAAGAAGAGATTGGGAAAATGTCAGGGAAAAGTACCCTGTGTGATTCTTCATATTTTTACTGAGCATGAATATGCCTCAGAACTTTTGGAATCAGGATAGACCTTCAGCCTGAATCAGGCCATTTTAATAATCATGTTCTAAATAATGGGTTGTGATCCTGAGGGAAACTCAGGAACACACAGGTAGAAAGGGTACTGTGTTTCAACATTAATTCTCTTTGAGCTTGTTTACTTTCATTATGAATATATTATGTACAGAATCCAGATCAGAGTATTCAGCATTCCCAGCTTGATTACTTGAAATCCCCAACTGAATACATACTTTCAAAAATTGGGAAATACTGGGATGTAATTAAGTGTAGTAAATTAAAATAAAGAAAACCCTATGGAGTGTAAGAGTATCACAGTTAAACTTCATTTGGAAAAAAATGGCTCTGAGATATAATTAAAAGGCAACCTTCTAAAACAAAGGATATATTAAACATTTATTCTTTTGGTCTTAGCTTGATAGCTACTAAGAAAAAAAAGAAAACCAACCTCCAGCCAAAGAGAAAAGATTGTTACATCCTCCAGCACTAATACTCTAAGTATAAACTGTAGAGTTTTCAGATACCATTGCATTATTGGGACTGTGATGGTTCACAAATTGGTCATTATGACAGCAGAATAAAGGGAAAAGAGATTTTCAGCACAGAATGTACAAACGGTGAAGAGAACTTCAGAATTAATTTTAAATTAATGAGACAAGTTCTCCAAAGCTAACAGGGCAGACTGTTGAAGCTAGGTTTATATTAGGTATGCTAACTAACTTTCATCTGTGCAGATGATATAGGGAACAAACAAAGCTTTCTTCTTAAGAAATACTGCTTTAAATTCTTTCTAATGTGTACTAATTTTCTTAAAGATTTTGGTTCAAAAAATCATTATTTTATTTGTGGTATATTTTGCGTATTACTTGGGAACAGTGTTACTGAGGGTCACTATTTTAAGGTATCAGCAAGGAGCTGGTTTTCAGTTCTGAAATGCAGAAATACAGACAGCAATGGACTCAATACTAGTTTCTCACTAATTAGGAACAAATTTTAAAAAATCCTATCTGCAAGATATGTAAAATTCAGCCATTCAAGAGAATGATTTTTTGATTCGGTGCACACCTTTTTTTTTTTACCTTTTTTTTTATTTTTTTTTTTTGTTTTTTTGTTTTTTTTTTTTTTTTTTTTTTTTTTGTTCTGTTGTTTGATTTTTTTTCAAATACACCTCTGAAGTATATATGAAATAAGGAACAGTAGAGATTTGTTTATTGGTTGATGTATATCCCTTTTGTCCCATTACACCTCACCATATGGAGACATGTAGACTCTTCAGGCTGGAAATGTAGATCAGATTTTTACTCTGACCCTTGTATCCCAAACACTGATGGTACATAATTTTCTATTAAGGTGTCTTACCCAAATGCCTATAATTTTCAGCAGCTTTAAGCATGTGTTGAATATGTTGAATGTACTTCCTAAATAGGTGTAGTTTAATTAAATTCTGCTAGTTGCCTTAAATCTTGGATATTTTTCTTTTAGGAATTGACTACTTTCCTGGAAGGAAAAGACGCTCTGGAATAAAATGGAATATTGAAGTGGAGAAACAAACCATCTAACTATGCCATGCACTTGAATAATCTGCAAATAATATTAGAAATAGAAATGGTCCTGGATATCACATCTTGTGCTTGTCTTCAAGAAAGACCTTAGGGCCTGTTTGAGTCCTGTGGACTTGCAGCTCATCTCTGTAGTGGTTGATATTACAGAATAGGATTAAGAATAAGATCTTCCTTATATGCAACTGAATGTGTGAGTGAGTTAACTTTTTCTGCCTTAAATTGCATGTCTAGACTAAGGTTGTTACTTATGCTTTATAGATGTCTATGAACTCATGGATCTCTGAGCATGTCTAGTGAAAGGTCTAATGAAAGGCATCCCTGTCCACAGCAGTGAAGTTGGAACTAGATGATCTTTAAGGTTCCTTCCAACACATGCCATTCTATAATTCTGCAGCCTATAGTCTGTGAAAGGATGAGGGGAATTTCAAAGCATGAACCAGGGTTTTTAAAGAGAGGAAGGATGAATTGCTGCGTGCATAAAAGTTCCATCTTCCAAAGCAGCCTGATGAAACATAGCTTAAACCAGAAAACTAATTTTTTAGGTGGTTAAAGCTAAATGAAGTGAACCTGATTGTAAGATTCCATATTCTCTGAGGAACTTTTAACAATTCTGCTGAAAATATGAAAGGCTTTAAGGTATTCCATTGTATTCTGTAGTTTGTCTAATGAGGACATCCACTTGAGGTTAAAATAAAAGTTTTTCATGCTGTTTAGGAAGATTGAAGTATGCTTTAATGTGTTAAGTGGGAACTGGAAACTAAGTGGAGTTGTTTGCGGTTTTTTTAAATCATGTAATACTTCTTAGACAAGAGGGACTGAAAAACACAGTGCAAATAGTCTCTTAGTTGAGAAGCTAAGCCCCCCTCCAAAGCCTTATCCTGTCTAAGGAGCTGATTCCAGTCAGAGACCAATTTTCCTGTTAATCTTATGGTATTACTGCTCGTAAACCTGTGTAGTAAAACTCAAAGTACCATACTGTATGTCTTCACAAACCTGAATGTCAATTTGCAAATTATGTATATAAATTCTACACCTGCTGACAAATGCATACTGTGCTTATTATATATCTAGTTAATCAAAAGGAGACAAGGATCATCCTGGGGCATCAGCAATTTTGAACTTGGAAATTCAGACAGATTTTGTTGAATATGTTGTAGTGGGGTGACTATGGCAGGATGCTAGGCATCTACCAAAGCCTCTCTATCACTCCCCTCCACAGCTGGACAGGGGAGAGAAAATATAATGATGAATTCATAGGCTGAGATAAGGGCAGGGAAAGATCACTCAACAAATACCTTTACTGGCAAAACAGGCCCTAATTAGAGATATAAATTGAATTGATTACTAACAAAATCAAAGCAGGGTAATGAGAAGTAAAACAAAACCTTAAAAAAATAACACTTTAACAAATCTCCACCTTCCCCCCATCCCTTCCCCCTTCCCAGCTCTACCTCCTACTCCAGAGGGGCAAGGAGATGCAGAATGGAGGCTGTGGTCACTTCATCACCCACTGTTTCTCCTGCTCCTCAGAGGGAGGAGCCATGCCCCTGCTGCATAATGGATTCCCTCCCACAGGAGACAGTTCTACATGGACTTCCCCAAAGTCAGTCCATCCCAAGGGCAACAGCCCTCACCAAAAGGCTGCAGCGTGGGTCAGTCTTCCATGGGGTGGATGTAGCCCTACAAGAACTCATTGCTGCAGCCTGGGAGCAGGGTCTCTCTCTCCTCAGCTCTCCCACAGGGTCACAGCCTCCTCCCAGGCATCCACCTGCTCCAGCCTAGGTCTTTCTCACAAGCTGTGGGTGGATCTCTGCATCCCCTGTGGACCCCCTTGGGCTGCAGGGGAACAGTTCTTTCACCACAGTCATCACCACAGGCAGCAGGGGAATCTCTGCTTCAGCACCCAGACTACCTCCTGTCCCTCCTTCTCCACTGACCTTGGTGTCTGCAGAGTTGTTCCTCCCACATGTTCTCACCCCACTCTTCTCTGACTGCAATTACAACCATGCAATAACTTCATTTTTCTTCTTTTTCAGCATGCTATCACAGAGACAGTACCAAGATTTCTAGCTGCCCCTGCCTTGGCCAGGGGTATGTCTGTCATTGGAGCTGGCTAGCATTACCTTTCCCAGACATGGGGGAACTTTCTGGCAGCTCCTCACAGAAACTGCCCTTGTAGTCCCCCA
Source organism: Trochalopteron elliotii (assembly GCA_024734555.1). Classification (NCBI taxonomy): domain Eukaryota; kingdom Metazoa; phylum Chordata; class Aves; order Passeriformes; family Leiothrichidae; genus Trochalopteron; species Trochalopteron elliotii. The sequence goes on along the minus strand of JANPWX010000085.1, from coordinate 343,415 downwards.
CTGCCAAAGCCAGGCCAAGCAAACCCAATAAAATGTATAGTGCCAAAGAAACCCTTGGGGAGGCTTGGGGTACACAATGGTCTTTTTGGACATCTATTGGGAATTATTCATGTCTTTCTCAACATAGGGAGTGAACAACTAAGAATCTCTTCTGCAGCTCTCACAGAGGATGATTCACAGTATCCAGAGATGATTCACTTGAGCTGAAGACCTACACAGTACCAAGTAAGAGTTGCAGAAACAGGCCTGAAAATCTCATTGTGCTCAGCAGACAAATGAATAGTGAGTCTTCTGTCTGCAGCTCTTGGGACACTTGCATTTCTGTGCCACAAATACCTTCATTAAAGATTAATCATATCTTGTAGCAAAACTGCAGGTCTCTGGCTCTTATCACAGGAGTATTTCCCTGTGGCATTAAAGGAAATTGTGCTGTAAATGTATGCATAATTTCTAGGAGACATTTTTCACCTTAAAGCTGCTTTGTATCTTTTATGTACAAAATTTCTTATGCCTTTAAATTTCTGGAAACAATAATTTAGTATAAAGCAGCTTAATAAGAAGGAGAGTCTATACACACTGTAAATGATTTTACTTCACCTATATTCTTTTATTAACAACCATTAGTTATATCCTACTGAGGTCAGAGGAATGAATGTTGTTGCCTCTGGTGGACTATGACTAAACAAATACGGTATAGTGCAGAAGAAGATACTGCCAAACATACCCAAATCCTTTGAATCATGTAGAAGGACTTCTCAGTAAAGAACTTCACAGAATGCAGTCTCTAAATGAGTCACCTGCACCTTCAAAATGTGAAGATGCTTTATTTGGATATCTCTGCCCCCCATGTTTGTAGTTTTCCATCTGCTTTAGTCCTCTATTTTGTAGTACTGATTCTGCAAGTGTGCAGCTACTCTGGCTGTCCTAGTGCTGCTCACATTGCTGCAGGAAATCCAGTGGTGGCTGTGAGTGGTGAGAAAGAGATGACTGAGCAGTTTTGGAGGGTACATTTCTAAATCAGACCAATTTGTGTATCAACATAATCTTACCACTCAGAAGTGCATAGTCAGCTCTAGAAGATTATTTCAGCATGCACAAGATCTACAGGAAAGGGGAGGATCTCCTGAAGAGCAGATATTGATATCTCTGGAAGTTGCCTACCTTTTCCCATTGAATGAGTACGGACAGTGGCACCTATTAATATTGGGAGTCAAGTAATACCTCAAAATGAAGATTATTTGTTGTTCCAAGAGCTGAGACTTAATCAGATCTTTGATCTTCTTGTGTCTGTATTTCAGATGTCAGTAATATTACTACTAGATGATTAAAAATGCAGCCCAAGAACCTCTGTGGTAGAGTGCCCTGCTGCAAATACCAACACACACTGTAAGGATGGAGCAGGCAACTCACCACTAAGACATTGTATTGCAGTAGACTCCAAGTTGTCTTGATATACATGGAGTTAAACTAGGCACATAAAAGTATAATTTTCTTTATATAATATTTTTCAATATTACTATATGAGTAATGTTTACAGCAAGGCACTCTCCTATTTGAACCTTCACTAATTAACAACTTGGGAGTCATTAAACATTTTAATGAGACATAACTGCTATCTGCAGAATGGACACAGATGGCAAGGCTGTGAGAAGAAGAGGTGTGGAAGAAGTAGTATTGTGTAGCCATGGAAACAATGCCTCTCTTTCTTCCTCCCTTCTCCCTTTTAGGTTCAGCAATGCTGCACATCATTAGAGTGTCTGTCTCTCTTGACAATGGCAACTTTGCAATGTCAGTCAGTAAACCTCTGTATCCATTCATACTGTCAGCACTAAGTGATAGAAATCCTGGGCAAGATGTGACATGCATATCAAACAGACTTTGGCTCTGTGACAGTCTAGTCACGTATTCTTATGCAACTGTCAATTTTGAGGCTCAATTCAATAAGAAAGAACAAAATGGAACAGGCCTGGCTAGACAGTGTTCTGTTAGGGTAGTTTCTAAAGTTCATTTCAGTGCTCAAGTAAGTAAAAATGCTGAAAAATTTGTCCTGGGTACACAGGACAAATGGAATAAAGCTGTGGCTGAGCTCTGGTTAGAAGCAGTTTTGTTAATCCACTGTAGTCAGCCCTTAGTGTTGGTGTTGAATTGTGCTAAACTGGATGGTGATATGCTTTTGAATTGGTACCAAAAAAGAAAATGTTAAAAGCCTTGAATGTCAGTTATTCTCACACAGAGCTGCTCCCAAGTGTACCAAGAGCACTTATTTATGCCTAGCAAAAAGCCTTATAATTATAAGAAGCTGAAGCAGAAAAAAAAAGGCTGAGTAAAAATAGAATAGAAATTCAGTCTAAATGCACTGAAAAAATTTCAACATGAGCTCTACTCTCACCCTTTTCCTCTCATTTTTAGCAGTAATTAAACCAATTCTAAATGCTGTATTTAACTCATTTGGGGTTAGAGATTCCAGGAGGGGATGGAAAGACATGAATTTAGGGATCTGCCAAGTAGAAGGCATAAATCCCATAATTTTTACACCAACTTGAATTTCTTAAACCTTTTAGCCCCACAGAGGCATAAATGATGACATCATAAGAGGCAAGCACCAGAATAATTACCAACTATTCTAATAGAAGTAAGGGAATGAAAACAACTTGGGACTTAACTTCCACGGGCAAATGCAGAAATGCATCCCCTGCATGGATTTCATGTACTACCTACAACATGCATGGGGAAAACATGATTTCTGCAGAACATGTCTCTACATCTTCCCCTCTGCATAGGAAAGAGTCCTGTTGGGAATGGAGGTGCTGCTGTAGGGAGTGTTCCTCAGACCCAGGAGGATGCTGATGAGACAATGTCTGAGTCACTGTCTGCTTCCTGATCAACTTCTGGGTCAGCATTAAGCCACACAACCTAACAACCCCAAAAGCACTGATTTATCCCCAACCATAAAACTAAATAAGGCACAGGATACTTTTCACAGATCAGACTACCCTGCTTTTCTGACCCAATGGGTTACAGGTCAATGTCTTATCTACATTGGTTGGACTTGATCATCTTAGAGGTGTTTTCCAACCTTAACAATTCCATGATTCTGTGATCTTTTCCTGGCCAGGGGCCAATGGAAATGGTACATACTGCGGATCTTCAGCCATGATCCAGGGACAGATCCTGCCAGACAATGACAGAAAGCAGCTCCACAGGTAGGGAGTGCAGGCTGGTGCTGGAATTGACATGTGTACTCATAATGTGATCATGGTATGATCACTGATCATACCATGATGTGTACCTGAGGCATCCCTGCTGATGTTCCCTGAGAGATTTGGATTACACAACAGGAGGGAACTCACATGGAGCTACACTTTGGGATATTTGCTCAAAAAGAATATTTAATCAATAACACACAGCTCACAAAGGGATCTCCCCATCTAGACTTGACTGTTGAGCACTGAGATGGAGTCAGAAAATGTGAACCACCACACAAATTGTGAGGATGTCCTCCATACAAAAGGACTTTTTTGTTCTCCTGGACTGAAAAAAAAACCAGTCAGCCTACAGCTTAATACATTTTTCCATTTTTCTTAGTATATTTAAACCTTAGTATATTAAAACAGAAGACAAAAATGCAGAATTTAGAAATCATTGGCTGTTATATGCTTTGTTTACATGATCATACATGATTCCAGGTAATTTTAATTCTTCAGCTACTCTGAATTGTTGTCTTTGGGCATGACATTTATCCCTGCTGTGCTTGTGCCAATTGCAATGGACTTTTTATATTTAGAATACCCTATGTTCATGCCTGTTTTTAATTCAAGATATGCTGCACTTAGCTATCAAAACATAATTTAAGTAAATGGTTTTGAGTAATGGTTTTAAGTAAATGGTTTTGACAATTGGAATTCAAAATCTAGGTACTACGCTTTGATTTTCTCAATTGCAACTCCTCTTTTATATTTCAGAGTTTGGAAGCTCTAGTGTGTCTGACTATTTTCAGGTCTAGTCAGACTTTGAGAACAGTCAAACAGTAGGGCATATGAATAGCTGGTGAAGCTGCAATTTAGAAGAACCAGATTATAATCCAGAGCTTTCTGTTGTAATAAAAAAAACCTGAAATATTGAGGCTTTTGCAAAACTTAAACGCTGTCTAGTTGAAAACTAAACCCCTTGTCATCTAACTAACAAAATATTGTGTTCATTTTAGCTTTTAAGTTCAAATATTATGTGTTGGGGTTGTTTATTTGGGGTGTTTGGTTGGTTGGTTGGTTTGGGGTTTTTGTTTGTTTGGGGCTTTTTTGGTTTTTTTGTCTCCTGGGAGAAGAGGCTGACCCCACCTGGCTGAAAGCTCCTTTCAGGTAATTGTAGAGAGTAATCAGGGCACCCCTGAGCTTCCTTTTCTCCAAGCTAAACAATCCCAACCTCAACTCCCTCAACTCTTCCTCATATGACTTACTCTCCACATCCATCTCCAGGTTAGCTTTGGACTATAAAAACCCAACCCAACCAACAACCTGAAAGAATTACTTTGGAAATGAATATTTTTGATTGCAAATGCTTCCTGTGAAGGTTCAAATATTTTTCACATAAGAAATTAAAGTTACTTGTTATCGGGACACGATGACAAGGCAGTCACTGTGTCAGGAAGGAAGGACACCCTTGTTATTAAAGCACTGGACCTTAGAGAAATGGGTTCAACTCTTGTGTGTCTTGGTGTCTTTGTTCCTAATTTTTTTATATTAAGAAAGATTATGCAGAGTGGGATTGTGCAGATAACAAGGCAAAATCCATTGGGAAGCCAGGCATGCCAACAACTTTCAAACATGTAGAAACTACCGACAAAAACGAGGTGAATAATTTGTTTTCTATGTGCATGAAGGAAGTAATGGATTTGAATTTGGCAGTGACTTGGTTACAAAGTAAACTTGGTAACAAAATTAGGGACAATAACAGAAAGCAGGAATAAGACAAGCTCATGGAAAACTGTAGATTTGTCAGGAATATACTGAATGTATTCTGCCAGAAATCACCTAGATATAGTTGGTTCTACCCTAAAAGAAGGAATGGCTTAGGCAATGTTTTGAGTGACCCCAGAATCACCTCTGGCTATGCCTACAGTAGGAATTGCTTTGGCACAGTAGGAGAAGATCAGAGGAGTAAGGCAGCAGGAGACATCTACAGTAAATATAGTATGCAGGATTTAATTCAGGATTAATTTAATTGGAACCAAACATACTCACAAGCATGTGGATGAGAACTGATTCAACTTACCAGCCACTAGTTCAAATCCTGGGATCTGGAGCTTATTTGGTGTGTAGCTGAAGTAAAGTCTGTGGTATTGTACCCTTCAAAATCAGCCAAGTCTGCATATATCAAAACTGCTATGTTAATGGAATTAATATGAAATAAAGGTGTTTGGCTTCCTGACCTTCTAATATTCCAAACCAAATGTTAATGTGCTTGCAGCTTGTTATCTGGAAGGAGATTATCTGGACTGTACATTAGCCAGGAGTTGCCTTCACTCAATACCTTGGATAAGGCACAGTGCCAGAGAGAGAGTGTTGCAATGCACACACTGCTCACATCATGGCTGGCTGTGCACAGTGATGATTAAAAGGCTTCTAAAAAACTTATTTTTTTTTCTTCAAGGTTGAATATGCTAAAAAATGCTTATAGTGCAATATGCACATGAACTAACCATATTTTTGCCTTTGTCTGAGTTTTTTTTTCTGAGAACTAGTTACATCTGCCATCTCTTCACTCTGTATTCAATATTGAGGATATAAACTCTTCAGATTTTATTTTCTGTTTATGCAAGCATAGGACAGTCATAGAACCATAGAATTGTTAAGGTTGGAAAAAAGCCACCAAAATCATCAAGTCTAATCTTTGAATGAATACCACCATGCCCACCAAATTGTATTGTGTACTGACACATCTACTTGGTTTTTGAACATTTCCAGGAATTGCTACTCCACCACTTTCCTGGGTAGCCTGTTCCAATGCTTAACCCCTCTCTCTGTGAAGGAATTTTTCTTTCAACATAAACTTCTTCTGGTCCAACTTGTGGCCATTTTCTCTCATCCTGTCCCCTGTTACTTGGGAGAACAGACTGACCCTCACCTGGTCACAACCTCCTTTCAGGTGGTTGTAGAGACTGACAAGTCCCTGCCGAGCCTCCTTCACTCCAGGCCAAACACCCCCAGCTCCCTCAGCTGCTCCTCATCGGACTTGTGCCCCAGACCCTTCCCCAGCTCCATTGCCCTTCTCTGGACACACTCCAGTTCTTCCTGATGTAAGGGGCCCAGAACTGGACACAACACAATAGGTGCAGCCTCCATACTCCTCATGGAGAACTTGACTGGTATTTCTGGGTACGCATATGTTCATGATAGACAATAACACGTAATCACTTAACGTGCATCTTACCTAACTCCCACTCTATAAAACATGGCTGTCTATAATTAAATTGGTCCTATGGATAATCTTTTTCATCACTTGAGACCGATGCCTCAAGGGCACAGGATCATAGAATCATTTAGTTTGGAAAACACCTTTAAAATCATCAAGTTCAACCATTAACCCATCACTGCATAATTGTTTGCCTCCTATGGTAGTGATGCTTTGAGAAGGCTGACCTGAAACAGAGACTGGACAGAGCTAGAGAATAAAGTAGATATTTATTGAAATGCCTCCAGGATCCACCTTGGGCAGGACAAGACCCTGAACCAGGGCTACACCCAAGGTGGAGTTAGAATTGTGACAAAATGGGCCCCTGGTCACGAGGTCTCACACTTTTATAAGTTTTGGTCCATTTGCATATTGAGGTTTAATTGTCCAATTACAGCTTCAGGTTGTGAGGCCCCATCCTTCTTGTCTTCTCCCTTCAGTCCACTGTTGTTTATGCTTTTGAGCCTGAAAGTTGTCCTTTGTCCTCAGCAGGAAAAGGATTTGTTTTGTCTACCTACTCTGTGAAGGGAGCTCACTGGCACTCGATATGAGACTCAGAACTACACCCCTAGGCAGCACAGAATCTGAAAACATGAAAGCTAAAACTTAAGGCATCATAGCCATCTAGAGTGGGTGACGTGAATGCAGAATGTGTCACTGTTTGCACTGGCTGTGGAAGAAGCCTTGAAAAATAGCTTAAACTAGGAGGAAAACCATCTAGTGAGTGGTAGAGAAGGCTGGGACTTGGTCTGTCTGGAGGGTTATGTAGCCATGGGGCTCATAAGCTGGAGTGAACATACTTAGGCATGCTTAGTTCTCCTGCCTTATATCTATTTTTAGCATCATATTTCTAAAAGCACCAGTACATTTTTTCTTTTCTGTCTATAAATTCAATTCCCAAGCACATGTCTAATCAGTTACATTTATATATGTATTATATACATGAATAAAAATATATATGTTCTATATATTATTTCATATTATATTATTATTTGTTAGAATTATTTTATAGTAATTTGTTTTATCAATATATGTATTTTCATTTGTTTATATTCTATATTTTATATATATATTTATATATGTATTTTACATGTACTTTTCCAAATTTACCTGCAATATTGGAAGTTTACATAAATTCCAAATATTTTCTTTCTCACCTCCCTTGCTCTTTATATAATTTCAGACTTTACTTTAAAATAGTAACTTTGCTTGTAGCATTCAAAACAACAAAACTGACCAGTTCATTTCCCTGAAGGATACTCTCATAATTTCATCTGTCATAGGAATTACTATAAAACATAAAATGGAGGGTAACTAGTCTGAATAATGTGCATGGAAATGGGATTATTTTTATTTTTCTTTTTCTTTTACTAATTAATACTCAAGCTGCTTGTAGTAAAACAACACATCATTCATTCACCAGCCACAAAAATGTCTAGCTTTGTTCTTGTCTAGCCTTAGCTCCTGCTGTGCTGATCTCTGAGGTGAATATAGAGAGCCTAGAGAAATAAAAAGGGCAGCATTATTTAAATAGTTCTTTCCTCTAATTTCTGGATTAGGGACATTGCCAACCTAGAAATTCAAGATGTCATACCACAAATATCACCTTTGGTGTCACCAGTAGTCACAGGAGTTATTTCTCTATCTACTCACTAGTTTTTCCATTTTCAATAGATTTATGCAGCATTCTCTAGTTTTTCCAGTAGATGATGGCCTGTGAAGGTGTCGCACAGCCTCAGTTTATAGACCCACTACACTATTATGTGGGAGATAGTTTGTGTCTAAAGAACTTGAATTATACATAATTTAAAACAGTTTAGGAAAATAAGAAGGTTAAAAATACTTGCAAATGAAACAAACCCAACATCTAACCTCATTATGCTCAAGTTCCTGCAGAAAAAACCCTCTCTCTCCCTACTCCCTTGTCCTGCAGAGATGTCTCCTGATTTGAAGGTAGATGGGATCTGTGCTTTGTGCTTAGGTCTGAAGGCTTTGTCACAGAATTTACCTGTGAAAGAGAGGTCTGTAACATTCTGCTTATCAGCAGACCTCAGGGTACACTTTCAGTGGGTTCAGGTCTGGCATTGCCATTCTCTTTTATTCCTTGCTGTTATCAGACATTTGCTCTTTTAGTTAATCTCTCCTTTTAAACATTTCAAAGGCTCCAGTGAAACTTATTTTTTTCAGTGTGGAATTCATTGTGCTCCCTCCTTAATCTGAAGACTGTCCAGCACTCCTAAATTAAAATAAAATATGTTTCTTTTTAAAAGTATTTAAGTCTCTTTCTTCAAGACCAGTCATGCTCTCTTTCTTGTGTCCACTTTATTTTGTTGAATGTCAAAAAAATAATTCCTCATGGTGATTGATGTCTGCTCAATATATTTTAGTCTATGCTTTTCATTGAAATTTATAGTTATGTGAATCTCAATATTAAAGACATATAAGGTTTTAACGTCCAAACAATGCTAAGTGTATGTAGTTCATTATTGACTTCTGGCTGACAATGTACATGAAGGATATCCTGAATGCTGGCCAGAGCATAAAGCACTGTGACATTAAAGTCATTAAAGGACACGTTTCATAAGAGGCAGGTGTGTTAGGTCCCAAGCTCAAGATGAGAAGTTGCCAACTTCCCAGTTTCCTCTGAATTTATGGGAACAGTGTGTCCAAATCTGCCCCAGCTGTCAGGTCAATGAGGTTTTCTGCTCAGTGCTCAAATCTGTGAATTTTTAGCAAAGAATACTTTCCTCTCTGAGTAACCTGAAGGGCATGATTAGAGACAGTTTGGGCTGGGTTGAGATTTGAGGAGAAGGAAGAAATAAAGCATCCTATGAGCCGAGTTACTGTAGCCAGTAAATACCATTTGCAGGAAATCTGGCCAAGTCTTCCAGAGATGTGCTGGGACCAGCACAGAAAAAGGGAGCTTCAGGCAACCTCTGTGTGCAAAAAACTCTCTTTTAAACATTAGTAATGTAGATTTTCTCTGAGATGCAGTTCAGTCCCTATCATCTTTGTAAATTACACTTAGCTTGATTTCAGACATGTTCAAATGAGAAATAAAATCCAGTCTTTCAGGGTGAGCTAAGAAAAGGCACTAATTTGTCAACTTTAGTAGTTTATTCCAAGTATATAAGAAAATACCATTACTACAGAGGAAAGAAAAGAGTCAGAGAACCATGTTGATATTGAAAGATGGAGTCTGAAGCCCAGAAATATACCCATAAAACCATTGCAAACAGTCCTTAACATAGTGTTACAGACACTAACAGCTAATAAACTTAGCGGAATTCTGTTAGAATCTGCAACAAACCTTGATGGGAATCAAAATCTTGGGTAGGCTACAACAAATGAAGTCTTGAACACATCATTCTCCAATGGCAACTCCAAGGACCTCTTGTGTTTCCTTACAGTTAAAAGCTTCCTATTACTTATGTCTAATACTATTTATGTGTACATTGCTAATCATTTGTCACATTGCAAGTTTTTCTGTGTTTTTTGTAGGAGTTGTTATTTGTGAAAACATGCTAGCAATTCAATAAGAATAATAATGAAAAACCTAGGATTTTTTAGCTGTATCTTCAGTATTCTAAATAAAACATTTAATCATGTCACATTCTATATTAACATTATGTAAACAGCAGATATGTAATACAAAAATGGGGCAAAACCTTTTGGCCCTATATCAAAATAAAATTTCAAGAAATCACTTGAAATGAAATAACATGTTTTAATACATATAAGGTTTTCTGGAATATAATGTTTCACTAAGAAATCCTGGTACTTATGTTTTCTTTCATGATCCAAAAGAAACAGCTATTTTAAATCTGAAAATATCACTGGGAATATGCTTTGCATTTGGAGAATTCTAACTCATGAATGTTAGCTTTTCCAGATCAGAGACAGCTTTTGTTTTCTGCATATAATAATAGTAAATACTAAGTTATAGGGACAAGCACTATTTTGAAACTTTAAATTCTCCAGTATTTTATATTTAATACTAAAAGTGCCCATAAATTATATCCTAAAATATTCCAGAATGTGGAACTGAAAAGTAAGGTCACAAATGTATAGAAAATCCATCTAGAAATTTTCTCCACATAGGAAAGCAATTTTGTACATAGTTTTGGTACTTTTCAATGCCCAGAATAAAACAACACAGGGGTGAGAATCACCACACAAAAGAAGCAGCAGAAATGGTTTTGCAGAATGGCACTACTTCCTTGAGACTTAACCAATGACAAAACTCTGTCTGATCTCTGTTTTGTCACTTTTCTCTACATCAATATTTTCTTTGAGAGAAGTGAGATGGGAAAATGTGATAGATTCCAAGAAGCAAATATGGTTTGTTCTGAGCTGTACCTGCCAAACCACAGGTAATAGAAGGATGAGAATTTCTCACAATATCTGATGCTTGATCATTTCACTGATTCTTGTTTCTGCATATTCCATGAATCCGTCACCTGGACTACATTGTATGTTTATCCTTTGTTATCTAACTCCAGAACTTTTTCACAGCATTAGGAAAACAAATTTCTAAGTACAAAGCAGTTCATGCCAATGTGTATCTGGTGGGGACCTTCTGAGGGAATGACAAATTGGAAAAACAGGTACTTTGCAGGGTGATAACAACATGTAGTAATAACAATATGAAATTAAAAGCTGTAAGAAAAAAAATGGTTGAAAATGTTGTGGCTGAAGGAGACTGCACACCAGTGCAGATGAAAACAATACCTCAGAAGAGCTCCAATTAGTGGTAACCAAAAATTAAGGGATGGGGTGGCAGAGGGAGGTACTGGGAGGAAAGAAGGAAGGATTAAAGTGCTTCAGAGAAAATTCTACACTGCATTTGTAGATTTATGATAATGTAAACAAGGGATATCAGCTATTTGTGAGGTCAGCATCAGCATACAATTGTCCTCTTGTAAGAGAGCTGAGAAGCACACACTTCAGAGCTGGTATCAGTTTGCAGGGGTTATGGGACACTACTCAGCCAGCCTGCTCTAAGCTCTCCTGCTTTGCTACCTGTGTCACTTCTCAGGATGTTTCTGTCTGCAAAGAATAGAAGAGAAACTGCTGTTGCTAGGACAGCCTTGCAGTTGCACTGGTTATACAATAATCAAAGCCAAAGAACAATGGACGCCACATTTCCAGCTCTCAATGAAAATGTTGCCTCAGGTATTATTATAATTTCAAGGTTCTAGGACTGAAAGATACATGAACATTTCACTTATCAATACAAATTAATAGGATTAGATGGGTGAATCAAGCAAAAATTCATAAATCTGTATGTTGCTAAATGACATTGTAATTCATCAAATCAAGGGCGAATGGAAAATAACTATCCTTTGAGTTACAGCTTACTGTATCTCTGCCAAAGGTGAGACTTTCTCCCAAGGCTTCTGAGAGCTTAAACATACAGATTTGTATTTAAGTCAGCACCTTCTCTGATACTATTGATTAGTGGGCTGTACAAACTGTAGTTATCCTCTCATCCAAACAAAACATTGGGCATTTAAAAATCAATGCAGAATGCACACTGTTGCTTTCCTGAATGCTACTTGATTTCTCTTCCTTCTGACAACAAATCATTGACTGAGCACCAGCACAGGGCCGACACACAGTCAGCCCAGGGTGTCTCTGGAGTGTGTGCTGCTCAGTACTGTACTGCAGACAGTCAGGAACAAGGAGCAGAGCTGTTTGTGCAGCATCCTGTGTCTAAAATTAAACTGCCTCTCCTGCAGGGCTCCTGATATGATCAAAAGAAGTTGTGTAATCGTGTCAAATGAGGGACCGAGTGCTCAAGAAAAGGGTCAGGAAACAAGTGAGGTCAGCTAGTGTGAAGCTACTAGCCTGCTCACATTTCAATAAAATGAGGATGACTAACTAGTAATAATCACGGGGAGAAGTGATTATGGCTTAGAAAATAGTTATGACCTTTCAAAGGCAGACCTACTTTTTCTCAATCTATAAGAGTCTTGCAATGGGTTTTAAGACCTTGGGATCTTTGAACTTGAGGTGACTGCAGGATGTAGCCCTGCACTCACTGGTTACCTTTAGCTGTGAGGCTCAGGATTTTAGTTTTTCATAAGCAGCAAGTACATAAATGAACAGACCCCTTAAGATTTCTGAGAGAGTTAAAAATATTGTACTCTACAGAAATCAAAGTGCAGGATGTATTAAGTGGAGGATAACAGGTTTTCTGTTGCATTGATGTAATTCCAGAGGGATTAAACTGAATTCAATAGAGCCACAAACAAGTTATGCTGGTGACAATAAGAGAAAAATTGTGTACTAGTAGCTACAGTAGTAGAAAAGATGACTTTATTTGTCTCCAGTTTGAATGCAAGTAATTTTTAGTATTTGTTGGCTACTTTTTCAATGTCCCTGTGGAATAACATGAAATAGATTTGTGAAACAGGAACTTCTGGCAAACAACACACAATCTTGTAAAAGAGGATGAAAAATAGCACTGAGAATGCTACACTCCCAAAGGTGTATGGGTTAAACATAGCTAGTGGAAAACTGATCAGAAAGTGTTTCTGGCAAGGTGGATGATCAATCAAAGTTACTGCATTGTTGTGCTGAAAGAGATTCCCTTTCTTTTTGCTTTTTTTAACATTTGGAAGTAATTGAGAAACAAATTATAAATTGAAAACAATAACAAGGGTTTTTATTAATCACAATTAGGAGCAAATATGAGAAGCCTGATTTTTTGAATCACCTTTTATACATTATAAGCCACAAAACAAAAGGTATTTCAGCCCAGAAGAAAGTCCCTGAGCTAGCCAATGTAGCTACAGTTCCCTGATTCATCTTGATTTTCTATTGTTTTCCTTTCATTTTTGTTGCTTCTAATTCACATATCATACTTGCTTACCTAATTTTTCCTGACTGAAAAACATTTAAATATCCTGTTTGCTTCAGGCTGATGCTCTGTTCACCTTCTCCTGGAATATTATCCAATGATTTCATAAGGAACTCATCCAACCCAGAGATGCTGTTACCATCCTCTCCATCCCTGCTGTGTATGTTATGCTGGTTCCTGCAAAGTGTTGTATCCACTAGGTTCTTGCAGCTTTTTTCCAGTGCCAAGAATCAAACTGAGCTGTGATATTTGTTGTTTTCAAACTGACAGTGAATCTATTTATTTTTCATCTTAAAAATCTTAACTGTAGATCTAAAGATATTTCATAAATTTTATAGTGTTGCTTTTTCCTTTTGAGCATCACTTTCTAATTGTTCTGGTAAAGAAGTTCTAAGTTTGCTGTTATGGTTGTTGAGTTTTTTATTTGTTTGCTAATTGTATATTCTGTGTGTTTAACTGCTAAGTTCTCTGCAAATCTGTTACAACATTTCTGTCAAGAGGTCTGGGCTCATATGACTGGAGAATTCTAGTTAAAAAAAAACCAACAAAAAAAAATTATCAGCCTAATGAGCCACTCTTATCCTTTTTCCTCTGTTACATGTTTTTTTCCTCTAGTGATTGTTATTTCATCTATTTTTCAAGACTCAGTTACTTGTTACATTGCTAACAATCATAACAATCAAAGATTTTCTAACCATTTCAATACAAGACCTTTTGTAGTTTTTTCAATTTTCTCTCCTTTTAAACTCTAGGAAAAAAAAAAGAAAAAAAAAGAAGAAAAAAAGACTCTCTTTTTCTCCCAACTGTCATATTCACTTGTAGACAACAACTGTTCAAATGCCTCTAATACCTTTTCCAAACTGTGTCCTGAATTTAAAAAAAAAAAAAAAAATGGAAAGCAACAGAATATTTAAGGAAGACTTTTCTCTCTTTTTATTATTTAGAGTAATGGAATGAAGTGCAAATTCAAATTTGACTGCTTCTTCACAATTTCAAAGTGAATTATTGTATCCTTTTCTTGAGTGTACCAGTCTTATTTTACTTTTAGTACCATGTGCTCTTCAGAAACGATTCAGAATGTGGTCAGTCTTCTTCTGGGCAGTAACCTTTAGCTGTCACACAACGTGAATTTCTGGACATCCTAATAACTTCATTCAAAAGACCAGCAAAGTCAGCCTCCTAAGGAACCTCTTTCGTAACTCCAAGCGCATCTGAAAAACCCTTCAGGAACTGTGAGAAATAAAGAGAACATGGATGATACTGATCTGAGAGGACTCAGTGCAGGCCCAGGCACCTTTCCAGGATGCAGAGCTCTGTGTCTGTAAGGCTGACTGTACTCTGTAACTGTGCCAGCAAGCCTCACCACCAGAGAATTGTCACTATCTTATTTTGTCCAACAGCAGCTGATGCTGGAAAACTGAATGCCATGGCACAGTATTTAACCCAAAAGACTGGCTGCTTTATGCCCACAGTAACCTCCAAAATAACTGTGCTATTCATGGCTTCTGACAGAAAGTGAAAACACTATTGAAAGATATTTGAAGATGTGCTGAAAGGCATTGCAAGTTCTTCACATGAGTGACAGATTTAGGCCAAAATAATATATTGGGGCATGAAGTCCTTGATGAGTGTGAAAACTCCTAATAATAAGGCAGATACATGGATTTAAAGGTTTTCCTAGCCATACTTGCAAGTAACCCACAGTATTTTTACAATATTTTCTCCCACAGGCATTTTTTAATTTTGTTTTCCTGTCTTTTGTTTCAATCTCATAGAATTGTAGAATAGTTTGAATTGGAAGACATGTTAAAGAACATCAATTCCAAACCCCTGCCATTGGCAGGGACACCTTCCACTACACCAGATTGCTCAGAGCCCCATCCAGCCTGGCCTTGAACAGTTGTGGGGCATCCACAATTTCTCTGGAAAACTTGTTCCATTGTCTCACCATTCTGACTGTAAATTATTTCTTTCTTCCTATCACTCCATGCCCTTATAAAAAGACCCTCTCTGGCTCTCTTGTAACACTTTAGGTACTGGAAAGTACTCTCAGCTCTTCCTGGAGCCTGCTCTTTTACAGGCTGAACAACCCCAACACTTTCAGCCTGTCTTCATGGGACATCTGCACCAGCAGATCTGATCATCATCAAACTCCACCAGACTTGTTTCAACAAGTTCATGTATTTCTTATCTTGGGGCCCACAGACCTGGACACAACATTCCAGAAGGGGTCTCTTGAAAAGACAATAGAGGTTGTTATTATCCTCATGGTATTTGACCATTCCCTACACATTATGAGAAATGGAACTGGCATTCTTTGGTGTATTTTTATTCCTCTGGTTCTGTTGTAAACCTATGACTTTTAGAAACACAAAAATATCACCTTGGGTTGGATTATTCAGAATTGCATAATTTCATTTAACATAGACAACAGTGAAGTTTAATCCGTGGGGAATAATTTAAACGTCTGGGGTCAGTGTCAGATAAATTTCCTGTGCAAGGCCAGATTCTAGTACAGAAGTAACTCAAAACTTTGATCATTATTGCCAAGGGCTCCAGAATACGAAAGTACCATACCATTTCTGCCCTTTACAATTTATTACATTTTTAAGCTGCTTTGGGATTTTTTAATAGTCCGTGTTCAGAATAAATTGTGATAGAATACAAATGGAAAGGGGGGTTATTAAATACCCAGCATTGTAAAATATTTATCCATAAGCTGGAGATTCTCCTGAGCTATCTGAGCTACTCAAATTTCTGCTATTACTAGACCTGCCAGAACTATAAACTGATATTTTTTGCTAATAATTATGTTATTTACAGGTTTTGAATGTGAGATTCCATCTGGTTTTACTTTTTTACATTATTCTTAAGCTTGTGGATGAAGTTCTTATATGTTGATAAAAACACCATATATGTTAAAAGGGAGACCTTGTTTGATTAAATCAATCTCCATTTATTTCTGACTTGGCAAATTCAAGGGATAAGTGTTTTGATGGCATTTTCACCAAAAGAGTCAAATAATAAAAAAAATTGAGATTTTCTCCAGTATAGTAGAAATTACTTTTCATTTCTCTGTGTTGCCTGTGTTAGAGGGAAATATTTGGCAAAGTCATGTTTTAAATGAGCTCTTTCACATCAACAGTTTTCAACATTTTAGACACAGGTGAATAAAACTGTTTGGAATTCAAACAGTTATGAATTCTAAAGATGTCTACCTCGGCAGGGAGCTGAGCTGAATTTCTGTGTATCAAAAAAGCAGTAACAGAGCAGTCTCAGTCCTATCTTGCCAAGTATTTAGAATAGTCCTATGAGACATGCAGGTTTAATCTTGGAGGCCAAATGCGATTAACCATGGTACATTTATTGTTACAAATGTACTGACATTTGTGCTACAGAAGTTTTTTAGGTGCTGCTGCTGAACTGATTATGAATTGAAATTCAGGAACATAGAGTCCCTTCACAGATTTTTTATGGCATTTAACTTATTACATTTCAGCTAATCAGTATTTTCCATACCATTTAAATTACCATAAAAATTGTTTTTCATTCATTCATTTATTAGGACAATGCTTTCTGAATGTTGGACTGACAAAAACCCACATAAATAAACTTTATATAAGTTTACTTACTCACATTGTCTAGTAGTCTGTTTTGCAAACCAGACTACCATTCCATTAGCTGGCATTAAAATACAGTTTGAAAAGGTAATTTCTATCTCAAAGAGAAGGCAACTTGAAGTACCAACACACAGTACTTGAAATCTAACAGATTTTGTAAGAGATCTCTAACCTCAGGATTTGAGTTATATGATTTCTAAACTGTGAATGTGGAAGGATGGCTGGGGGTAAAATAAGAGGAAACTGAGAAGTTATATTCACAACATAATATAATTTATAATGGTACAGAAATTATGTGGAAAAATACTGTTGCTACTCCCTGGATGGAACATGGTCACCACGCTGAAAACCTATTCCATGATGATTCCCCACACCCAAAATCTGCAGCCACAGCACCTGCTAAGGGAGATGGAACTGAGGTGGAGCAGAGTGGAGATGCCACAACCAGGCTCAGTTGAAGTCCTCTCAGGGAGGGGAATTCAATGGTACTTTTCAGCAGAAAGACCACACAGCACCTGTCAGCCAGGAGAGAGAGGAGGAGATGTCCTGCTGCTGAGCCAACAGCTGAGGTAAAATTGCTCTCCTCAAATGAACTTGCTTCATTGCAACCAATTGTAATATTAACACACACCCCCAACCCAAAGGTACTCCCACCCAAGACACAGCCACACTTCACTGGGTGTGTGCTCTACATTTTATTGACTGTATCTTTAAAAGCAAAGCAAGAGAATTTTACACCAGTCCTTAACAAAGGTATGTATGACTAGAATCACACAAGCTCCAGCTAAACACGAAGAAATAGTATAAAAGTAAATAGAGAACGGGAAGAATTTAAGGAAGACTCCTTCATAGCTTGTAGGATCAGTCAAGGGGCAGAACCTGTCTTCTTCCTTGTAGGGACATCTACTGGGTAAGAGCCACACTGTGTGTACTGAATGATTTATTGGGGATTACAGCTTGACTGTGTGTTGCTTTAGATGTGTTTTTGGAGTAAGAGTCTGTCACCAACAGTCCTCAAAACCTAACCGGTCATAGTTTTATACTAATAAATTGTTATTCTGTAAACTGTTGGTGTGAGTCCTCTGCAGTTGCTGGCAATGGGGAACATACTCAGATGAAAAGCTGAGGGGACCTGCTGAGGGTTGTCTCTTATGCTGTTGGGGTGTGTCCCTGAACAAGTCAGTCGAGCCACCCTCCCATTCAGCAGAGCTGTTCAGTGAAGTGTTCCCACAATGGGACACTGACAGACTGGTTGGACACAAGGGTTTCAGCTTTCCTGGGGCATTGACAGACAAATCAAACACTACAGGTCGAAGTAATTTCCTCTTCCCATGAGCCAGTGAGTATAGTGCATTTCAGTAAAAGTAAGAAGAAAATATTCAGTTGTCTTGGTTTCTTCATATGATTCAAACTCCTGTTACTTCTTGACTGGATTTTAAACTTGATGCTCCATGCAGATCAAAAAGTTATAAGAATATACTCTAATATGTGCTGCTACAGGGATCCTATTTTTAGCTTTATTTTTGTTGAGTGTTACCTGTCAGGCTAAATGTGGGAATAATAGATCATGTTGACCAAAAAATGCTAGGTGTTTGAGCAGGGAGAATTTCTGATGACTGTGATGAGGTGAAGTGGGACTCCATTGCAGAAGATCAGTCAATGTCAAAGATAAAACAACTTTTGGGGATTGTTAGAGAATTCTGACTCTAAGAACATATAAAACAGCACAGGTGCTGAGAGAAATATGATGATTGTGTACTTGTATTTCTCAGGAAAGTGGCTTTATTTTGGTAATAGAAAAGTTGGGGTTTGTTGCTGGGAAAGAAACAAGTTTATGAATACATGCAAACCTGAGGTGACAAAGAGAAAATTCTGTTGTCATATTGCACTGCAGACTCAATCAACATATATAAAATAAGGCAGGTGATGACAAAGTGCAAATAGGGGAAGATAGGGAACAAACCAATACTATTAGCATGAAAATGGTGGGGTAAATGTACTTTCACATTTATTATTTTGTTATTTCTATCAAGTTTTTGGAAATACAAGAGAGAAGAGGCATTTAGTATGTGGCATTTAAAATGTGTATTGTTTTTACGGTGAATTAAAAATTCCACCTGAACATAAAGACTGTCATGGAAAAGTCACCTTGAAAATTCAACTAGTAGGGAATGTTGATATGAAAAGCACAGTGCAGACTTGATAAGAACTTGAGAAAAGTTAAATAATTAGAAGAACAAGCGATACTCATGAAATGTAAACCCAGTAAGAGGATTTATAGTAAAGCTCACTAGGTAAAGTTGTAAATTTACCCTAGTTTTCTAGCTCAGTGTTTTCTGGACATACAATAAGCAGAATCTGTACAATGTTGTTGACTTAGGTCATTACATATTTTTTTCAAAGTTTACTATTTTTGTGATCCTGAAGTTTATACCTGTTATGTCACACAGATTCCTGTTAGGAGCACAGACTCCTTGAGTGGTCAGGAGGGTTGGAAATTTTACAAAAACAACGTTTTGTCAGCAGTATAAATTTCATAAATTAGAGTCTAGAGATACTCTGTTGTAGAGCAGAGCCACAATGAATTGAATACTGAATATCGAATCTCCCAGTCATGCAAAACCATAATTTGGGTAATGCTTGAGTCAAAGCAAATGCTTTCAACGTTGACAGCATCTGACAACACTCATACCTCAGTTTTGGTATTTGTGTGTGGGTTCTGGTTTTTGGTTTTGGGTTTTTGGTTTTGGTTTAGGTTTAGGTTTTGGTTTTGGTTTTATTTTTTAGAAAGGACTATGCAGTGAAAAAAAGAGATGAGCAAAATGTTACAGAAAAACATGATATAAAGTTCTAATCTAATAATATATTGTGGAAGTTCCTGAGGTCCACCCAAGCTTTTTCTGCCAGATTGTGGAAAAGGAACAACCACAACAATGAAGATCAAAAGTCGAGGATCAAGTCAAACTCTATTTTCTTTTTTCAGTTCTAAAAAAGCAACAACTTCAGCTATGAGGGTGTGAAGTGTGAGGATTTATTGGGACAGCACATTTAATAGCATCCTGCTTGCTTTGAGAAATCTGTTTTCACATTAGATATCTGATTCTTATGGGCTTAAGTTTTTTCAGAAAGTGCTATTATGTCTTAATTTAAATCTTACCATCTTACCATCAGTATATAGTCTGTATTAAGTGAAGAGGGCAAATAAGAACAACAAACAAATAAGACATGGTAACAATAAGATGTAGAGGAAACATTTAACTGGATTCACTGTAGGTACTCAGATTGCTCTGCATCCTGTAGCAAAGTCAAGCTGTGATTATCACCTATTTAGGTGATTCAGCTTCACCAGCAAATTCAGCAGATTGTTTTGATGCTTTTTGCTTTTCTGTTTTTCATGAAGTAAACAGAAGTACTACAGTAATGTAGTGTGTGCTTGGCTAAGCACATATTCCATCTTGGCTATGCACCTCTTTGCTTCTTTATTTGAATGAGGAAAATGAGCTCCAAAGATGCTACCTTTTCTTATTAAACCAAAGGATCCCGAATGTAGAATGCAAGTCTTGGTTCATTAAGTGTCACTGCCAGCAGGACCCCTTGCAGGGAAAGCTGCTACAGAATGCAAATGAAAAATTTCAGTGATTATTCTAAATTTTCTCACTCTAGACATATTTGAATTAACTGACAAAGAACTTTGTTATGAATTTCTCATCAGCTAAAATACTAGAATTTTTTTTAAATGTAGTTGTATTTTACCAACTGTATTTGAATAAAAAGGATTTTTCCCTGAGATTCTTGGATGCAGGAAGTGTCAATCTCCATGCATTCTAAGGAGGTTTTGTCTGAGCTCACAGGTGCCAGGTTTAAATAGACATTTTTGACATCAAAACCATACTTAAAACAACCAAAATGTTCACTTGTCGACAGGTTTTGAATTCTGAAGTAACACAAAGCTCTCAGACAAATCAGAAAAACCTGTGAAAATATGGGAATGCATGACTATAGGGACACTGAAATATTAGTGTCATTATAGACAATGTGTTGCCTTTAAAAAGATTTTATATAAAGTGAGAGAACTCAATGTGCTTGTTTAGATGACCTTGAAAAAGATGTTTCTGAACCTTAGTTGGACACACATACTAGTCTGCAACCTCTAAAGTGAATAGGTAAAGTAGGTCCAGAAATATCGATACTACACAGTCAATTTTCGGGAATTGTCTATTTTTGTTACTTTAAACACATAAAGGAGGATTTTAAAACAAAAAGAAGTCATTTTTATTCCTTTAAAAGAAAGTATTCAAAGTATCTTTTTGCATCTTTTTTAAGTTCAGGAATTAAGGAATTTTTAAAATCTTGCTTCTTGTAGACTTGGCAGCAAAAAAAGAATATGTGATGTTTATAATAAAAAAATAAGTACTATTGATGTTCAGGACAATTAGGCCTTGAAGAGGAAGAAAGAAAAGGAAACCCACTTATTTTACAGCTCGATGATCTTTTCATCTAGAAAAAAAAATATTGCCCTTGGTCTTTATATCAAATATTTTATTTTTTCAGGTCAGTTTTTACGTGTATAAAAATATGCTATTAACAAGGGTAGTTTATTTTCTTTGAATGCAAGACTAACCCCTTCAGATTACTCATTCGTGTTCTAATTAGTTGATTAGAATTGCGGCATTGACTCCTCAGTTTGGAAGCTGTGGGGGAGATTGTGTCTGCCCTTCCCTTTTGCCTCCACTTTTGAGATTTAGTATTGATGGCAGAGAAGATGAACTCAGAGGAATGAATAAGCAAGGATTATCTGTTATTGTATTTTCAGATATATTCCTCCTAGTTTTCCTTTGTCTAGTTACACTTTAAATATCATAACCAGGATTACTAAACTACAATACATTGGTAAATTAAACAGCACATGTGCACAGGTTTGAGCATTGGTAGATTTATCTGAGCTGTAAGTTTGTCAGCATGGTTCTTGATGAGATTTTAGCTGTTGCTAGACATGGTTCAAGCCCATGGGGATAGCATGGACCATTCCCACAAAGTAATTTAAATTTAATTAGTCTGGTACTCAGTGAGGAGGTGAGAAAATTAAGCTGTGAAAAACAAGCAGCTGATGAGCAAAAATTAGTTGAAATATGTTGGAATTATTTTTTAAATTTATTCTGGAGACTAGGAAACCTTGGAAGTCTTGGTTTTATTACACTTCTCTCAGACTCAAATCATATTTGGTCTTTTTTACACATCTCTGACTCTTCAGACATCCTCTATTCCCCATTTTATTAGGAAAAGATTATAATGGAGATACAGAAAGACATGTCTCCAGAGGCAGTTGGTGACTGGTTAGATAACATTAGAAAAGAGGGATTTGATTGTTATTGTGAAAAATAATTTTAGATAATAATATCTGCTTTGTTTTGTATGTTTCCTCTTTTAAAATTAAGAGATGGAACAGAAAGTATCCAGCTGATATCACCATTAAAGAAAAACTTAGTTTGCAAAGGATCTTTAGAGGTTATCTGGTGCAAGCCTCTAATGAGAGCAGTGCCAAATTTGCAGCTGGATCAAGCTTTCAAGTTAGATCGTGCTGCCCAGGGAATTGTGACATTGAGTCTTGAGTATCACTGAGGATGGAGATCCCTACAAAAGCTGCTCTTCCTCTTTTTTCCTCTAAAACAAATGTTCAAGAAGTGCCTAGAGTGTTCTACAGGACCACAGTGAGCTTCTGAAGAGAAGTCTGCAGCCATTTGTGTTATTGCCATTGAGGCCACAACAGTTGCTGTCTGAAGAGGACAATTATGATATTCTGATACTTCCAGACAAAGTATTGCTTGTCTTGTTGTGACTGTGATAGACAAAGACCACAAGAGAGGGAAGGTTGCACAAAGAGGGCATCAGGTAGATCTGAGGGATCTGATGGACCTAGTCTATGTGGGGGAAACAAAAAAAGATACAAATACAAAAATATTTTTTGTGGTTTTGCTGAACTCAAGACAACACAGTTTCACTGACATGAGACTATGTCAGCCAATAAATGTGTTCTGGTAAAATTTGAAAGCACAGAAGAAAAACCCAATTGTGAAAGTCTCATAAAAACCAGAAGTTATTTTAAAAATAAACCAAAATAAAATACAAACAAAATAAAGTAGTCCTAAGTGCAACGTCTTATAACCTAAAAACTGTGTGAGATTTACCAAGTAAGAAGCCTCCATATATAGAAATGTGCAAGTTTTCCAGCTTACCTTCACTGTCCTACCAGGAACATGCTTCAGAAATGAGACCATGTGAAATGGAAACACACCTTGGCACAGAAAAAATTATTGATATCCTGTGCATTTGTGGTTTTTTAATAGTTAAGGACTGAATCTATACTATAAATAAATTTGAATTATTTATCCTTTATGAAAATGTCACATGAACTCCTGTAGACCTCTATGAAGTACTGAGTAAAGGGTGAACTGAATTTTACAAAGCTGTTACATTTCATATACACTTTTTCTCTGTGTGTCCTATATGCATATATTTTTTTAAAAAATCTTCATATAAATTGCTGATAAACTAAAATTATGTCTTTCCATTTTTCTCAAATTCTTCTAAGAAATATTTTGAACTTTATCCCTACTAATAAACTCTTACATGCCACTGAAATGTAGTCTAGCTGACATCTTTGTGGATAACATCAACAGGAAAACAGCGATGTACCCACACCCATCATCAGTAATAAATTCCAGTTGGTTCAATTAAGGTCAAAGAGTAATCATATATTATATTTTTGCTTAACCATTTACCCATTTATTTTATGGGTTTTTTTCTTCCCCTGTATTGAGAAGCTAAATTAATAGGAGATTTTTCCCAATGTCATCCAATCCTTCCCTCTCAAAAAATATAATTTGGCCCAAATTTATATTTGGATCCCAGTGGATGAATTCAAGTTCATGCAATTTAAATCACTTTTCTCTTGGCTACATATTTTATTGAAGTTATGCAGACCTCTGAGTCACAAACTATAAGTGATGGAAGATTTACCTACAATCTTGGTATCTCAAAATGTGCAACATCCTATTTCCATATGTGCTGGAACTGGCAGACCAAATCCTGACATTAATGATATCCTGCTGTCAGAAGAAAAGAATAAGCCAAGACTCATTAGTAAGTTTTTAAATGTTAACCTAATTACTTCCAAAAAAAACCTCTGAATTTATAAGAACATTCCAACATGATATGTGCTGCATTTCTGCTTTCAAATGAAAGGCTGACTTAGCACTCAAACAACCAAATTGGCTGGAAAAAAAGTAGGACAGATGAAAACATCTCCTTTTGGGCTGCACTGTTGTCCTTTTGTCATCTTTAAAAATAGAAACCAAAAATTAAGCAAACTTACCCTGTCTTCTTTAAAAGAAAAGTGAATTGTATTTTACCCTACTTTTCTTGATTGTCAATTGAATTTTAAAAAATACAGCAAAGTGACAAAATTTATATGACTATTTTTTAGGCAAATTTCTTGTCTGGCTAACCTCCCCTTGTCTGAATGGTGATGTTGTTTTGGAGTGACTGTGCTATTCAGTGCTGTGAAATCACTGTTACATTTGAGGGTGAAAAGTAATTTCAAGGGATACTTCCAGAGACTAAAAGGAGAACAAACCCTCAGTTTGATGCAGGGAAATTAGTCAGTAATGACAAGGGAGGGCTAAATGCTAGACAGGTATCTTCTATTATTCACAGATGTGCAGGTGTCCACATTAGAGGTAGTTCTGCCAGTATGTAGGGAAGATTTTTGTCTCATCTAGATGTCTACCTTTTAAAATGATGACCTTATTTTGAGGTGGATAACAGCTCTTTGAAATGGCTGTTGTTATTTACAAATTTAATATGTTTGAATGGAGTCAGTGGGACAATGCAAACACAAAGCTGTGTTCAAGGCCAGGTTGGATGGGACTTCAAGAACCTGGTCTAGTGGAAGGTGTCCCAGTCCATGGAATGGGGATTGGAACAAGATAATCTTTAAGGTCCATTCCCACCCAAAACATTCTATGATCTCTCCAGGTAGGTTTCAGACCTGTGACCTATGTTTGTATCTGCCACCTGTGAAAGGATTTTTTCAGTCCTGTAAAACTGTGAATAGCAAATAAGAGTTGACATTAATATATAGATAACTGAATCAAGTAGATTAAGTAAGGATGTGATCTAGTTAACTAAGCATGTCTCCAGGTGATTTTGTTACCTGGTGTAATTTACCCTGCCTTCAGCTCCCATTTGAGAAACACATGGATTTCTTGGGACAACAAAGTGCTGAGGCACTTTGAGGCACCAAGAAGGGTGATGAAGCAGTGATGACTCTAGAGAACATACCTTATAAGGAGCAGCTGAAAGAGCTGGGATTGTGTAGTCTGGAGGAAAGGAGGCTCAGGAGAGATGTTATCACTCCCTACAGCTACCTGAAGGGTGGTTGTAGCAAGATGTGAATCTTTCTTTCCAAGTAACAGCTGATAACAATGAGAGCAAACAGCCTTAAGTTGTGCCAGGGGAAGTTTAGATTCGATATTAGGAGAAAGTTCTTCACTGAGAAGGTTATCAAGCATTGAACCTGGATACCCAGGGAAGTGGTTAAGTCATCACCCAGGGAAGTATTTAAAAGATGTGTAGATGTGGTGCTTAAGGCCGTGGTTTAGTCCTGGGCTAGCATGGCAATGCTGGATTAATGTTTGGGATCAGTGTTCTTTAGGGTCTTTTCAAACCTAAAAGTCTTTATGATTTTTAAAAGTAGCTTGACAAATCTGTCAGTCCTTTGTGTACATTTGGGTATATGTTACAAATGACACAATCCACAAAGTAAAACTAATACTAGTAATTTCATAAAGTTTTTCTTTTTTTCTCTTAATTTTCCAAAGGGATATTGGTCTAGCATGACAGTCAATACACAGATTCTATGCATAATGTCCTCATTTCCTAGGGCAGTCATAACATTTTTTTTAAAATTACTGTGCTTAGCTTTGCTTAGCTGAGTTTAGTTGTCCTTGTATCACCTGGATCAAGGCATTCTAGAAGTGTGTACTATTTCAGCTGGAAGTGACTGTGCCTGTGTGATCCCTCTGTCCCTTTCCTGCTTGAGCAAGAGCCACCAGTGATTGTCACCATGGCTGCATCTGGCTCACAGGTAACAACATGAGAGTTAAGGGTTGTAAGTCTTGGTCAGCAGCTAAGGGCTCATTGAGTATGTGCCAACCCAAAATAAGTCAATTATCTTACTCAATAAACAGTGGCCAGCACAGGGCCTCGAGCCCCCCTTCAGGACAGTGTTTTGCACACTGGGATCTCCCCTTGGGCAGAGAGGCCTCTCCAGTTACTCCCTAAGGATGAGCAGTTCCTTACTGCGGCAGATTCTCGGAAAGTGCCCCACAGCATACTGGGACATTGAAACCTTGGCAGGATGGTGTAAAGGATTGGTTGTGCACACATAATCCTACAGCTATAAACTGTTAACCAAGTCTAAGACTAAGTCTGGATCTAGCCATACCTAAGGTTTTAATAAACCCTTGGAAAAGAGTTTGGAAAACAGGGTCCTTTCTGAGTCTCATGACTCAGTAGGAGCGTTTCCCTGACAATTTTGTCTGACCCTGTCCACTTTGCAGGCAATCAAGTTGACTCCAGACCTTGAAACTTGTTGGCATTTTTAGTCACATCAACACATGCTGGAAGAGAAAAAAAGTTTGAGCACCAGGGGTAGAAAAAACCATTCTTGGTCTTGGTGATGTCCTTGCTGTGTGAAAGTCTCAGGAAACCTGGGCTGCTGTGCCGAGAGGGAAGTGTGGGTTTCACAACAACCTCTGCCAAAGGTGTAAATAACTTCTCAGAAGCAATAATTATTATTTCTGCTCCTCTTACTGTAAGAAGAGTCCAGACTTCATCTTCAAAGCACCAAAATTCAATTGGCCTTGCAGAGTTGAGAAAACAGGGGTAGTTTAGGACAATTCATAGAAAACCAAGGTAAATAATTCCTTACTAGAAAGTTTTTTTCTCTTAACACACTTTCTGTGTACCATCTTGACTGTGCTCCTCTAAGTGAATCAATCTGCATTGTGGGGAAGTGCGGAATGGAAATAAATACATGAGAAATGGTCATAATATTACCAAAATCCAAAGTGAAGTGAAAAGTTTCTTATACTCAGTGTTACTTTTTTCTTTTATTGTTTTGCCTTATAAAGAAAGGAATTATTTTGCTACCACAGTTATTTCACTTCCTTAGCAAGTTGCCAGATAAACTAAAATTTTAAGGGACGTAATATTGTAATGATGTATTTTCCAATAAAAATGGTGTGGAAAATAGCAGGATTTTAAAAATTGTGGTTACATGTTATGAACTGAATATTTCAGGTTATATAGAAGAGTTGTGAAAACTTGTCTATGAGAATGATTTATAAAACCTGTGACAAAACAATTTTTTCGAATATTTGAACTCCACAATAGTATTTTTATTAGATTGTTTAGAAAATTAATGTTTTCCCATATGATTTAGCTTTTAGCTCTATGAAACCAAGGTTTAGTTTTATTAAACCATTTTTCTGAGGAAACTAGATCTGCTTTAAAATGCTTGGAACCCTCATTTCCAAGGAAGACAACCTTGTGGAGATGGTGGATGTCCAAAACAATGTGTAAGTGAATCCTTAAAACAAATTGAGGTAAAGTAGTTGATGAAAAGCATTGTAAAAATGTTGATGTTATTTTCTTATATCATTACCTCAGTTGTATTATAGATGCCATCAATCCTGTTATAAATTAATATTAGCCAATCGGATAAAGAGAATGAATTTTATTTTTCCATTTTCAAAAATCTATCTGGGACAGCCATGAAACAACATTCAAATGTTGGGTGAAACAGGCGACTGACAGCAAGGGTGCAATCTTGCCCTGTTCCACAATTTGCAGGGGTTTGAGTCCGAGTTTTTATACTGTATTTTGTGTCTTCATATTCAAACACAGTCTTTTCACCCAGTGATGAATCTTAAACAGATTTCCCAGCACTGGGGTATGTCTGAAAGGATTTTCCTGGAATCTTCTTTTGGGATGTTGATTTCTCCAAACTCGGGGTCCACCCTCGAGATTACCAAAGATGTCCTGATGGTCCAGGTGCACAGGGTCTGATTCAATCAAGGAGCAACTTCCTGGCGAGCTACTCCCTTTTCTCGTGCAAATCGGGGTGTTAATCTGTCACTTCACAGTTCACAAAGTATGTCCTGGTATTTGGAAACGCCTCCTCCATTCCACGACCGAAGACTTACTTTTTATTTACAGGGTTACGAAAAGTATAACATTTCTAATACATTCTATAATTTACTACATTTACTATATTTCCCATATTTTATTACACGAATTTATCATCACATCCATTACAATCCTACAGTATCTAGTGGCAGGAAAAAGCTACAGAAATGGGCATTGGTAAGTGATTCTGGAGGACTGTAGCAGGACCACGGTTCTGCATTCACATCTGTGCTACTGGTTGCCATGGGGCAGTTCAGTTTTAAATAGAGTCTTTTAAGACCACTTAACAATTTTGAAGCTTCTCTAAAAGCCTAGGTAATAAGGCATTTCCAACTGACCCAGCTGATTCGATGTCAGATGTTGCTTTCTGTTATAAGCAGAGGAACTACATAGCAACTGTGGTTCTGTCAACCAAAGGATGTTTTGAATGTGGTGAATCTCCCACTAAAGAAACAAGCTGTGGACCTAGACTGTTTCATAAGAAAAGGATTTTCTTCACCCCTACCAAGACTATTAGTATGCTTATTAGAATACAAAAGACCCCAACTGCTCTTTAAATTAAAACTCTTTACACTTGCTTTAGGGATGGCAGGACTGACATCAGATAAAGGGATCTGTGGTAACTTGCAGAAACTATGGTGGAAGGTTGAGATTCATCTTACTTAAGATAAGATAGCTAAAAATCACACATCTACATTAAGCCCTTAGCTCCTCCTTTCATCAATGGGAAGAGCTGGAGGCTCTGGAGAGTAATTTATCTCCACTGTCCTTGACACATGTTGTGGTGACATGAACTGCATTCTGAAGGTACCTGTTCTCCCCTGTGACTACAGATGAATCAAAATGTGGCTAAATCAGACTTAAAATCTTGGAGTTAAAACTTATTTTTTGATACTTAACTGGGATGAATCCCACTTCAAGTGTCTTTTTGTTTTAAGCTTTTTTCAATACAAAGAAAATAAACTACATCAATCCAATCTTTAGCTTAGATATAAGCCTTTTCTGTGACATAATATATATTTTCTGTGGTTTCCATCAAAGCTTGGACTTGATTTTGGAGGTATTCTCCAATCTTAAAAATTCTGTGATTCTACAATGGAAAATTAATACAAAGAATAAAGCTTGTAAGTGATTAATAATTGTGCATTTGCAGCATAATGTACCATAATCTATTTCCTGCTGTGCTCGTGGTTAAATTAATCACATTTAACTTCACCAAAGCTAAAATTTTCCTGACTAAAAGTTAAAAACCTCTAAGATAAACTATATATTTAGACCCTAGTGTGAGTCACTGTTGAAACAAAAGCACCTCCAGGTGATTTATCATGCCATACTAGCATACATATCTATTGCAAGCAGAATAAATTAAACCCCAGAGAGAGTTTAAAAACCAGATTAGGATGGATTATCAGGAAGAGGAGGCAGCTGAAGCTTTTTTTGAGGTAACTGAAGAGAACCTCATAACCCCAGACCTTGATACTTGTTGGGATTTTTAATCACACCAACACCTGCTGGAAGAGAAAAACAGTCTGAGCACAAACAATGCAGAAGGTATTTGAAATATAGTAGAGCAATTTCTTGATAAACATGATAAATGGACTGGGTAGTGAGGGTGCTCAGGAGGACCCTGCTTAGCAGGGGCTGGACTGGATGGTTTCCAGTGGTGCCTTTCAGCTTCATTACCCTTTCTGTGATTCTGTGGCAGCCAGTAATGATTTAATTAGTGCAACAGAGCACCTGAGCCATACCTTGAGAGTGAATTCTGATGTGTGTGAGCCCACTCCCACAGCATGTGACACCACATCAGGAGCATAATACCCACAAAGCTGGCCATCCAAGAGCAGGAGCTGGAAGAACATTACTGTTGTGATTAGAGATTCAGATAAGGGAAATAAATAAACAGAATCCCATTAGGAAATAAGCTACAAAGGGCATGGACAACAATTAGATATCTTCAGAGATTTTTAATCATGAATTATTGTTTTAGAATATCACATCAGTGAAAATATAACTTTGTTAACACAGAAAAGGCTTTGCTGACCTTTCCTCTACATAGATTGGCATAAATATCTTATTTAGGCATTTTCATTACTTTAGGATTAGTGGCGAAATAAACCCAAAGTGTAATCGAACTAAATTTGAATTAAACTTACAATGCTGACATTTTGAAGAGATATTTCAGGCATAGTTTCGAAGTTAGTTCAAAGTTTAGAAAAGCTATGAAAAAAAATGGGTAATAAATAAATAAAGGGCCTGAAGGGCCTGTTTGGACACCTTGGCATTTTCATCCCCCGACAAAACATTCCTACATTGGGATTGTTCTGCTTTTAAAAATTTTATCTTCTTTGCTTTCAAATATTATCAAATATTTCGAGTGGGATCTACTTGCAAGTCTTTTCATGTAAGCTAACATAATTTTTGGGAAATCTTTAGTAAATTCTGACCATATAGGCTATGGACTCTTCCCCCCAGTTCTTTCCCACTGATGATCAATATCCAGAATTCAGTTTTTACTGCTTTCTAGAGTATTCTCTCTAGAATTTTTGCTCTTAAAAATCTTTAGTTTTAACTGTACTTTCTTGTAATGAAATTCCTCATAATGAAATGAATCTTCATTTCTACTCTGGCTTGTGTTCATTTGTGTTTTGAGTATAAACAAGAGTGGAGGCTTCACAGTCTCCTGGAGAACCTGTTTCTGTGTCTGACAGTGCCCACAGTTTTTTACATGTAAATGGAATTTCTTGTGTTACAGTTTGTGCCCACTGGCTGTTGTCCTGCCACTGGGCAGCATTAGAGAAGAGTCTAAGCTCCATGTTCTTAATTTCCTCCCATCTGGTGTGCATATAGATTGATAAGATTCTGTCTGAACCTTAACTTCTACAGCTGGAAGCTGTGATACTTCAGCCTGTAATCATGTGACAGACACTTCAATTTGTTGCTCACTGTCATGGCTCTTAGCTGGACTCACTTCAGCGTGTCTCTTATACTCAACCCCAGATGTGTCTTGCCAGTGATGAGCAGAGGGGAAGAATCTCATCCCCTATCTGCTGATGACACTCTACTTAATGAAGCCCCACTCTACTTAATGATTCCTTTTTCCTTTCTTTTCCACTGTGATGCACAGCAGTTTTGTGTGAAATGACCATCAGGTCAATCTCTGTGTAGGTCCCTGGTTCATCCCCAGGTAATACAAGTACTTGGGACTATTCCTGCTCAGATACAGGACTTTGCATTGCCCTTTATTGAATTTCAGGAGATTCTTGCCAACTCTTCTTCAACCTGTTGAGGCACATCCATTGGTATGTACATGATATAACATGGCATATGGTGTATCAGCCACACCTCTCAGTTTTGTATCATCTGTAAAATTGCTGAGGATGCATATTGTGGCAGGTGTCCATTCCCCTGATTTGTACTTCCTCAGTTTTTCTGTGAGAGATGGTCCTAAAAGTGAAACTTGCTAAAGTTGAGATAAACAATATCTACTTCTCTCCACTAATCCACTGAGTCATTAATCTTGTTTTAGAAGGCTATCAGGATGGTCAAAAATTATTTCACCCACATAAATCCATTCTGACTACTCCCAAACACCTTCTTGTCTGTCCTTCATACATTTTGAAATTGTTTTCAGGATAATTTATTTCATCTGCTTCCCAGGGCTGGTTTCCCTCAATCCTGCTTTATGGTTTTCAAAGTCTCTACTGTCCCTGTGACACTATGTCCTTTGCTTGCCAACCTTGTCTTCACTTCCTCACTTGATTTCAGGTCATCATATCTCTCCTGAACTCTTCCTAGTTTAAAACTGTCTTTAGCAGGCTGGCCACATTTCGAGTGCCTTGTTAATATAAGGATTAGCTTCCTTTCCAAGAAAAGACTTCACAGTAAAAAAGACATAAACACGAGGGAGTTTTATTCTTGTAACAGGCAATTGACATCAGCTGGGTAATATTTCTTGGAAATTCGTGAGTCTCTCCCAGGGGTCAATGGTCCTTTAGTGCAAAAAAGAAAAGAAAGAAAAAAATACTCTTTTAAAGCCAAACTAACAAGACTGTGCTTCCTGCTGGGCTTGTGAATGCTTTGCTTGCTGCACCTTATTAAATGTAAATTTAAAATAAGTCAGCACCTGTTGAGAAACATGTAGTTTCACTGTCTAACTGGGTCATACTAAAATCTGAAACTAAGGATATAACTGTTAAGTAATGTAAGAAATATATTTGTGATCAATCCTCTTTTCATAAACATGCTTTTCTGCCCCTAAATTTCCCAGCACAGTCCCACTACAGGACTTAGAAAGCATCAGAAAGACTGAATTAAACCTTTACAAAGAAGGGAATAGGGTTTTCTCTGATGTTTGGATTTACCTCACCTAAATTTAGAGACAGAACTCAGCTGAATGTTGATACCTGCATTTTGATATCTGTAGGCAGTTGTCTTTATTAGTTTATAGGTGTCTACACTCTTTGCTAAAGGAAACCATAACTGTACTATCATTGGATTTAGGAGATAATTCAGCTGAACAACAGCCTAATAAGTTATTTCGTTTCCTTAGGCTGTGCAGTTACCTAATCTGCTGGGCTCTGCCTAACCAGAGGTACCAAATGCAGAGGTTGACAGTTATGGCACAACAAATACAAGAGATGTTTCCTGCAATGGCACTGGGAGCTGGGACTGCCACACGTGGGGATCCTGGGAGTGTGATGAGGTTAAGGAGACAAGGTGGCTTATTTTCCTGCCCAGACTTCTGCAGGGTGAATACTTGCCAGCATACAGTTTCACTGATGATTTATTTTATTTATTTCTCACAGAATTTTTTATTTCTATTGGTACCACGAACCTGCAATGATCCAGCCTTTTTTTTTTCTGTCATAGAGTGGAAACTGTTCTGCAACAATCAACATGAATGAGAAACCTACAGCCTTCTCCTCAACCTTGTAAACCTTCCTTTGCTGAGCATTCATGAATGGATATAAGCAGGACTCAGCAGTTCTTTTTGTACTGGTAGTTTTCAAGCAAATCTTCATCCATTGTTAATGTTGTTAATTACTATGTGGTGTATATCATCATTATTATTATTTTTTTTTTATTATTATTATTATTATTACCAAGGACACATTCAGATATTTCTATTGCACAGGCACGGCAGTATGAGAGTTATTGAATTTATTCTGAACAGCGCAAAACAAACCAAATTACAATTTTTGTCAAATGTGGTATGTTTCAACAATTCTTATTGACATTCCTAAAAGGAATGATTGCTGAATTCACAATCATAAAAATACAATATATCTATTTGAATATGGAAATCACTGGCTTTCCTTATGTAAAATCATGATAAGCAAAATATTTGCATCTATTCAGCAATGTGAAATTTCAGATAACAGTAATTCTTACATTTGCCTGCTGCTTCATATCAGTTGTCTTAAGTAAGCCTTGCCATCTAGTATGTGTAGTCTTAAAAATGCCATTATTCAATTAATGAAATTTAGAAAGAAATTATTTCATTTGCCACAGCTACAAATGGCATCACTTGAAAACCAGGAGTTCTTGAAGAGCTGAATAAATAATTATATGAATGTGGAAATAGAGCAGCCTTAATGTTCACCAGTGGTATGTATGCCAAGTGCTCCTAGTGTACTTCAGTTGTGGCTAAAATGTATTTAGGAATCTTTGAAGTACTAAAATTTGTATCTTTGCGAGTATGCAAAATACTCAGGACAGGTACACATTATTTGGGTTTTTTTCTTTTATTGTTTTTCTTTTTTTTCCTAAATTCCATCAGTCCATGGAATTTTTTCTTCATTTATGTTAATTGAGAAAGACAGGCAATACATGGAGTGTCTATCTTTCAGGTGAACTGATTATAAGTAAAATTATTAGGGTGACACAAATGTCTTCAGTCGTCTTTTCTACTGTTCACGAAGACAGAACTGTTGCGCTTACCAGTCACGCACATACAGTGTTAAAACACAGATTTCTTAAAAGCAAAGGGTTTGATAAATCAGCAGTTTTCAGTATGCAACTACGACTCTTGACTCCTACATGTGTATTATATTTAACATTGTCCTTCCTGTCCAGTGAATTCCTCCAGTCTGTTCAAAGGAGCAATAGACACACTTTGAATTGCTAAATAATAATAATAATAATAATAATAATAATAATAATAATAATAATAATAATAATAATAATAATAATAATAATAATAATAGTAATAATTTCATTTTGTAATGTGGCATATTGCAACAGGTTATGAGTTTTATCTTCCTCTGTTAGGGCAATTATAGGTTAGGGTGTAAGCAATGGGTAGATCCATTGTAAATGTAAAACCAGTTCCAGATCAAAATTTTGAGAATGACTATTAACAAAGTAGAAGTGACTGACATATGAGCTTTGGCTGGGCCTCCACTTGCCAATTTTCTAAGCTCCCTGGAGATGTTCTAGGTCCTTTAGGATGTGGCAAATGGCAATAGTCCCCTTGCTTAGGAGGAGATTATTTATTATTTCTTCAATAGATGGCTGAATTCTGCTTTCATGTGCAATGAATTTGATCCCTCTGGGCACCTCAAACTACAGGTATTCAATGCCAACTGATGTCACTGCAGATTTGAAAACATAGACCAGTAAATATCTTAGTCTTTTTCTCAATGTGAATCTTACTCTCTTCACCCTCACTTTTATTTAGGGTATAAAAAGACGAGAGAAATCTGACTGTAAAAGATGGCACTCTGTAGATGTCTAGGTAAGATGACTATCTGAGGTAGCATGGGCAATAAAGGTCTGTCAGAATTGCAGCAACTTGAGGTCAGGCCGTTTGTCATTGTCATAGGCAACCTGAGACAGCATGATGCCCTTGCAGTCTCCACATGGAGAATCCACAACAAAGCCACCTGTCTTCTCAAACAAAAACACAGTTTAGAAGCAAAATTAATTTGCAAAGGAAACATTGGCTGTGTTGAAAGAAGTAGAGAGTCATTATCCTTCTATTTTCAAATAGCAGTGGGAAGGGGCTGGGGGACATCTTCCTGGAAGCTGAAATCGTGCAGGCATATTCTCCTCCTTCTGGCAAACCAAGCATGCAAATTCAATTCCTGAAAAATGGAAAAATGGCAGCAGCTCAAAAAAAAATTTCTTTCTTCCATGGATCGTTGTTTCTGGTTGGCTGTACCCACAGAAGATCTCAAGAGAAACTTCAATGCAACTTCAATTGTTCAAGAGAAACAGTACATTTGGATGATTAAATATGCATTCTAGCAATATTTAATATCAAAGCAAAAGGAAGACATTTATTTGCAAGTAGGTGTTTATGAAGCATATACTAAATATATAAGTTCTAAGATTATTTTATGCTATCACAAACAAATGAAAAGCCTAAATAGCCAGAATATTAATCCCATTTACAAAACACAAATCAGGTGAATGATCTTTACCATTTTTTGCATTTTATTTCAATGCACACTTTTGCTAACTTAGTGGTCTTGTCATTTTCTTACCAGCAGATTTTGTAAATAATTAACCACTAGCTACATGTATATTGCTCTGTTTTGTTATTATCGTCCATTTATGGATATTCTGAGCTCAAGTTGTATGGTCTAACTGAACTAATTTCTAGCTTCATTTTGATTTCAGGTTTTCGAACTCTGTTGTTTTGCTCAAATTCGGTATTCTTGTATCCATGGCAACAAGAAGATGTGTATACTCTGTCTTAAATATTATCTCACCAAAAGTCAAGCAATTGAAATGGGAAGTACTTGGCATGTCAGAACTTCACTGTATTTCAGATAGACAATTATGAACAAGAAATCAAATGTGTAGTGACTTTGCTGCTGGATGTATTGCAATTACATTTCTGCTTCACAATGTACTTTTATGGCTCAAGGTTCTTCAAAATGAAAAAGAGTGCTGCATCTTTATTTATTAAATGCTAATACATTCCCAACAGAAAGGCTTAACTCTACAAATGTTTAACAATTATGCAGAATGCATTAAAGTGCTCTCATCCTAATCAGTTTGTTTTCATGTTTTTTATTTTAGTTTTCACTGAAATTCTACAGCAAGAGATTGGTTTTAATAAAGATACAGGGAAAGGAGTCAGCATGTTTTATGAAGACTCCAAGTTTTGTTGAGCCAGAACAGTGCAGCCAGTTCTCCTTCAATGTGATCCTCCCATCCAAAATAAGTCCCCAAATTCAGTTAAATAAAACCAGGTTTTGGAATAAATTCTGACATGTGGCCAGTAATTTCAAACAAACTTAAGAACTTTCTTTATGAGTGTTGGCTTCCTAGTCGTTTTAAAAGATAAGATCATGGTTCCACACATTTTTTGAGTCATGATCTGTTCTAGTGCTGCTCTGAAGTGGGATAACATCTAGAAAAAAAAAGAAGTTATACTCAGATGCAGCAAGTGATGCAAAGTACAAAAAATTTTTAAAAAGTGCAGGTATGAAAACCACACTGATCCCCAGGTTTCACTCCTCCAGAAACTCTTCATATTTTGTGTAGCTTGTCCTTTCTGCTTACAAACATTTTCCCCATATTTCTTCTCTGAATGCATCAATGCTTAACAAAAAAAAATCTTTCAACTTCATGAGAGTAATGTGAGGTAGAGTTACCAAGCACTTGCACACAGGAACAGGCAAGAGAAACAAAATAAAGATGGGTCCAAAGCATTCAAAACTGCTCCTTGCTGGATGAGCAGCAGGACAAGCAGGGAAGCAGACAGGAAATTTGGACACTTGGGAAGAGATTGCTGCTCCCTGGACTTCATTTTGTATTTTGCTCTGGTGATCTGATAAAAATTCATACACTATGTCAAAGCAGCATTTTGCCTCATCCAGACAGGCATTATCTAAATAACCTGAAAAACGGATCTGAAATACAGATACATCTGCACCTAATATAAACTTAATCCATGCTTACTTCCTTGGGGAAAAAGTGCAGGTGTAGGCTAATATATTGAGAAACAGTATAATTATATAATAACTATTAGACTTTATTAATTGGCTGTTTTGTTTCCTCATTTTATTCCCAAACACCTCTATAATAATAATACATTTGTTAGCAAGAAAGCCATTGGAAATCTATATTGCATTATTCATATCTGTAATAATTTAATTTACATAGTACACATTCAGTTGTGAGTAATTAGTAAAAAAACCATCAAACAACTTTCTCAGTTCTCCATACCTGGTAGAAAGAGATACTTTTTTGTTTGGTTGGCTTTTTTTTCTTTTTTCTTTTGGTAGAAGTTTCTCCTGATCTCCTATTTTGGAATAGCAACATTCTTGCTTGTTTTCTGGAAACTAAGATTACTGTCTATGTGTGGCTGATAGAAGCAATTCATAGCTTTTATTGCATTATAACTTCTGATCCAGGATAAATATCCATGTTCTCTGAAGTCAGTAAAGAGGATCAGACACCTCCTTTGGATCTGTAGAGATGACTGGAAACAACTTAGGCACTTCTCTTTGAAGGAGCTAAATTGCTGCCTCAAAGATGATTCTGAGACAAGATGGTTAACTTCAGATTATCTTTTCAAAAAATCTTGATAATCTGAAAAATCTCAAGTTTTAACAGGCTTCCAAAGTGTTTACTGTGCAGGGAAGTAGCTCCCAGACTTCATGGACGTTATGAATATTAGCAATGAGGTGAAAAAAAATTGCTTATAAGACTTGATTAATTGGGATAAAAAAACTGGTGGTTAATGGTGGCGAACTGCAAGTGTTTGCAATATTGATTGGGTGGGCAAAAAATTGGTGACAAAACTCAAATATAAGTCACACAGGAAAAATAAAAGCACTTTTTTGTTTTTGTTTTGCTGGAATGAGTTCTGAGTTAACTATTACTTCCCAGAGATGAGATTTTTGAGTCAGAAATCATCACTGCATAGAAAAATCATCTCAATATTCAACAATAGTGAAAAATCATGTGAAACCATGAATTAATAGGAAAGGATTAGAGAGCATGTCAGAAAGTGTCCCAGCAGTGGTGTATAACTCTGTGGTGCACCTACATTTGGAGGCAGGTATGATGCCTGCTTCTGAGAGGAAGCACAGCCCAACTGGAATGATGAAATAGAGCATCAAAAATGAGGATGGGTCTTACCCTGACCCCACACTAAATGGACTAGAACACTTCATCTAGAATGAGATAGCCAAGAAAGAATCTGATACTCAAAACAAGCAGAAAGAGAAATTTCTCACAGACATGCTTACATTACAAGACTTCCCTTCGATGTGCAGAAGTTTAAAGCTTAATATAGGTTCATGAATGTTCATGTTTATGAATCAGAGGAAAAACACATGAGAGGGCATTAAATAAGAATGCAGTCGCTGAGGATTGGGCAGCTCTTGAACCACAGTCTGCTGCATGATTAGAGAATGTACAAGGAAGTCTCATGTGGTGCTTTCTTGGTTGTAATCTTTCTCAGCATCTGCTACTTGTCCAGTGCCAAGAACATATACTTTTCTAGATGTTCTGTTATTTCTATTATATTGCATACTACCTGTACAATCCTTTCCTGCACAATTCTTTCCCTATCCTAATTGTCTACACTATATATTGAGTCATGAAAGTTTCCATAATTTCATTAAATATTACTTCTGAGATTTAAAGAAATAAAGATTTTTTTTAGCTGGAAAAATCCATTCTCTTCCTATTTTATTTCTCTTCTTGTTATTTCTCATTTATGTGTTTTACAGAATACTTAGCTTAGAGGATAAAACTATTGCCACTTTTTTGTTTTAAGTTAGTGAAGAACTATGGAATGATTTTTGACTTTCCAAAGCTCTCCACATGCTGTATTTGTGCATGATTCTGTACATTGGTAGATTTATTTGATTTCAGAAAATTGACTACTGTATTTAATTTTTTAAATTAAAATTGGACTATCAGGTCATGCTGCAAATACTTTTGAAGTCACTAAAGAAAGAGAAAAAGTGTTGCCTGTTTCATACCTCCAAATTATTTCTTTTAGTATTTTGCCTGTTGCAATATTTTTGTTGTCCACCTTTTAACAGTTTATATACAATTTGCGATTCAATTGCTGCTGTCATTGGCCCAGTAGTACTTTGGAGCGATTGTAGTACTTCCTACTTTTTTTTGTCTTTATGATGGATTAGAAACACTGAAATTAGTGTTTTATGTTTTACCTTGCCTTCAGGATCATGTGTATATACAAATATCCCATATTAAAGCATTTTTTCCTATGATTACCTAAGAAGTATGCTCAAGAGATAAATAATTTCTTTCATATACAGAAGAAGCAATACATTTTTTGCCTGCTCTGAAGAGTGCAAAACACTTTTCATGTGTTTTTCATATTTAGATATTTTAAAAAAAATTAAGAAACAATTAGACTTACTATCAGGTGAGGTGTGGAGCTATGTCATACAGTCACTTTTAAATTTTATTTCTCAAATTTACAGTAGATTGGCATGGATGAAAAAATAGGAGCTGGGTGATATGGTACCGAATATTCTTTCAATTTTCACCTCATAATGTAATTTTAAATTCACTTTCAAATTTAATTTTCACTTGATTTCAAGTGAACGAAATCTCTAATACTCTAACGCTCATTATCTGTCAATCCTGCTTAAACATCATCCTTTATTGTGGAAAATAAATTAACTCCACAAATAATCCCTCAAGATCTCTTGTTTCTAAAGGAATCCTCTCTACCTCTCCATGTATTATTCCCCCATCTGTTCGTTCACCCTTTTTCACGATAATAAGTCACATTGGTAGAAAACAAGTGAAATCCTTCAGTGTGAAATGTATAAAAGAAACTACACTGACAAATCCCTATTGAAAGGTACGGAGTCCTATTTAGATGTGGTGCCAGGCTTTGTGGCAATAAATTAAGGAATTTTATTGCAATAAATTCTATTGGGAAGTCCATAGGTAAAATAAAGTCAATAAGAGCCTTCCTTAAAATTGTTCATATCCTTTCCTTTCTGGTTCATTTCCCTACCTACTAGGTTGTGTCCACAGTTTCTTATTTGCTTTTCTTCTTCTGTGCTGTGACTTGGTTGCAGAGTCCCTTAGGCTTAGCGAGAAGGATGAAGAATAGCTTTCCTGTCCCTTCCACCTTTGTATAGCAGGCTTTGAAGAATAGGTGAACAGGGATTTGAATTTCTTTTGATTGCAGATATATTTGATCCATAGCAGATGAGTGCAGTTGGCCTCAAGCTCTTTCACAAGTTGTTCTGCTGCATCCATGTGCTTTTTGAAGAGGACCCCACACTGAAGCCTCAGTGAAAGGAGGCAAACTGTTTTGTGGCCTTTTTTTTCTCTCTTTGAAGGGAGGAAGTGATGCAATACATTTCTCATCATCAGGCTTTAAGTTCTGTTCTTAAAGTTCAAGATGATCACTCTAAAACCAAAGTCTCTCCAAGGATTGTACTGCAGACTTAAGTGGTCACTTAGGTAATTCACTTTGAATCACCACCCTAGTCCAGATACCTATTTTTGGTTCACTGCATCATCCAGGTTGGCTGATTGCAGAAGGTGGTCTGACCCTCCCACCCCAACCTATGTGCTTGCTACATTCATGCTACATACATGGTGATAGAATATGACTAATTTTATTGAAGTGTCCCATAGTTAAAAAGAATCACACTATTTAGTGGGCAGTTGAGCATCTGTGAAAAGTGAAAAATAGATTTGTTGAGAGGTAACTTAAATTAACTTCTCTTCTAATGCCTCCCCTAGGTGCAAAATTGTCTCCTACTCCAGCACTTTTTTCTGCTGAATGTCATTGAATCCTCAACTGGATTGCAAACTTAAAGTACTCTAGAGGCTTAATTTGATGTATGTAAACAGAGATAATTGCTTCATTGAGTTACTTCATTCTGGTATCTTGTTTTTAATATTTAGCTCTTAGAATATAAACTAGTTGAAACCAATGCATGGGCTTGTGTTTTGTTTTTTTTTCCAAAGCAATGGAAAATATTACATTCTCAGGAAAGAAACAATCTATCATCTTTTACCATAGTGCTATTTTAATCTGAGTCAGCATATTCCATAAATTGACAAAACAGAGACACTTTCATTATTTATGTTTGCAAATCATTTACACTTAGACAGTACAACAGACTGGTGGGGTTTCCACACTGTGATATAACAACTTCGCATCATCTGGGGTCAAGAAGTACTTTGCATGCTCTGCCATCAGAAAACTCATTACAATGATTCATTCAAGGGCATGATATGAATAATATGAATCTCAAAACTGCTCTGTGTCTTTGGTGGGTTCTTTCTGTCAAAATCGATTATCTGATCCATTTAGATCCATTTACTAACTTTTTTAATAACCCTAATTACATTTTTATTCACAATTAACACGTCTAAATTGTACTCTCGAGAGAATGCTGGAAACATTTTCTCCATATGTATGGAGAGGGAAACGTGTTGGGATTTAAAACAAATGTCAAGAAAATTGCAGTAAAGTGAAAATGACTCTTACTGCATTGCAGATCCTAAGCAAATACTTTATGAAAAACAGCAGACTGCAGTAAGCAGCACAGAGTCAGGCAGCATCCAAACATTAACCAGTGCTGTTAAATTGGATTTCATAAATGATCCCTGCCTGCTATGTTTTGTCTGCTTTACATACAAGCCACTATACATCTTCATCTCTTTTGGGACTGCAGTGTGCAAATATGCAAAGAAGATCATCCACTACATGTATCATCACTAGATGCATGGCATAATTACAGGTAAATTAAATGAGGAATGTAACAGGGAGACCTCCTGGTGCTTGAAGGAAATATATCCAGTTTCTCAAACTTTAAAGATTATTATGTCACCGGGAAAAAAGTTATAATATTTTAAAGATAAATATGACAATGTGTGTCTCTTTCTTATTGTACTGGGTAGGCAGAATGATATGACTGGCATGTTTCACTGGAATTAGTTGGGCTTTCATCTCTATGAGTTATTATTTAATTTCAAAAATCAGCCTAATGCACTAAACTTATCTGAAATTCTGATACCTTATTTTAGAGAGATGAAAAGTTTTTTATTTCATTCACATTTCAGTTAGAAATCTTACTTGTGAATCCTCAAAATGCAGCTATTATTCGTTACTGGAATTTTTTTTAACATTACCAGTGACAAGAAATGTTTTCGAAGTTACAGTAACAAATGGATGTTTTCTCGTATAGATGCTTTCAAAATGGTCCTTCACTCATTGCAATGAGCCATATTCAATGCAGGCATTTTCCTCAGGTGCTGGCACTGGAAATTTTCCACCCCTCATTCTCTTTGGGAATTAAGCCCTCCTGGAGCTCAGAGCAGCAAATGGGGAGTTCTGCTCTTGCTCTCCCTTTAGCAAATGTTAGCTCTGTATATTATTTATTCTGGGCACCTTTAGAAACTCAGTTAAGGATTTGTCCTGTGTGAGGACAATATATGTGGAGTAGACCAGTAGAGACTGAATGTTTTGATGGCTGGAGAGAGCAAACCAAATCTAATAATAGTGTAAAAAAAGATATCATAGGCCTGTAGCTGTTCAAAAGTGAGAGTTTCTAGTTTGTCATTTCCCAGGTTGCTCTAGGATAGCTTCCTGTCCTCCCACCACCTTTATAAGGTAGGTGCCTCCTGTAGGTTTTCTATCAGGCCCAATAAACTGTTCCAGATAGCCTAGGTCACCTTGAAATCACAAGGACTGCAAAGCTTGGGCTGCATAATTCCATTTATGGTGTTACTGTTACTTCTGGAAATGTCTGTGAATATTACAGAAGTTCTTTTTATGTGGAAAAGCTAAGGAGAAAAAACAGAACATGAGAATCTGAGAGTTTTCCATTTTTCCAGAGTAAAGGTCAGATGTTGATGTTTCATCCCTCTAATTGAAATGTCAGAGGTACAAGATGCCTCACAGAAATGACATATCATATTTGGGAAAGCGAATTAAGTCTCATTTTTTGAATAACCACTGAACAATCTGGACAGGGCAAAGTGTCAGGAGCTGGCAGGTGTGACAGGAAATTAAGTAGCCAGAGGGATTATTTTCCAATACAGTTGTTCTCTGCGAACTGTAGAAATTCACTTGTTTGATTAAACAAAAGACAGATACAACTCACCAGAGCTTCACAGCTATAATTGCCTTTTCCCTGGTATGTTTGAGAGCTCCAGGAGAGACAAACTGAAAACAACCAGTGAAAACAATCTCCATGGCTTTGCAAATCTGCCAAAAGAAAACACGCTCAATGAGCTCCTATACGTCTTCCTGCTCCACTGGGAGAAACAGAACCATTTTACAGCACAGGACATTGATTCCACACAAATCTTGTACTTGCCGAGGAAGTGTGAAAATAAATTGAAATAGTGCGTTAGATCTTGGCATTCTCAGGGATTAAAGAGAAAAATCCATAATATTTACA
This sequence comes from Trochalopteron elliotii, assembly GCA_024734555.1. Lineage (NCBI taxonomy): Eukaryota > Metazoa > Chordata > Aves > Passeriformes > Leiothrichidae > Trochalopteron > Trochalopteron elliotii. The sequence continues at coordinate 299,856 of JANPWX010000085.1, read as the reverse complement.
CTTTGGGATACTGTTGAACCAAGGAAAAGCATAAATGACTTATTGGGAGAGTTCTACTCATACAGGGTAGGTATTTTGTTTACACTTTGGAAGGTCTTTTCCTGAAAGTGCTGACTCTGTGGAAGAGAGCATTTATGTTAGCTCTGCCAGTTCAAAATTGACTGGTGATGTAATATGAGCAGCAGTTTCTTACAGAAAACAATCTTTCTGGCAGTTTGATACACTTGTATACAGCTGTCAATCAAACCTTAACCAAAGAAAATTCCTTCTGTCATGATTTTAAAGGGAATTTACAGCTGAGTATCTGTACATTTCAGAAACATTTATATAAAGTATATTTCAGAAATATTTCAGGTTTCTTGCTCACTTCAGAAATATTTATATAAATAGTCCAAGTCCCAAATGGACCTTCACATATCCATGAGTTCATGATCATCCTGTACACTAGTGGCTATTAAGCTGGTTCAAACATGGTAACTAATCTTTCTAACTGGAGATCTACATCTGAAAAAGTCATCTGTTCTCACTTGCTAATCAAGGCACAAAGATTTTACTTATCTGCAAAAAATAGCTATGCCCTAAGATGTGCTTATAGATGCCCATAACAAGTTTCAAACTCACAATAGTTTGTGTTTACCTGTAGCTATATATAGCTATATTTAGCTTTATACCTAAAGTATAAACATACAGCACAACTGAGAAGCTTTTAAAGCACAGCATAAATTGATGTCTTCCGGTCCCATGTTGGAGTCACTCAGAACACACAAAAAAGATTTTCTGGCTTATGTTAAAGCACTGGTCTGAGAGTCTGAGGGCTTCCTCTGCTTCAGAATCTGCCTATTCCCAGTAAACCTGTGTTGGGCTTACAGGGCGAGGTTTTGGGAGCAGAGGAAGGGGCTGCACAAGCGACATCTCTCAGGAGACATCAGAGGTTGCCCTATGTCAGACAGAGTCAGTTCCAACTGGATCCTTCCTTGGGGGGCCACAGTGGAGCACTGGAGGGTCCCTGGAGGACCTCACACTGGGGAAAGGGAATGTGCCCTGATGGAAGGTGCACCCCAGGTGGGCCCATGCACGAGCAAGCTCCTGGCAGAGATATGGCCTGTGGATAGGAGCCTACACAGGAACAGGTTTTCTGGCAGAACCTGTGGCCCTTTGGGAACCCACACTGGAGCAGCCTGTTCCTAACGGATTGTACCCTATGGAAATGCTCCATGCTGGTGCAGTTCTTGAAGAACTGAAGCCCGTGGGAAGCACCCTCATTGGAGAAGTTTGCAAAGGACTGGGAGTCATGGAAGGCATCCACTGCTGGAATGAAGGAAAAGTGTGAGAAGGAAGGAGCAGCAGACATGAAGTGTTAGACTCAACACAACCACTATGCCCCAGACATCTGAGCTGCTTAGACAGAAAGAGGCAGAAGAATTAGGAGAGAAGTTGCGTGTGAGAAGGAGGGATCATGGGGAGAAGGCTTTTAGTTTAATTTTAGTCCCTCATTTTAGTCAAAAAGTGGAATGCATGTAGGATGTCTAATGTAGATAGTGACTACTGTTTATAATTATTGGAGTCTTTACTTATTGTAAGGACTTTTATTTGTAGGGCAAAAATTGAAGAAATAAAGTATGGAAAAGTCACTGCAGTAGCAGATCTGGGAGTGAGACCCAAATGTCCTCGCTTCCTTGGTTTTATCTTTTTTGAAAATATGTTTATACATAGTGAAAAAAATTAATGCCTATAAAATTAGGGTGAAGATTATTCATCAATAGTTTAAAGAGAGCATATTTAGTCTAAAATTCTGTAATACTGAATTGTATTTGCCTGATTAAAATAAACTTTACACTAAGCCTGGCAGGCAGGAATAAGATCCAGACATGAACAGGCAAAACACAGTGAGATATGGCAAGGATTTTGGATTCATTATTGACAGACATCCTCATCAAAAAGAATAGGAGAAGCCCAAAAGAAGTGATGAATTGTTTTATCATAAAGCTTTAGCAGGGGAGCCCACCTGTGCTCAGCACAGATCTCAACTCTCATACACCATGAACAGTGCTGCAGTGCAGGTCTGGAGAGAGCTCAGCAGTGCTGTATGCCATTACACACATCAGGAAACTAAACCAAGCTGAGAATAAAGTGAAGGCAAAAGACCCAATATATTCAGAGGGAAAACACATATTTTTATTTATTTTTCATTATCTGTTTCAGAAGAGAACTTTTAGCTGCTTAACTTGGGTGCTTAATTGCACCATTAGAGCCAGAAGAAAGCTCCAAGAGAGAAAAGAAAGCCCTAGTGTGGACTTACAAGACACATTTTGCACTGAAAGTAATGGTTGTTTTCCTTACTGCATATCCAGAAGTCTAGAAAACAGGCAGATAATAGCACGTTAGACTGAGTTAGATCCTTTGCAGTCCTCAGTAACAATAACTACAATCTCTGTAAGATTTATTGTGCATTTATCTTGCAGTATCAAACAATGCCCTTAAATCAGCACTTTGCTTAAGAGATACACATTAAAAATAAATTTGAGTATCTTTCTTTTTTTCTTCACTACATGTGGCCAGGAAATGGAAATTTTTGAATCTAGACCATTTTACAACAATTTATTAGTTACTCTAAGCTTTCTCTGGTGGTAAAGTGATTCAGTTCAGAATAACATTCCCTGAGTTTCAGTAATTTCCATTTCTCTCCTATGAAGGTCAGAAAATAATTCCTGTTAAATAAAAAACTGCAATGGACCTATTAAGTCATGACAATAATGTGTCTGCTTAAAACTTTTGTCCAAAAGCCAAGTGGCTTGAGATATGCAGTACTGGAGGAAATGATCATGTTTTGGAGATATCAAAGCTTTAAGGAAGCATGATATCAGCTACCTGTAAAAATTACCTCTTTTCCTTTGAAGATGAGCTCTTAACAATGGCACAACAAGAACCTGACATAGGAGGTAACCTAAAGAAAATGCATATTTGTGCCCTAAAGAGTCCTTTACATAAATGTCATTGTAAACTGGAGAGCCAGACATAAACATTCAGAGAAACAGCACATTGCTCATGTTCCTTTACATTAAAGACTTCCTTTGATCTCTGTGTCTAAGCTTTGATAGCTTCCCCACAGAACAAATCATTGTATGACACACACAGCATTCAAAATTAATAAATTAGTGTGGAAGATAAGCCACTGGCATCAAACATGTCTAGAGCTTTGATGCTGGATTTGTGTTGCTAAGGCCCTTGTTGGAGTTTTGCTAATCGCTTTATTTTCCTTCTCTCTCTCGTTTCTCTCTCTTTTTTTCTTTCTTTTTTAACAGAACATGATATTTTTCCTTGGAGAGAAACAACTTCATCCTCCGAATCTCATCCTCCAAATCTGAAATGCTGGAAAATTTTGGAGTGGCTTGAATCCCAAATTGAGTTCTAAGATGCTATGCTTAACTTTCTTGTCTTGTCTTTATGATATACTGGGTAGCTGATGAACTGATAAGCATCACCAGAGATCTGCTTTTCAGACCTACCTCAGAGCTGAAGAGGATGGATTGTTGTGTCCACTTTATATCCTCCAGATCTCAGATTCATCTACACAGAGGATCTTCACTCTCCAAAAACCACTGTGCTTGTTCTGTGCATAAAGAGAGATTTTGACTGTGGAAATTTGAAAATCCTGCTCATGTTCATGACAACTAGTCTAAATTCCATGAATATTTGCTGAGAGTAAACAAGGATACAAGGAAGACCACAGAAATTTACACTTAATGGAAATGAGGAGGGAATCTTCAGTGCAGTGTTTGCCTTTCAGCAATTTATTATTTTAATCCAAAACCCAATGTTGTGGAAGGGCTGGTCTTGAAATTCTGTCTTTGTAGATTAAGCTTGAGCTGCATCACATAAATTTTTAAAACACATAATTTTCCACATGCATAAGTATTAATGGTTTAATTAATAAAAAATAATGGAAGTATTCTACCGCTATAATGTCTCCTGTTTTTTTAATGATGATATAAACTACAGGATTGCACTGAAATATCCTCTTGTTCTATATCACTTTGGGTATGGCTTTTCTCACCTAACTTGAATCATTTAACTCTAACTGACTGATGAGAACCCCTCTAAGAACCACAGCAAGAGGTGGGACCAGCTTTAAAATTGGGTGTTAAAATAGGTGGAAAAAAGAGGCTTAGTTGTCTATGTGTGGAAGTTGAGATATCCTGGGATTTACAAGGCACCCACATGTGACCACAGGATCTGGAAACCTTTCCCTGGGTCAGCCCACTCATGATCCCCTAACTGATATTAGATACCAATATTCAAGTAACCAAACTCTTATTTCTACATCCCTGCATGCTATTTTCCACTCTCTCAGTCTCGAAACAAGGGACTATACCATTTTCAACACTTGTTCTTGAATTTAATGAAGAATCAAAATTAATCTCTGCAACCTCTATAGAACGAACACTGTTTCACAAGTGGTACTTACCTGCTACATGTCACAGAACCAACCATCAGATTTAATCACAGGTAGCATTCTTGTCTTCTATATTCTCAAAATAACTAATTTTTTTATAAGCCTCACTTTTTTGACTATAACAATTAATATTTTAGTACATATTATAGCTCTTACTACATACACACCTGATTGTGAGGAAAGTTTGATTCTTATCCCACAGGTTCCACCAAATTTTTAACTTGCTAAATAATGTAGCTTTGAACATCTCTACTGACCTCTTTCTGAACCCTTTGCTCACTCAAGTGGCACAGAGTTCTTGTTGCAGGACAGCTTTGTCTTCTGAGCAAATGGCCAAATTCTCCATAAGTAAATAAAAATGAACATTCTTTCACAGTAATATGATCAGTAGGGGAAAATTATTTGTCAGTTGAGCTGTAGGTGTGATTTTTCCTCTTAGCTGCTCTATATAGTTACTTAATAATAATTTTTAAAAATGCTGAACATATTTTTGAATAAATTATAAACCAATTGGGGAAAAAAAATACATGCTAACATAAAAGAGGATACATAAAAACTATACTTGAATTGAACAGCAAAGGAGCTGTTTTAACATGCTTGAAGTCATTTAATGATGTATTTAATCCCTTTAAATGTATTTCTATGATGCAGGTAAACTACAAGTTAGCATTCAAAAACACTGACTAGCACTGAAGGACTAATATGGCACTGAAAACTTCCACATTGGCATTGACAACTGAATGACCAAACTGTCTCAGGGAGGTTTTGGCATGACTAAAGGTGCAGTGCTTGTGTAAACTGATTAACATTACAAATTTTATAAGCTGAAATTTAGTGTTCATTAATATTTTCCACCATGACTGAATATTTTATTTATGATTTAAGCAACTGTGTTGAATATCACTAAAATAACATTTTTAAAAGGAAATCTTTGCTTCTTAATTAAGATAAGAGATTTTCTGAAGCCATGATGTCACTAGGGCAGAAACAGATGAGCTGAATTTGTGCTGTGCAGTCCTCTGCAAGAATGTGTAATTAAAATAAGGTGTCTTTTAAGCTGTCAACCTAAGTATTTCATGGAAGAGAGAGGCATCTTCAGTGAGTAACTCATCCTCCAGAGAAGTCTGTCATCAAATAGCAAGAGCTGTCTCTAAGGAGGTTTTGTCTGTTCATTGAGTCAGAACAGTTAATTGCCAAAGCCCTGAGTCTGGTGATTAGGGGGAGGACATTTTTCCATACTGAAAATTCCTGAATGTCACCGGAGTGTTGTGCTGCCAACAAGACGAGGCTCTGGTCTAAGACAAGGCAGCAAAAACTCAGTGGTTCTTTGGGTGAGATCTGGAGACTTTAACTTCTGATTAAAACTAACACAGTAGTTGCCATGAAAAAACTTGTATCCGCCCACAGGTATCACAAGTCTGCTCTTGGCAAAAGTTGTGTTATAGAAAATATCAGGGGAAGAATGTAGCTAAAATTTGACCTTTGCAGATGACTGTTTTCCACTATCCCATGAAACAGTTTCTCAAATGTTAGTAGGATTAAACATTCTGGATTCCTTCCTTTGAAAAATTTTCAGTAATGATCTGGTAAAGAGTTACTTCTAGAAAAGATTGTCTTATCTTCATGAAGTTTCATAAATTAACCCCATTACACTCCATCTGTTGTTCTTTTATTTTCAAGGTATTTAATGCAGTTTAATTATTTTTCTCTCTGCTTAGGCTATTATAACATGAAAAATTTCATCTCAAAGTGAAGAAGAAGAATTCAAATAATGAAATCTAGTTGCTGTATTTTTCAATATTGGTTTTGTGTAATTTTTAAATCTAATTTTGTGAATAACTTTTGCTTATTTTAAATTATAATTTTCCAGGCATTTTCTCTCTGTTGAGAATGTTGATGACTCTCCTGTCATTTTTTGAACTTTTAAGGACCCCTGCACAGCCTAGAAAATTGTAGAAGAACATTTTAAAATGTATTTATTTTGGAGGGAAAAACAGAAATGCAAAACATTGCAATCATTGCTTTATATAACAGCTTTAGTTAATGTAATTATGAGACAACCATTAAGGAATAAATTAAGTGCTGAAATGAATGTTAAGGTAAGTGACAGAATGTAAGTTAGTCAATGATAGAGCTGGATAAATAGCACCCAATGAATAATAGATATGACTTGAACTCCCTTGAATGCATAATGCAGAGAATATTCTATTGAATTATTTATCCTGTCAGAAAGAAGGTACATGTGCCAAATTTGCAGCAGTTCTCTGAAAGGATTCAGACTCCTGGGGTATGAGGTGATTTCTCACTGGAAAACCAGAGTGTAGCCTATAAAGGAGTTGATGTGCTGATGTGATATAGGAAGGAATGTCTCATATAAAGCACCATTGGAGGTAAAATCTGAGGGTAATGACCAAAGAGAGAATATAAGGCCAAGTGTCCTCCCATCCATTAGAATGTGCACTTGGGCAAGAGGCCACATAACCTAGTGCTGCCTTCAAATATCAGAGGAAAGGCTTCTGCCGTAAGATTTGTTTCAATATTGAAGAATTAAAAACATACAAAAATCTGATGTCCTTTTATTACCTGAACAAAGAAAATAAGACAATCTTTAAAAACATGCAAACTTACAATTAACTTGAAATTTTTAGATAAATATGGGGTTTTTTTAGATCACATAAAATTCTGATGAAATTTGGATGCTTAACTCCCTTTACATTTACAGAAATCTTTTATTTCTCAAATTAACATTAGAGTCTATCAGGTATGTGAAAAATAGCACGATCCTGTGAAATCCCAGTTCCAGAGTGATGTCATTAGACAGTGTTGAATGTTTGATTGCTATTGCAGATATCTGACAGCTAACGAGATTTGAGGTCTACAGATCACATTCAGAAACTCACCATGTTGTACAGTTTTGGCTTACTTTCTATCACACATCCCTCCTATACAGGAAAATCTAGAAAGATTATTAATCATCAGAAGAATAATTACTTAGGTATATTAAGACTCTAAGACGCAGAGCAATGTCTATGTAAACTGCTTCAAGGTTTGGTCTGTCAGGCTAAGCCCAAATCTGGGTCAGCAACTAAAAGGCCGAAAGCTGTGTCACAGTGGCATGGGAAGAAAAAGCCATTGTTATTGCATGGCAAGTTAGCAAAGGCTAATTAAATATTGCCTCTTACACACAAAACTAATTTTCAGTTAAACACAGCCTTTCAGAGGCGAAAACATTCTTAGCACTTGAGATTGTTTATAGTTGGTTGAGCATAAAAATGTTTAACATGAAATTGAAATTAGTGCCATCTTCATCTATTTATTGTAATGTTTCTTTTTTTTTAAGAAATAAAAAAAGGTTATTATGAGGCATAATGTTTTACTTTAATTTATTTTAAAAATGCTATTCAGTAAAAAAGACCACATTTGTAAAAGTTTATCATCCATTAGACCCTTCTGAGAACAGAAGAAGTCTGATTTAAAATTTTGATTGCTAATTACACGATGCAATAATGGAAAGAAAATTTAAATGGAACTGTTCCAGCTTAGGTCTGCTTCCCCTACCTTTAATTTGCTAGGGAAATGACCATAAATGAAAAATATTCAATATATAATTGAAAATAATCTGTTAAATCCTTAAACCAGCTCAACTTTGCACTACTAATCTCATGGCAGAAATATTTGTGTTTGATTTGTACTGCAAAGACTATTTTCCAAACTAAATCAAATGACTAGGACAAGTGTCATTGTGTCACTGATGATTTCTGAGATAACAATTACATCACAAAATTAATTATTTAATTTACAGCCACCTTGGTGTTGGGAAATCATAGATGCTTGAGGTTTGCTATTGGCACTGGAATAGCTTTTGGAATAGCACTAAAATATCAATTGCAAAATGCAAGACAATTCTTTTATTCCCAGAGTTGCTTATTGCAACATAAATAAATATATTTAGATTTAGATAGATTTAGAATCCTGAATTGGCATATAAAATAAGGAAAATTTTAGACTCAATGCACTGTAGGGTCCTACAATTCAGTCCTCGTAAAATGAATCTTTGTTATATGTTTCCCTGACTTTTGTCCAGTAGTTCCCGTTCATCCAAGTTACGACTGTTGAGAAAAGGAACTGACACAGTTTGGAAGTGGAGAGGTCCAGTAAAGCCCTGAGAGCCAGGTTATAGCTCAATTATTTTGTTTAATTAAGTCAAGATAGGGTTTGGATTCATGAGATGTTAGTTCCACTGCATTACTTTGCTGTCCTCAATAGCAAATGGAAGTTTATTTATCTATTTTCTTTGCTGAAGATTAAGTTACCTTTTACTTGCTGTAGTTTTATAGTTTGACCTTAAACTGGCATGGCCTTGAATCTGATGCTTTTCAATACTGTAGGGTTGGATATACCCCAAAAGACTAATTGGTACAAGCTGATGAAGGACAAATATTGGAAAATTAGAAGGAATGAAATAAATATTTCAAGGCAACATTTTGTTGGTTTGTTTTTTTTTTTTAAATGTCATTCTGAAAGAATAAAACAGCTCTGATTTTTTTGGATTTCAGAAGAAGCCGTTAATACAGTGTCTCTCAGTTATTATTAAATGGTCAGCCTGACAGAAGTCAAGTGTTTCACACTCTAAAAATGTCCTGGGTTTTATCTTGTTATCAGAGAGAACAAAATAAGGGAATCAAGATCGTTGGCAGAGTGATGGATAGAAGTAGGGAACAATGAAAATTTGTTAATAAATTTATATTTTTAGAAAAAACTAAAACATGAATATAATTAGAACACTGTAGCCTTTCTCAGACTAATTATAGGCTGAATTTGTTTGCCTAGCACATAAGGGTTTCCATCAAGACTTTGTGCAACACGCTGGGATCAACGGCTAACTGTGTCTCTGCAGTGCAGCTCCCACCGAAGCCCATGCCTTGTCTGCAGTCCCCAAAAGGGCAGCCTCTGGAGTAGGCATGGGTACAGCCTGTGCTGCCTGTCTGGTGATGAATCCTCAATGGTGTAACACCTCAAGGCTCTCCCTGTCTCAATGAGTCAGTCTAGAAATGAGATGTGCTTTTATTCCCTGTTAATGGTACACAAAGGAAAACAAGGGGAGAATAATAGTTTTTATGACATGAGAAGTCATCTTTCACACAGAAAATATCCATTGAAGAAGGGTATTCCTAAAGAAATATTTAATGCAATGATTTTTTTCTTCATGTTTTCTGAAAAAAAGTAGAATGCCTCCAGTAAATGTTAAAGTGAAATGTCAGTTGAGTTGAGGCTGTTCTTAACATTCATTTCTCATTTTAATTATGTTTTTTTGGTTCTTTTAGTTACAAGGAAAAGCAAGGATGACATTTATAAAAGTTTCCAAAATTTTTGGGAAAGCATTGAGGAAAGTATAGTTTCCAGTTTTTGATTTGGGTATAGATTATGTTCTCCATTTCACTTGATCCCCAAACACACCATGTGGATCTGTACCAGCTGGTGGGGCACAGGAATGTAAGGAGTGGGCTTCAGTTTGTTGTGATACACACTGATATCTTCATTGTGGATGTGTCTTTGACAGCACTGAAATACTTTCCAGTTATCAGAGAAAGGAAACTGTGTGATGGATCTAGCATTGGTCAAATGCCAGTGCCCTTACTAAAATTATTTACACATTTTTCTGCTGTGAGATAAGATTTAGAAGGAGAACAAGGCAAGCACAAACTTTAAAGGGTATAAAGAAAATCTTATTAACAGAATAAAAAAGAAAAATAATAAGGAATCAGAATAAACATTCAGAACACTTCTCCTCCCCCCACAAACTTCTTTCCTTTTCCACTGACAATGCACAGTGACAAAACCTGGGACTTTCAGTCAGTTTAACACCTCTAGAATAGTCTTTCATCAGTTCCCTTAGGGAGAGGAGTCTCTCCTTGCCGTGCCATGGAGATTTCTCTACAAGAAACAGTTCTTTTGTGGCTCAATGTCATAGTGAATCAGCTGCCTGTGAGATGGAAATCTGTTTGCCATTTGAACGTCCCTCCCCTCAGCTTACAGCTTTCCCCACAGCTGCTCTCATGGGCTCAATCTTTGGCTAACAGGGTACACTTTTAAGGATGAGCTGTTCAGAAGCAAGGGTTCTCTTCATTTATCTCTGAAATCATCTTCATCTCTTGGAACAGAGATCTTCTTCTTCTTCCTTCCCTGAGGGCAAAGGGTCTTCATCACTCTTATCTCTCTTTGTTCAAGCTTCTCATTTGGATCACATCTACTTCAACATCTGCTTTGTTTGAACATGGCTGCCTTTGCTCATGTCTACAGTTTGAACATTCTATCTTCCCATGTCTTTTTCATGAATTACCAGGATGTTCTAGTATATCATAGTCCATCATCATGGCCTCACAAAAGAATTTCAGCCCAAGACTAAGGCATCTCCTCATTCTCCTCCCATTTCAGACGTGACTCCTTCTCTACTGACTTCGGCGTCTTCATATTGTCCTCTATGTGTCTTCACTCTGTCCTTTTCTCTCACTCAAGAGAGGATTGAAGGTCTGCAGGTCTCATCTGTCCAGTAAAAGAGTTAATCTTACTCAGGCCTTGCATCAGGGACCAGCCTCTCACTGTTGGTCATTTGAGTCCTGCCAGGCAGTGGCCTCGGAGGCTGGCAGCGTTGATTTCAGCTGCATAATTTCCCGGGGCAGCTGGATGGTTCTTTTAGCAGCATGATTCTGGTGGCCATGCTGAGGGGGCTGTCTTTGTGGGAACCCAGTGGAGGCAGGAAATGGCCAGGCAGACTCTCAGCAGCCTGTGCTGCAGCCCAGCCTGACTTGGAGCTGCTCCTGGAGCTTGGCAGACTTCGACTTGGCCCGACTCGGCCAGGCTGTCAGCAGAGCAGGGCTCAGTGCAGGCAGGATGTGAGCAGCCATGGCCCGACTTGGCCCAGGCTGGCAACAGGGCAGACCTCAGCGCAGGGAGGATGTGAGCAGCCATGGCCTGGCCCTGCCTCAGCTGGGGCCCTGCAGCCTCCTCTCCCCTGCCTGGACTCCCAGCTGGGAGGGAGAGAGAACTTCTCTCTTCAAGAACCTGAAAACAAGAGAGCCTTTCCCAGGCTTGTTCATTTTAAAATGTGGATCTCACAGAGGCAGATCTAGCTTTCTTAGTGGTTTAACAATGTGCCAATTCTCAGAACCAGTCAGTGATTGGTTTTGTCCAGCACAGAGGTGGCTGCTAGCAGCTTCTTTTAGAAAATTACTTCTGTGGCTGTCTCCTTCACTCTTCACCAAATGTCAATTAATGCAAAACCAGCACAATCAGTTTACAAGGGGTTTCCGGTGCCAATGAAAATGGGAAGCACTTGACAGTACTTCCATGCATGAGTCCATTTGTGGTTTTACCAACAGAGAAAAGCTGTACCATAAGATTAAGCACCAGGCAAAATCACACCTCAACTCTATACTTTCATGGCACCAAATGAGAAATATGGGAAACCCCAAGGTTTTCTGAAAAAGTACCATCCTGAATTGTCACAAAATGCTTTTTCATGATATTGGACCAATTGAGCATGCCACCAAAATATTTGAATTTCTCCAAAAACCATACAAGAATACACTGATTATGATTAGATATCTGGAATTGATCTGTTTAAATTATGGCTCAGCTACAGGTGATTCCTACCCAAGTGCATGCTATCTAATTTCATACTGTGTGGTAATATACCTTTTGATGGAGACAGTTAAGGAGTTGTGAGACTATTTTTCAGATTCATTTGAAAGACATAACATTGATTGAGATAAAACTTGGAGCAGCAGCACTGATGCTGACTTAATTTCCTCCATGTACTCTTTGGTAAGGCAGAAGGCCTGGCAGGCTTAGAATAGATTGCTAGGGAACACGATGCTATAGTGAAATTAAGTAGGCTATTCAAACTAATTAGTCTAGGAAGAATGTATGTTTTTTAAAATTCATAAGATGGCAGTTACAAATAAAAAGATGACAGTCAATTATGTTTAAAAAGATCTAATATTCAGAGGGGTGGGTCAGATTCTCTCTAAATAAAAAGACCTTTGAAAATGTTTAGAACTGAAAATGAGCTTAAGTCCTTTGAAAGAGAATTAAAAAGTTAAATCAGTCTCACCTAATTTATGCAACTTTCTTAGAGGCCAAGAGTAAGTTATCTGTCTGGGTTGATTACATAGCCTACAGAGACAGTCACCTATCTTCACAGGACATAGAATCATAGAGGGGTTTGAGTTGGAAGGGACCTTAAAAATCATCCAGTTCCAACTCCCCTGCCATGGACAGGAACACCTTTCACTAGAAGAGGTTGCTTAAAGCTCCATGTAACCTGGCCTTGAACATGCCCAGGGACGAGGCATTCACAGTTTCTCTGGACAACCTCTTCCAATGTCTGATCACTCTCATATTTTCTCTTATTATCTAATCTAAACCTACTCTCTTCCACCTCAAAACACTTGCCCTTGGCCCGTCATTACACACCCTTGTAAAGAGCCTTTTGCCATCTTGTGGGCTCCTTGGAAGGCTGTATTAAGGTCACCTTGGGGCCCTCTCTTCTCCAGGCTGTGAATTACAATTTTCTTGGTCTTTCTTCATAGTGAAGGTGCTCCACCCCTTTAATCACATGTGGCCTTTATCTGGACTCACTTCAACAGGTCCATGTCCTTCCTGTACTGGGACCCCAGGGCTGGATGCAGCCCTGCAGGTGGGGTCTCACTAGAGCAGAGGGGCAGAATCCCTTCCTTCACCTGCTGCCCACACTGCTTTGGATGCAGCCGAGGACATGTTTGGCTTTCTGGGCTGCAAGGGCACATGGCTGGGTCATGTCCAGCCTCTCACCCACAGCACATCCAAGTCCTTCTCGGCCAGGTTGCTCTGGATGTGTTCATCCCCAGCCTGGATTGATACCAGTAGTTGCCCCAACCCCAGTGCAGCACCTGGCATTTGATATTGTTAAACTTTATGAGATTCTTGATCTTGTAATGTCCTTGTGAATGGCATCCTGGCACCCCACCACGTAGCTTGGTGTCATCTGCAAATTTGCTAAGCATGCACTAGATGCCTTTGTCTGTGTCATTCAGGAAGATATTAAGTAGCATTGGTCCCAGTATAGACCCCTGGGGGGGACACTGCTTGGCACCACTGTCCATCAGGACTGAGACAGATAAATGAACTCTGTAGCCCTTCCCTTGTCCATCCATGCACTTACTCCATCACAGAAGCCCACTGGGTTGGTCAGGCTAGACTTCCCTTGGTGAAGCCATGCTGGTTGTCTTGAATCACCTTCCTGTCCTCCATGTGCCTTAAGCACAGCTTCTTGGAGGGGCTATTCCATGATCTTCCCATGCACAGAGGTGAGGATGAAAGGTTGGAATGTCGAGGGTCTCCCTTTCTACCTTTTTTAAAAATGGATACACCAATTCCCATTTTCCGGTTACCTGATTTCACCTGACTGCCATGACTTTTCAAATATCATGAAGAGTGCCTTGGCAACTACATCAGCCAATTCTTTCAGGATTCTGGAATGAATCTCATTTGCTCCCATAGACTTAAGTACATTCAGGTTCTTCAAGTGATCATGAACCTGTTCTTTATTCACAATGGGAGGGACTTTGCTCCCCCAGTCCCCATCCTGCTGCCCATCCACTCGAGAGTTGTGGGGAGAGAGGTTACCATTGAGACTGAGGCAAAAGAGTTGTTGGGTGCCTCACCTTTCTCCTCATCTATCATTGTCAGTTTTCCATCTTTATTTATTGGGAAGGGGGAGTGCACCTTCTTTGACCTTTCTTTTCTGGTTAACATACCTAGAGAAAAGGTTTTTGTTTTTGTTTTTGTCTTTGTTTTTATTTGTGTCCATTTCCAGGTTCACTTCTGCCTTTGCCTTGGCCTTCCTCACCCAATTCCTACAAAACAGAATATTATCTCTGTACTCTGACCCAGGTCACCTGTCCTTGTTTCTACTGCCTGTGCATTTACTTCTTTCCTTTTCATTTGACCAGCAGTCTCCAACTCAGCCATGATGGTTTCTAGTGTTCCTAGCCCAATTTCTTGCTCCTGGGAATTGCTAGCTCTGCTTTATGGAAGACTTCCTTAAAGGTCTACCAGCTCAGTTCCACTCGTTTGCCCCCAAGGACAGTTTCCAAAGGGACCTTTGAAAAGCTGGAAGTTTGCTTTCCTAGTGTCCACGCGCTTAACTTTACCCCTTATTTGAGTCATATCCCTCAGGACTGCAAACTCCACCAATACATGATCCCTGCAGTCCAGGCTGCCCCTAATCTTGATGTTCCCCATTAGCTCACTTTGGTTCAGAAGACCCTAAGAACAGCATGTGATGGATGCAGATGTTGCATTGATACTTCCAATGAAATGAGAATCCCCAGTTGAGAATTTTCATTCCTCTCATGAGAAGTATTTCACTTGATCTTTTATGTAAACAATAAAATCTTTAAAGTATTAAAAATATTCCATTATGTATAAACAAAATGGAAAATACAAAAGAAGCTAAGCCACAAAAAACCAAACCAAACCAAACCAAACCAAACCAAAGAAACAACAAAAAACCCAACAAAACAAACCAAACAAACACAAAAAAAAAAAAAAAAGAAAAAAAAAGAAAAATAATGGTTCCATAATGCTTTTCATGTTGTCATTTAGTGCTTCCATCTATCTGTACACTGTAGAACACTGTATGTTTTGGAGAGATAAAACAATACTGACACTATGAAAAGAAATGCAGGGGGTTTTTTTTAAAAAAAGGATGTGTAAATAAGCAAGAGATAGAGATTTCACTTTTAAAAAGGATTGGTATCTTCATTAAATGCCTCATCACATATTCCATTTACATTTGCACTCTTTCCATTTGTACGATCTGCTGTGTAGGGTAAAGCACTGGTAATTCTTGGGTTTTACCCAGAGCTCTGATATATTTTTCTCCGTTTGTGCTATTGCCATCTCTGATTAGTTTGGCAGGCTGTGTTTTAGTGCCCTTTTCTCTTCCTGTTCTATCTCTAACAGCAGCTGCAGTAAAGAGTTAAACTTCACAGCTGCCTTTTCCAGAGGCTAAATTCTTAGCTTTCAAGCTCACCAGTAGTTTTTGTTTTTAAATCTGGCTTCACATGCAGGTTAACTTCTCTGCAAAGCAGCTATGGAGGTCAGATTGGTACCTATGAAACTGTTAAATTTTACCTTTTAAGTAATCACACTTGAAAATTGATATTCCATGACTACTCTCCAGTAGCTGTGAATTACTTCACAGGACAGAAGAGCTGAAAGTAAATATAGCTGCCTCTCAAGAAAATGGTGAAAGAGTTCACATCCAGATAAGAAGAATTCAATTCCAGATAAAAATAAAAAGGAAAATTTCAGAGATGTTCAGCAATGATTTTTAGTCCTCCCTTTAAAATTAGTGAGAGCAGACATGATAATACTGCACTAAACAAAGCATGAAATAAACAAAATTTACTCAGTGTATCTTTTTTCTCCTTTCTCAACCCCCCCCCAAACAATAACAACCACAACAAAACCACGAAACAACCAACACCCATTCCCCCCCCCCAAAAAAAAAGGAAAAGAAACCACAGAAGTAATGATATAAATGTTGCTGCTGAGTACTACTGAGGTAACAGCCTAACACCATGGCCATTACATTTAGACTGGTAATGACCACATGCATGATAAAAATAGAAAAGCACATCTTACAAAGGAGTAAAAACATTTGTGCTTTGCAGATTTAATCAATGGTACTGATTAAAAGGAAACTTGCTTTTGGACAGGTTATTCTTAAAGTGCTCACTGTGACCTCTCTTTCACCTCTTTCTTGTACTGAATTTTGTCTCTTGCATGGGTATTGAACTGGTCTCTTAATTCCTATGTGAATGACCTCCAGCTGAATTTTACAGTTGCACTCTTGTTGTTAGCACTAGGAATTACATTTCCTCCCCTCTTTCTTTTTTTTTTCCTGTAAGGAAATGTATCTCATGTAAATTTCTTTGTATATTTCATATAGGCAACCATCTTCAGAACAGTCCAAACAGACCATATTACTTGGTAAGAATTGGTGCATTTTGCTTTCAATAAATAAGTTTTTTCTTTTTCTCCTACCAGCTACTTTCTTATAAGTTTCTTTTTGAACTATGAATCAATATACACAAATCCAATTTTTGACCATAGGACAAGGAGTATTGGCTTTAAACTAAGAGAGGTTAGATTCAAGGGAGATAGAAGGAAGAAATTTTGTGCAGTGAGGGTAGTGAAAGACTGAAACAGGCAGCCCAGAGGGGTTGTAGGTGCTTCATTTCTGAGAGCATTCCGGGCCATGTTGAGTTCTGATTAATCTGATCTAGTTGAAGGTGTCCCTGCTCATTGCAGAGTGGGTTGGTGACCTTTAAACACCCCTTCCAACCCAAACTATTCTATGGTTCTGTGATAATAGCAAATAGAAATTCAAAGGTGGTAGCGAAACTGAGGATCATTTAAATAGCTGATTATGGAATGTGATCCAAAAATTATAATTATTACTCTAAAATCACAGGTTCTGTCAGGCAAATTCTGCTCTCAGTTGGGAATAATGAACTCAGAAAAGACCCTTTGACTCATCATTGAAACCATCTGAAATGGAAAAGAAAGGGGAGGGGAACTCTCAAAACAGTCCTGGAAACTTTTTCATTTAGGGGAAAAGACAAACAATACCAGCATGTGAAATAGCAGAGTTGGAGGATTTTTCTCATTAGGTAGTTGAGGACCAATACAAAGGCTGATTGTAGAATTACTGAAAACACGTTCAGAGTAAACTGCCCTATAAATAAAACCATTTCATCAGAGTTTCACATTTTTATGTGAACCTGTTTTTTTTTTTTTGTTTTTTTTTTTTTTTTGTTTTTTTTTTTTTTTTTCTGTGTGATTGTTTGGTTGCCTATTTTGAGGCAGGGAAAAGCCCTAGAAAATTTATTCTTGCTGCCTCTTGGATTATAATGGGCTTCCTTCTCTTTGGGGACTCATTGCTACTTCTGTCCTCCTACATTAGCTGACACAGGAGACCATTCTTTGTTCCTGGGACCAAATCACAAACGTCATCATGCCTATGTCGCTAAACTCTCATAGATTTCTAGTTTTTTTAAAAAGGAAACACATCTTATAAAGTGTGTCTTTACTTGATGGCTGAGATGACAGTCAGGAAGAATGAAAAAGATGTTTTACAAAAGGCTGTCAGAGGGTTAGGGCGTCAATGATTACAAAGGCAGTTTGCTTAAATTTATTTCAGTAAGAAGTTCAAATCTGTCTTTGAGTTTAGAACAAAGGAAAACACAGAAACATTTTTAATTAAAATGGAATTTCATTCATTAAACCCAACATGAGAAAATGGGAAAAATGTCATAAAACCTTGATTTACAATACAGCTATTTCACTGTATTTGTTTATATTTGGGGAGTGGAGTGCTGGATGAATAAGGGAACTAATGATTTAGGGATACTCATAGAGGAAGGGGATAAGACAAAAAGAATGAAGGAAGATAGCTTTGTGAGAGCTGAATGTGTGATAGCATAGGCAGAGGAAAGAATTAGAAAAATCTGTTGAGCACACGGCGTGACTCTTGGGGATGGTGTTGTGCAGGGCCAGGAGCTGGATTCAATGATCCTTGTGGGTTTCTTCCAACTCAGCACATTCTGTGATTCTGTGATTACCAGCTAGGTGTGAAATCCCTGGTACTAAAGCTGAAAACAATGTGAGCACTTGAAGTGAAAACTATCTCTGCTTTATCATTTTCTTGAAACTATAAAAGACACATTTTTGGTAAAGAAAAGTGACTTGACTTTCAATTACACACCAAAATAAAAAATCCCATAGCCAGCAGGTCCAGGAAGGTTAGCTTTCTCCACTCTATTTGGCATTTCTGAAGCAGATTTGGAGTGCTGAATTTAGATTTAGGCTCTCCAATACAAAGAAGATATTGATATACTGCAATGAGTGCGGTGGAGGCCACCATGCTAACCAGGGAGAGGGACAGAGCACACCATGTACAGGGAGAGGCTGAAGAGCTGGGTCAATTCTCCCTGGAGAAGAGTAGGGTCGGGGAGACCTTTAGTGCTTTGCAACCACTCGCTGGGAGGACACAAAGACACATTATTTTCTGGTTAGACAAAAGGAAAAATATTTTTACTGTGAAAGAGGTCAAATTGTGGACCCCAAGAGACTGTGTGGAAAGAACCACCCTGGGAAACGTTCAACAGTCAGTGAAATACAAGCCTGAGAAAACTGAGCTAGTTAGCTAGCTCTGCTTCAAGCAGTGGGTTGGAACAGGTAAACCCTGAGGGCTCCTTTCAAAATAAATTATTCCATGGTTGTATTGTACGTAAAATCAGAGTGGCCTTGCTAGCAGTGTAAGGTCCGTCAAGGCAGACAAACAGCACTTAAAGCAAAGGAAGTAAAGCAAGAAGTGGGAACTGGAAACCCCTGTTTGACAAAGAGAGAAGCTGCCCCGTGCAAGAGAGCTTCTTCCTCCTGTTTGCAGAACTGAGTGAGGCTTGGGTCCTGTTACCTCATACAGGATGAAACGGAGCAAATATTCCCTGGGCCAGAGCAGCTCCCTTCTTTTGCTGCAGGGCAGAGTGCCTGTAACAGAACAAACACCTTCCTGCATGTGAGCAGCAGCTGCTGAGGCAGCGGCTCTGCGGCACCCGCTGGATGCCGGAGCTGCCTCCCACAGGGAATCCCGCGGCTTTTTCACCAGGCAGCAGCTGCTGCTGAGGAGCACACCCGTAGCTCACCAAAATGTGTCACACCAATAATAATCAGGGGTGTGCATGCTATGGAGTGTCACCTGGCTTTGGATACCCTGTCTCAGACATCTGTGAATAGGGTTCATGTAATCTCAGAAAACCAGTAGGTACTCACCTACAGCTTTGTTGACCACTAGGAGACCTTTCGTATTCAATGTGAGGAAATGGGGATAAGGAGGTGTTTTGGTGTATATTTTTTTGGCTTTTGTATTGCTTTGTTGTTGTTGTTGTTGTTGTTTCGGGGGGGGGGGGATTGTTTCGTTCTATTATTGTTTGGTTTCATTTTATTCTATTGCATAATTTTCCTCAGTAATTTTAATATCAGTTTCACAGTAGAATGAATTTCCCATTCTGAAGCTTATTTCTTCTCATTTATACAGTGACTTATTCAGCTGTGAGCCTTCATACTGTAGCTGCCAAGATATTATCAGAAAAATCTCACTGAAAGGGCTGTAAAGTGCCTACAATTCTACTGGAATGGCTGGGAGTTACTGGTGTTTAACACCCTCAAAAATCACATTCCAAAAACTCACAAGAGGGCATGAATATGGATTGGATGACTTACACCACAGCAAATAAGAATGAGTGCAAAAATATGTGAGGGGTAGCTGGACTCTGTGAACCACTCTCTATTGGCACCTCTATACTTCGGCCTCGTATGGCAAAATTGCTAGAATAATTTGTGATATACTTCCTAAGTGGGGTTAGAGGTTGGAGGTGTTTTTCTGTTTGATTTTAAACTCCGTATTTTTTATCCCGTAACAGCATGATACAGGAAATGATGCTAGAGAGGATTGAATGAAGTCTACATCCCACTACTATTGTTGCTGGCTTCATAGTGCTAAAATATTCCCTGCAATTCTGATAGCTCTGCAGATTGGTGCAGTGTTCTTCGTGGCCATTATGTAAAACACTGCTGCTGCTGCAAAAAAAAATCCTCTCCAAAAAGAGAGAGCTCATTTTAATAGGTGCAATAAAGGTATCCACAACTAACAGCACTGCTCCTTTATCATTTTGTTGTGAGCTGAACATGGACCTGAGAGGCTATTTCAACCCCACAGATTTCAAAAGTTTTAAACCATTGTGTCCTTGAAAAGTCCTCAGTCCTGTCTATGTAATGGAAAACTTGCAGCTCTCCTGAAAGCAGTTCGTGGTGTAGCACACCTGCACATTAACATCCAGCCTGGTCGGCAGCCAACAGTCTGTGCCAGCGAGGTGCTGGGTGTCCTTTGATCCCAGTTTAGTTTCTATGGGAACTGAGGGTACTTAGCACACTGCAAGATGTGCCCAGCAGCCTTCAAGATAAGAGTATATGGTTCTTAATTGTAAAATCATTCTTATTCACAGCTGGTGAAGAATATGCCAGAAATGATTCCTTTCCTTCTGCTTAAACATGGATCTCAGGCAAGATTTGGGTTAAAAAATAAAGAAGCTGGTTATTCTTTTAGGATCTCTTTTTCTTATCTCATTATGATTCCAGATCAAGGAGAAATTGTCACAACTACTTTAGTTTTGAACCATGAGCTGGGTACTTCCAGAGAAGACAATAATAATTAATCCTTATGACCTAAAGCAATAAAAGTATTTTGCTGCATTTCAGCAGGACCAGAAAGTCTTTGCAAATTAAAAAAAACAAGACAAAAAAATACCAATCTACTGTTGTGAATTGTCTCAACTAGCAGGACATGCATTTGAAAACTTGCAATAGCAAACCCAGCACCCTTTTAGGAAAGGACAAACTAGTTTGGAGTAGCAGAAGAACAGCTGCCTTATTGTCTTCCCATATTGCAAAAATCTTCAACATTCAAAATTTTCCTGAAAATTGTGTTGATTATCTAACTGGAAATGTCAAAATATTTGTTAATTCTTTGTGGCAATCACCCAAAAAGGAGGATGGGCAATTCACATATTCGAAAATTCAGTCCTTTTTTTAGTTTGAACTTTGGGAAACTCTCTGATTTCATTGGGGTGATTTTGGACAGTTTCCTTGCCTTCTAAATGAGGAAAGTAGTATGTGTTTCTGCACGTACAATGTCTCACAAACTCTGATTTGATAAAACTTATCCTGACATTATTTGCCAAAAAAATTACCTAGAAAATTTGATCCCAAAATTCAATTCTCTTCCTGAAGAAGATACTGAACTGTATGAGAAATTTTTACCTTATGAGACTTGGTGTGAATGTTTGTGTCCAGTTTTCACTCAGCGCTTGTGTTGATTTGAGTTTGGCTATTCCTCAGTGATCTTTTTGCAGAATTTTGTATCCAAAATTTGCTGCTTCATGAAGAACCCACAAGAAATGGAAGTGCCGATAGGAGCTAGTAGTCAGGTATGGAAATTTAATTTGAGTGTGATCCTCAGGCTTAAGCTGGATAATCATAGATATTGTGAAACTGCAGAAAAGGCAGTTTCCAGATATAGCCCTATCAGCAGGGTGAGCTGCCAAAAATTTTTAAGAGGGAATTACAGTAGCTGCAAGAATTAACTGCAGAGTCATGCAGGCTGCTAAGCGGGGTGCAGTAGACTGAGGTGGAAGCAGACTCTTACATAATTTAAATGCAGCTAAGGAGTGAGAAATAGCAGATGATGAAGCTTTTCCCACATTCTCACCACACTGCAGGGGCTTTTCCTTATCAGAGCTGCAAAAGCAATACAATTCAAAAACTCAAAAGCATTTTTCTAATAAAAACCCCCTCTACTTAACATATCTGTCTTGTGGTAGCTGATTTATCCATATAAAAAGGATGAAAGAGGGATGAAACAGAGACCCAAGGGAAACAACCCACAACAGAGACGAAAGCATATACAGTAATTTTTAGTAATAAAAATCAATTAAAGGGTCAAACAAAGGTGTTTTGATGATGCTCAATAATTGTGGAAGAGAAAATAACTTTCAGGAGCTGATGGCAGATTCCTTGGTTCACAAGCCTTGTGGCAAGCTGAGGATCAAAGGAAGCCAGAGCAACTACTCCCAGCTGGTCAAAGCAAACGAGTTGTTCTATGTTTTGCACTTCAAATAGGCCATGCACAACATCATGTCTTGGAAGAGAGCAAGAGGAAAGACAAAGACAACTGGGGGTGTTCAGTATTTTTTTCAGTTTGTCCATGAAAGAAAATAACAAAAATGCATCTAAATCAAATACCTCAGCCACTCTGAAGGTGCTTTCAGTTAATCTGATCTGCGAATGTTGTCTCTTTTTGTGTGACACATTTCTTTTCACCATGTGGAAATGGCTGCACATTCAGTTGAACTCCTGGGCTTCACAACCTCGTCATATTCCTGAAAACTGGATGTAACAAATACATGGTTTACACTTGGAGGTTTTCACCTGAGTGTAAGGGCTGAAGTTTTCTTCTGGGAAAGCTGTAGATAGGCAACCAGGAGCATCTTCAGAAGCTCTGCAACCTAGAGAAGTGTCAAATTATTTCAGTAAAATACATGCTTCAGAAGGGGTACAGATACAGTACTAACTAGCTCCATCCTTTCTTCTTCTCCTCTTGTAAACTGGATGTAAGACCATTTGTTTTGGAAAATATTTTTTTTTTGAGATTCTGGATCTAGATTCAAGCAAAGGAGACAGAATTGTAATATTCAAAAATTTATGAATAGTTTTCTCTGTAATGCCATATATAAATTAGATATAAAATAGGATTAAGGAGCGAGTGAGTGCAAGTCATAGTTCATCATTGTTACCTGTGAAACCATAAATCTTATTTAAGGACAAAAAGTATAAAAATCCTCCAGGAGTCTTTTCCTGGACCTAGCGTTTTTCTGTTTATAAAACACACTTGTACAAAACATAGCTAACAACACCTGTTGCAAAATTGCTGCGGAAAAAAAAATCTTCCCTCTCACTACAGTGCTTAAGAGATTTACATGACATTTTTGTAAGCTAACGTTGATGTCACCATGTTGCCAAGGTTAAGGTTGCTATGATTTTTGTCTTCTAATGACACACAGAGCAAATGTCACCCATCTGACCCTCTCTATGTGTCCCCCTGAGGGTATCACTTGATCACCAGCAGTTGCAGTAGCAATGCTCACTCTGTGGAAAGAGGAGGTGGCAGCAGAGCAGGACAAGGACCCACCACCAAGCTCAAGAGCAGATGAAGGTGACACGACCACTTTCATCACCATCTCTCAGTTCCCAGCTGCTTTGTAGTTCCCAGTGCAGGGATATGAATGTTGCTTCTGCCTGCTCTTCTCCTACCACTTCTTCAGCAATCTGCTACATGATATTTTTCAGGGTGGATATGAATGAACTGTATCCATCCCACTCGGAATACTGGCACATGTTCAAGCTGCCTTCCACAAGACACAAGGTGACTCTTGAGTCATACTTCAGGCTCTCTGCTTGTATTGTTTCATTTTGAGGACACCCAGTTTCACACATGACACACTAGTTAATTCCCTAGGCAGCAGTACAATTTTGGTCTGTTTTCACTTGATCCTTTTAAGGAAGCCCTCTGTGGAGATGTCTTACAGATATGTCTGTAGGTAATCTCTCTGCACATCACGGCTTTTTGGGAGTAAAAAGAAGTCAAGTGGTAGCGAATCCACACAATCAATGCTGTTTCCACATCCTGTTGATTTCAAAGCACAAACCCATATTATTTAATGCTGGTTTAAAAAAATTTGGCTATGCGTTTAGATATCATTCAACAATAGAAAAGAAGAGGGATTTCATTTTTGCATACAGCAGCATATTCCCATCTCAATTCCTATTTTTTGCAGGAACTTTAATGATAGAGTGTGGCATGAACTGGCTTACTTCAAAATCTGGTCATCTTTTTGCCAGTCAAAGAGGGGACATATATTTTAGCATGTGAAGTGTATTTTCCACTAATACCCTCTTCTTTTACCTTTTTTATTTTTTCTCCCATTACATTTTCTTGGACAAGCTTGAAGACCCCACTTTTGTTAATTAGCTGTATTCCTTTATCTCTTTCACCACAAGCAGCCCACATGATTATTGGCCAAACGTTACAGTGACAAAATTGATTGTACTGATGTTTTTGAAAAATAGATTTTGAAATGATACAGATCCTTGTAAATGGGATTCATACAAGGATAATTGAGCCCATTAATTAGCTTGTTTTTATCCAGCCTTAGCATGTAAAGCAAGGACATGAAACATCAACATGTTTTGTGAGGGCTGTGAATGGTTTAGTGGTGGAGGGCAGACATACTCTGGAGAG
Organism: Trochalopteron elliotii; assembly: GCA_024734555.1. Lineage (NCBI taxonomy): Eukaryota > Metazoa > Chordata > Aves > Passeriformes > Leiothrichidae > Trochalopteron > Trochalopteron elliotii. The sequence goes on along the minus strand of JANPWX010000085.1, from coordinate 275,437 downwards.
CCAGGCTGAAAGGAAGCTGCAACTCTGCTCATGGCAATGACAGACACAGATCACAGGACCCAGTGAAAACATTTTTTAAAATGAAGCTTGATTTATTTTTGTGACATTCCAAGAATTTTTTGTATCATCAAATTATGTCAGAAAGACCAGTCTTTCTTCACCAGTGGTGAAGACAAAAAAGTTGATGTGTACATTAATGATGGATTTGGTCTGTAATCCATTGAGAAATCTATTTTAAATTTTAATTTTTTTTAGTATTCCTTAATTGCACAGAATCCCAAGTGATGGAAAGACATTTAGGAGATTTTTTCAGAAGCATTCTGGAGGTTTTGATAACTTATTAAGGAGGATTTTAATCTGTTTTACTTCATATTATAGGCACATTTTTCATCCTTCAAGTGGGGAGGAGGGAAATTCCTCATTTTAATTTAATTTCCTAAAGGTCAGAAGATTGTACTTTAGGAGATGAATCTTTTGGATGGGAAAAAAATGAAAAAGAAGCAGAAGAGGATGTGTCATATTGTTGCTTTAGCAATTATTTTGTAATTTGTTTATTACATTTTCCTATGACAGAATGTTGCTCTTTTAAAATACAAGCAAACTTAGAAATCAGCATCAGTTAACCGTAAAATAATACACTGTGACAGAGCAAGACTTTCTAGCACATGATGACCCCTCAAATGACTTTGTGATGCATACAGACATAAAGGCATAAAATAATTCTGTGAAAAAAAAAAAGGGTTTAAACTTTGTGACACTTTTAATATATTTTATGTTTGTAACACAAAAGTGAGCATGAGTTCCTTAAGATTGTTTTCCTGTAAGGGATATCAGACCATCTTGGCTTCATCCAACTGTAGTGAGTGCAACTGATTTGCAAAATCTTTAATTTAATATCTCAGAAATATTAACAAAACTGGTAGCAACAATGGTAATTTTGGCACTACTATGATGGTTTTCCTGAAAGAATGGCTGTTTTTATTTACTAATATGATCTATTTAACAAGTGTTTTATTCATTAAGAGGTGATTTCAATTACAGTAACTTCAAAATATTTTTAAACAAAGTGGATCAGTGTTTTAATCTCTAGGACATTATGAAAAGCAGGGAAAATGGTCATAACTTTTCAGAAACGAGTTTTATTTTCAGGCCAAAATTAATATTGTTGCTTATGCTAGAAAATATATAATTTCTATGTTTTCCCATGTAGTATTCCCCACCAAGAATTTATTGTAACTAGAAGTTTAATATTAGGTCATTCTAAAAATTGAGCCCAATCAGCCATCCAGTGGATTGTTACGTGGGTTACATCTGTGAGAAAAACTAATTTTTACCATGTGACAAGAAACACAACGTGCTGTAGCCTACTAACTGCAGCTACAAAAATATTCAGCAATATTTTTCCAAACTAAATACTTAGTGGAAGACAGATGGAATTCCTGGGGTCCACGGCAAACTCTACTGTTTTGTTTTTAATTGGCATTCTGCAGGTGAACCCTAGGCCTGCTGAATGTGGTCATTACAAACCATAGAAAGTCAATTAAATTTTATCTGTGAAACTGGACAACATGAGAAGACAAATCACTGGCATGTTGAACACACCCCAAATGACAAAGTTTCAATACTTCAGTGAGGTGATGGACACACTAACATCAGAAACACTGAGCTGCTGCTGCAAAGGAGAGAAAGGAGAGTCAGCTGGACAGAGTTGCCATGGCTAAGTTAAAGCCACTCACATGAAAATAAATTATCATACTAAAATAAAAACCCATCACACCACTGACCAACTCCTAACTGAGTCACTTTTCAAACTAATTAATGAGAGCAGAGTCATATAAAAAAAGAAAAAACTGACTCAGAAATGGTTGAACTGAGAGTAAAGGATGTGGAATTATTCATAAATAGGCAATATGGCATAAAACTATAAGAAGAAATATAGATTTCCCTTAATACAAATTTAGCCTGTCAAACTCTCTGTCCTTAGACCAAAAAAATCCAGATTTACTACTGAAAAGAAAGAGTAGCAAGAGATGAATCTTTAAGAATCAGGAAATTAAGCACTTCCAGGTTCAACTCCCAGGAAGAACAAGTAAAATTAAATATTCCAAAAAATTTGCCTAACCTTCCTTTACTATATCCCTCCACAGTTCATGTAGATGCAAGTCTTCGGCTGCTCTAAAGTGATAGACCTGGGGCAATTTAATCTGTGGATATTTAAAGCAATGGATAAGTCACTGGTTAGGTGTGCCCTGCCTCTCCCATTTGATTCTAAATGGACAAAATTTTGGCATAATGCATGGGGGTGGGCTGGATGGCCTTTAATGCAAATGATCCTCTGAGTCTGTGATTCCATGATAATGTCTCAATTAGATATTCCTCTTTTCCATGCATTGGTTCTTTCCTACTCTTTTAAACTTCCTTGACTATCTTGCATCTCTCTACCAATAGTGAATAAATACAAAATAAAAGGGGAAAGCAATGGTCTTGAATTAGACATACATCTCTCACCTTCCTGCATTAAGAGATAAACTGTCTTAATCTGGGGCCTTCCTGGGGAATACAGATTTCTTTGATTACTTGATCCAAGGGGATTTTGATGCAGAGAGCAGCCTGTGGGACACCCCACAATAAAATTGTTTTTCAAGAAGTAGCTAACACCTCTGTGAGGAGTTTGGTTATGATTTTCAACCACATTTCTCTGGGAACATTACCTCTATCTGTTAAACGAACAACTACAGTGAGGGGTTATATAGTTACCAATTTTATTAATTCAGTAGAGTTGTTCTGGGACAGCACTTCTTTATCATCCTCCTTCATTTTCCTTTCCAAGGAGAACTTAGTGCAGGTAAAATACAGTGTTGTCTCGTAAGGTTTTAATACTATCAGGCACTGGTGTTATCCAAATTCCACCTTAAAAGATGTTTGCCCCACTTATTTTATCCTTCTGTACTTAACCTGTCAGAAGCAACAATCAAATAAATCCCAAGTAGTCTTTTGAGATCAATATGCAAATCACACTTTTGCTCCCATGTAAACTTCACTTGGTCTGTCAGAGTAAGACCAAAGAAGGTGAGGTGTTTCTCTGTCTGTTTAAATTAAGTGATAACATTTCTAGTTAGGAGCTTGAAGCTGCAAAAAATCCCTAAAACTTCCCTTCTTCAGCTTGAATACTTAACTTCAGAAATTTAGGTCATGAACATTCACAGGGAGATTTTTAAAGTGGCCCATAGAACTTAAGGACAATTCCATTGACTTCACTGAGATTTAAGCTTTTTTCCTTTCATTTTTTTGATAATCTCGACTTGAAGACATTTGCTCAGTCTCACAGATATTGTACACTCCATGTTTCTAGTCTTGTGGCTTTCCATCCATATAAAAACCCTGTTTCAGTTTGGTGATTTCGTGTCCAGGTTCATCTGTCATCTGGAAGAGGGAGCAGGGAGGACAACTCTATAGCCTGGAAAATACATTCCCTATGAATGAGTAGGAAACAGCTCCTTTTGCCATCTCCCAGGAGAAATGGATCTGTTAGCACAGTAGCTGCATTGCTTTGAGATATCCCATAATTTTCTCACACAGCTTCCTCAGCACTATGAAGAAATTACTCAAGCCCATTTGAACAAGTTTGCTTCACTGTCCTGGAATCAAATCTGCCTGCTGACTCATGAAGGATGCATTGCTTGGTAAATAAAAAAAAAATTAAAAAAAAAACTCTCGCCAGTCACAGATCCTATCACCACCCTTTCAATCTGCTCTCCTTGTCTTACAAACTCAAAGGATTACATGTGAACAGCTGCAATTATTTCTCTGTAAAACTGATCACAAATTTTTTTTAGTCTAAGTTTACTTCCTGGCATATTAATTAAACTGTCATTGGGAAGATCTTTAGTGACATTTTTGTCAGGTTTATGCTGACATGAGTTCATTTTTTAGTTTTATTAAGACTGGCTTATGATAATCCTGATATAATTGAGTTGCTCATTGGGTGAGAAGCTTCTGCCACTGTGTTAATACCTGTCACTTTGGCTGCAAAAAAAAATATCTGGTTTGAATCTCTGCATCCAATAAGGGATTTCAGGACTTTGTTCTAGTCTTATATCCCTTTATTTCCTACAGGTCATTTGGCTTACAAAATTTCAGTATCTTTGGGTTTTTTTTAAATAATAAATGAATTCTTTTTAAGGGTTCAAAATTGCTTGATCTAAAACATGAATAAACACTAGCCCAAGTATTTTTCTAGGTTTCATTTCTGCTCAGGGAAGTTAACTTCTGATCAGCTGTACTTTCCACTGGCACAAAAACACAGGATAATGCAATGGGAATGCAATGCCTCTTGGGAAACATAAGTAGGCAAATGGTTTATAGAAAGTCAGGTGAATACCTCTTGTGCTCATGGAACTGTGCTAAATTACAGCCTGAGCTTTTCCATTGTGTTGAAGTTTCTTTTTTGTGGTTGTGATAACACCCAAGAGAATTGAGAGAAGTCTGCTTGCATCTCTTTCTTAAAAGAGCAAAAGCACTAAAAGCTTTTTCGAACGGCAAAGCTAAATTTTATTAAAAAAGATAATTTTCAAGTAGAAAAATCCTCAGATTTTCTGGGTGAGAGAATACATCTGATCTTAAAGAGCACTTCATGCTTCCCTGACAGCTGCATCCCCTAAGGTATCTTCCTCTCTTGAGTCTTGCTCCCTTTAAGTCCCCTCAAAGTTTGTCTGTTTATTTCTGGAATAAAGTTCTATATTCTTCTTTGCATAGATTAAGTTTTATCTTTTCATCTCAAGCATCTCCCAGTGTCTTCTTATTCTCCAGATTCCCTGTTTCTCTAATTGTCTGTCTGCACTGCAGGACAACCCTCACTGTATCATTCCCCAGGCTTTCTTCCTGGAAAATACAATCTACACCTCCCTCTGTGGGGTCTGCATGGCTCAGTGAAACAGGCAAACGGGGGCTTCTTCCTACCTTGGCAGCCCTTCAGCCAAAACAAAGGCAGGACCACATTCACCATACAGTGAACAAACCAATAAAACAAATTGTGAACATCACCTAGAACAATCCAGGATACCTTTTGAGGAGGAAACCTTACTTTCACAGAATCGTAGTCAGAATGTTCCCAGAACTTTTGCTCACAGACTACTTCAGCTTTGGCCAAAGTATGGAATGAGTTCCAGTGCTCTGGGATATATTGATTAAAAAAAAAAGCCATCACAAAAAAAAAGTCCATCAAAGTGAGAGTTTTCTAGTTCCTACTAAATTATTAGGCTTTAATAACATAGCTATTATTTTGAACGCTATTAATTTCAATCAGCAGTGTCTGCCTTCATATGCCTTGTGTTTGTCTCATGAAATAGATATGTGTTCCATATTTTTCCTACCAAATGGTGGATTCACTGTGCATATGCAATAAGACAGCTTTCAGGAAGTTCAATGTATTCCTATGACTTTCACAGATGCTGCAGTATTAATGTATGTATCAGACAGAACTTCAGAACAGGCCTTGTCCATCCAGTGTCCTCAAGAAGTAGATTTGCAGTGCATGTTCAACATTCAACTGCTGTACAGAAAATCTTGTGTGCAGAAATGAGAGATTTCCTTCCCAGAGCCACAAACATACATTCTTCTTGTGTTTGTGTAGGGTGTGGCAGGGAAAGGCCACCAAGGGGGAAGGTGGCATAAAAGAGATGTTGCTGTTCTTAAGATATCTCCTCTGGACTGTTTGCACAACCATTTCTCTGTTGCATCCAGAAAGCAGGTGGCCTGGGAAGGACAAGAGGTGATGTGCAGTGCTTCAGCACTGGATTGCCAGCTCAGGCTCTCTATCCTAAACAGTAGGACAAAAAAAAGTCATCTGAAGCCAGTGGATATAATTCTTTTTTCTGCTATTTTTGGATGAAACTTGATGGAGATGCTTCAGTAGTTATAGTGCCAGATGCAATAACAGAAGCTGTGATAATGGCCCATTTTTTTATCTCTTGAGGAAAATTCCAAGTACTCAAAAGAATGTGAAAACAAACCTCATGGCAGTAATAACTGAGATGTGCCACCATCCAACAACAGTCTTGACAAGCAATCACTCTACATTACATTCAGTAAAATTCCAACATAAAGCAGCTTTCTACTGAGATAGAAAAAGTGCCACATAAATGACTACAGAAATCAGAAAACTGGAAAAGATGGATAGATTTTCCATCCAATATTCCTTCATACTGGTACAACCATAACTAATCAGATTTAACCAATCTATTATTTGTCATGTTTAATTGGGCCAGGGAGCAGATGTCATGGCTCTTAAGTTTGCAATTCCAATGTACCCTGGTGAAGTTTTGAGACTGGGTGATATATGTTGGATGAAATTTTAATTTCCTTTTTTCTAATTGCATTTCTCAGTTTTAGTTTGCTCAGATTATCTTCTGTCTGTCTTGCCCCCTATTTTTTTCTGCCATGATGATGTATGTAGAAACAAAGTTAGGTGGTGTCATAGACTTTTGGAATTGGAAAATAAACTACAAAACTGCAAAGGAAGTATGAAAATAGTAAGTTAAAATCTTTATTTCATATATACTTTGTTACTGCAAATGCACTGAGCATTATGTGATATGACTAATTGGTGTGACAGAATATTGGAATGACTTTACCAAAGTACTGTTGACAGAAATGATTTGTGAACCTACATAAATCACCCCCCCCACCCCCTCCAATAAATTTTAGGACATAAAGCTCCATAATAAAGCTTGAAGTAAAAGTCTGGTTTTATCAGGTGTTGAGGTTCTTGGTTTTCTTTGTTTATTTCTTTGTTTCTTTGTTTTGTTGGGGTTGTTTGTTTGTTTCTGTTCCGTTTGTTGGGGTTTTTTAATTTTTAAAAATGCCATGGTGTGTTAATTTTGTAAGCGGAATATTCTGAGTATTGAAATCTATTTCTTGTCTTGGACAAATGCACAAGTTTCTTATGTACTTCACTGAATTTTTGAAAAATGTTAACAAATTTTTCACTGATTTTCTCAAAATGCCACATTATGTTCATGGGGAGCTTAAATGGAAGCAAAAAAAAATCTTTTAAGGTCTTCTCAAGGAACAAAATGCAGTCAGAACTATTTTTATCATATAAAGTAGGGTAAATTACCTGTAAATAATAAGTGTCTGTTCTGAACACAATAGGAAAAATAGAAAAGTGCAAGCTAAGAGTTTGTGGTAATAAGTAATCCTTCTTAAAGCAAACTATAGTGTTTTATGCATTCATTATTTGGTTACTGCCAAGAGACAGAAGGCAGGAGATACGGGAGGGAGGAAAGGAGGGTAAGAGACTAACAGGATTTTTTACAGTATTTGATTGCATAAACATCACCAGCTCACATCACACTGATATCCCTTTGGAAATTCTAAGCTATGTATCTTAATTCCCACCCTCATTTCTGAGCAGCTGGTACTTAGTGGTGTTTTTACTGAAGTCTGTGGCACCAGGCCTGAACCAGAGGGAAGATATTAATACAAGCACGCTCTTCATTATATCCTTATAATATGGGTCAAAGTCAATACTACATTTTTTATTAATTTTGTATTTTTTTTGGTTTTATTATTTTTTAAAAACTGCCTTATACTATAAGGGACTGCTGAATCTGGCAGCCTGTAAACATGAGGCTCCATGCTCCAACCAGCACTAATGGTGAGCTGGCATTCCCAAAAGCACACATATCCATGTATACATCAGACATGACATAGAGAAACACTTTCCAACACAGATGGCGGCAGGGGCCTTGCTCACTGGGTCACCAATCACCTTACTTGTGACAGCCTTGGTTATGATGACTACCCTCTTTGTCACTGTTTTTCTGTACACCTTTGCATTTGTGGAGATGAGAATTCAGTCACAAGCCCAAATTAATACTTTTTAAGAAGATCCAGCTAGAACTTTTTAAGTGGTAGAGAATGCACTGTAGAGGCTGTTCCAACTGGTGTGTATGTCATTTATACTCACAGGTGACATGGAAAGATTTCTATCTCGTACCTATTGTTTCTATATTAAGCATATGCAATTTTAATTTCCAGGCACTGGACATATTACCTTGGTGAATTATACAGTAAAACCTCCTGCTTTGTTCACAAGGGCTGCTTACAAAGACATCAAGCTATCTCATGGCTTTGTGTCTAGAGATACACCAAATGTGTTTTAATTGACACAAAGTGCTGGTTTGAAGGAAATCAGCTGTCATCCTCACTTAATTCTCCTGGCTTCCCCTCATAGCACACCCTTTAATTGCACAGACTGGACTCTAGATGGATCCAAATCTGGACAATACATGTTTCAGAAGACTTTTTGATTTGATCCTGTTGCTTACAAGCATGCAAAAACCAGGACCAGACTGGAAGTAGCATTAGATAAAACTGTCAGCCATTTGTAATGTGGATCTTTGGTACCCAGCACTAGCTGTATTATTCTGCAGATTCGTTTCTACAACTTGGATATTCCTACTTACCAATGCAAACTCAGGCAGGACTGAGTGTCTCAGTTGAAGACACTGGCACCTCATCTCCATTGGTCTCTTTCAAAATAATTTCTAATTTTTGCTGCCCATGAAATGAGTAAAATTTTTTCTTTTTTTTTTTTTTTCAGTGCTACCCACATCAAAGAAAATGCCTTAAACTTTACAGAGGGCTCATTCAGTCAAACTGTTCTAACCGACCATATGCAAATCCAGATTTCCTGGGCTTTTAAATTGTCCTCTAAGATTTTTCTTTCCAGAGCGATTTTTCACCCTTTAAATTGATGATTTTGCAGATAACAAATTTAATTTCAACAATCTATTTGCATATATTAAATGAAGCATTACATCTAACTGTCGATCGCAAAGTGCTGCTTCTTCAGTAATCCATCATTTTCATTGTTTATTACAGCCTTGACCTCTGTGTCATCTCCACCCTTTTACCAAAAAGTGCTTTTCCAATCTAAACCAAGTCACTGATAGAGACACAAAACAACATAGAACAAGCTGAGAAAGATGTACTGATTGCAGCTAATTAGTAGAGCAGAAGTAAAACTTAGTGGGTTATCAGTTGAACACTAGACAACTCTGTTTTTTCAGTTTTCTATATGAGTTGTTAACAGAAGAGAGGTTCTTAACTGAGTTTATAAAGAGACATCTGTGGCTGTACCATCAGTTAGTTACTATTCACCTGTGGGTGGGTGCAGATTTGCCTGCAGGACACCTTCATGGAACAGACAGTTGTATATTCTGTCTGTGGCTTGCAACTCAGTGACAATGCTTTGTACTTGTTTGTGAGAAAATAATTTTTTTAATTTCTCTTGGGTCTCAAGCTTTTTTGTGTTGATCTTGTTATTCAAAGTTTGCAGCCTAAAGATTGGTGTCTCTGTGGGGGTGCTTACCGGCCAAAGCAGTTCCCCAGACCAACCCAAAACAGTTTGTGGGTCCTCCAAATCTGGTGGCTGAAGTGTGGATAAGGCTGGAAGAAGGAGTGGGTCTGGCTTGGGTTGGAAAAGGTGTTTATTTCAGTACAGCTCCATGTGCCAGGAGCTGCACTTGCCAGAGCATGTGCCAGAACCAGAACCAGAACAGCGATTTGGCCCCTGTCCCCTCCTCTTACCAGGTGGCAGCTGGGCGGGGAACACTCTGGGCCAATTGGGGAAGGTAAGGGGTGGGTCCACGACAGTGTGATACCAGGTGTGATCAGGGGTAGGGGTATTTTGGAAGGAACAAACCAAGTACAGACAAATAACAAAATACAAATACAAATCTAAAACCCTAAATCACACACCGCAACAGCAGCCATCTAACTGGTTTTCCATTAAAATAAAATCCTCAATTATCTTTGAAAATCCCAACAAGATATTAGATGGTTAATAGTATTTTTCCATTTGAAATTGTTTGACATTTTTCTGATAGTAGATGTGAGCATATACTATTGTCTCCTTTAGGTCTCAGTAACACATCAGCCTGAAATCTATTGACAGGAGGATTGTGAGTTGTTGCTTAGTTACAGTTGCATGACAAGGGCCATGATGGTAAGGGCTCATCTCTGTTATTGGATATATCTCACCACAACCACCTCCTACTGAATCTAACAGGAAGGTGAATCCACCTTGAAGTCAGGTGTCATGTGAAAAACCCTACTTGGGATCAGAAAAATACAGATAGGAAAGAAAATTTAGGAATTTTCCACTCCCCTGTTTTTTTTGTCTAATAGGCTTTAGTCAGACTGAAAGTATTTTGTACTATGTACAGAAATAATTCAGTGTTTAGGGTTGGATTTTTTAAACAACTGGAAAAATTAATTGCAAAAGGAATCCAAATTATGAAGGATCAGAACCATCCTGTACTATCAGTGGGTTGCTGTAAGATCTTTGGAAATATGGTCCCCTGGCATAATAGCAATTCTTATCCATATAAAACATATCATTGATGCTTGGTTTCTATGAGCATTCAGGAAGATAAACCAAAAATTGATGGAGACAGAACACAAAAAACTAGATTCACAAAATTCAAACAAAGAGTTTCCTGTGACATATTCATTGGCTTTAGTTTTCATCCATGCTTATTCTTCAAGTAAAACAAATCTTAACTGCAGAGAGGGGAAGGGCTGGGGTTTTCAAATATAAGCATAAAAATATTCAAGAATATAAATATTGCTTTTAAGGCATGTTGAGTGAAAGTTAAAATAGTTTCTCCCAGTTTCAGTGATCCACAAGACATACTGTGTAAGTAAGTGCTGTAGCAGACCAGGGAAAAGTGATAAGCCCATTGGAAAGGATTTCATCCTACTCTTAAGATATGTGAGAAAGACAGATGGGATGCATCAACCTGTGGTGTACCCTTCTTTCTCCACTGGGAGCCCCAGTGGTTATTTGGACAATTATCTTGGCTTACATTAGGTGAAGTGAATTCTCTGCCAATTTACCTAACAATTATGGTAAATAATTGTATTTTCAAGCTATGTATGTGAAATAAATTAAATCTATAGTGTGAACTAAATGAATAATTTGTAATTCTGACAATCAACGCTTATAACACTGAAGAAGTGACAGCTGACAGCCTAAGATTTTATTCTGAGTTCCTATCATTTCCCTAGGTAAATAAGCACATTATAAATGCTTTCCCAGAGATATGACTAAGAAATACAGGAGTTAGATTTTTTTTTATATTTAAGTTTTTATTTACTTTGTAAAACCAGAACAATTTTAAAGTGAGTGTACTGGCCACGAACTGATTTATCCTTTTTTGTATTTTTCAATTGAAAAGGCCATGTTTGACTCTGGGTAGCAGATAGGCCCACACTATCTCTCATAGTGTGGATATAATAACTAATACATAATTTTATTAATTTTTAGTTTAGACATGACTATATTAAAACCAGGAGTTATCTAAGTTGAAATTGGAAAAGGGAAATAAATATTATAGTGTATATATATACACTATATATAAGTATTTTTATATATATATATATATATATATATATATATATATATATATATAAATAAAGTATAGTACTTATATAAGTACATTCAATGAAGGAATGAGGTGAATTGGATTAAGCACATGTCCAAATGGGAATGATGGTGAATTTTTTTACAGGGCGATTAACACATTCACGATCCATGTATACTTACACTTTGTTTTCAAGTCTGTTACTTTTAAAAAATTATAAAAGGACAGTCAAACTGAGTGACAACTAGTAGCAAATTTCTCATAGATACAGAATACTCTGAATAAACTTCAGAAAACCTAAGAAAGCATATCATTAGGCAGAGACTGATGGTTTGTCGAAGAAGTTTTCACTGTTGCTACTTGTGCTATGTTGACTTTCTTGATGAACAAATCAGCTTCATCTTCATTTCTCTTTTCCACTGACTACCAACCTGATAAAAAAATGATTACAGACATTTCATACAAAGATGTTTTTCAAAATGGTATGTATATCTTTTTCCCTTGGGTTATATAACCGATCTTATTTGAAATGAAATAAATATACTATGAAATAAAGGTAATATTCCAGAGTGATGATGAAAGTAGAGAGAATATGGCTGGGCCCTGCAAAGATTGGCATTTTGCATTAAGCTATGTGAGAAAAGAGAATGGATACAGACTATGGCATTTCCAAGTACTGACACACAAAGTATCCCTTCTGCTCAGTTAATCAATCATATTCTGCTACATGAACATATTATCCTTCCAAGAAAAGAATGCAAATAACAGATGCCAAGGAGAAGGCTGAAGTGCTTAGTAAGATATTTTCCTGCGATCTCTTTCACTCACTCTCTGTCTAAATATACAGACATATTTTCAAATACTGGCAGAACGCATTGTGTAACAATTTCTAAGAAAGCTAAAAAGAGAAGAGAGTGGTCACCATAAAGGGAAGTGGAAGAAAAGGATGGACAAAAATGCTGTGAATAGCATCAAATTCTGTGCAGCTATGTGGAGCAACTTTATTTCTCCTAAAATTCTGTGAGAAGTTGTTATAGTGCAAGAAGAAAGGATCTACAGTAGTTCATTAATTGTCAGAGGTTTTCAAAAGTACATGGGGAGAGATATCAATAGAATATTTAGTAGCTATTTTTAAGAAAAATGAATATCAAAAGAGTGGTAGTGTTGGAGACCAATTGGTTTGTGAGGAATAACAGAGTTCATATAACCAAGGTCAAAATAACTACACACCAGTCCATTTAACAGCAGTACCCCCTAATAATAAGAGCATAGAGTTTTTTGTAGATCAAGGAAAATGAGGAATTATTTATACAAACCAAACATTTAAAACTACTCTGACTCAGTCAGAGCCAGATTAGCTTCAGTAAAAGCCTTGCTCTTTCCATTTTTATGTATGAAAACTTCCTCAGAAAATATTAGAAAATGTGAGTAAACAAAGAGCATCAGATTGTTCTTGTTAATTTGTTTCCATCTGAAAGCTAATGGGGATTGGATATTGAAACAGATACAAATCCTGAGCATGAAATTATCATGGTTCATAATTAACATGGAAACTTCTTTCAGGTCTGTTCTTTTAAAATTCAGTAATAAGGATTTCTTCCCATTTTTCATTGTCAATACTGATAACAATTGTGTGAGCTGATACAAAGTCAAAAGAGACAATGCCCATCAGATTAGTCTTGTAAACCCCAACACATAATAAAAATGGTAGAAAATGGGATTCAGTGAAGACAAAGCACTTTATACAAGGAGCAGCTCTAATCCTCTGCTTATCACATTAGCCTCATTTGGATGTGTTTACTCCTTCTCATTCAAAATTTTGGCCTAATATATTTTTTTTTAAGGCTGAGCAATTTTTCAAAAACTTGCAAGGATTTTGTAAAATAAGCTTTATGGCATAGATGCAGAAAATCCATAAAGGTGAGGAAGAAAACTATGCTTCCACAGTTAATTAAGTCTTCCTCATAAAATTAGTGATAGTTTTATCATTCACCAATAATCAACATCCTGAAACACTATTTCTCACATTTTCCTAAGCTTTTCCTTTTAGATTTAGAATACAAAATCACATGTGTTTCTCACAGTGAAACCAGTTTATCTCCGTGGGCATTCCAATTTGCCCAGATTGTCATGTGAATTGTTTAGCTGATGCTACTTTCAACCTCAGGTGCTATTCAAAGTACATGTACTGTACCTATGTATCAGCAAAGTACAGCAGAGCAGATATCCTCCAGAACCCTTCTCAGTTTGTGAACTTGGGACATCATATGAAATCTTGTATAGTTTATATTTTCTAATGGAGCCTTTTTTCTGGCAGAGTTCTGTCTAAATTCTTAATACAACATTTTAATCTTTATGATTAATTAAAATTCATTAGAATTATTAAATAAACTAATTTTAATTTAATTTCTAATTTAATGAATTAAATTAATCTAAAGTCATAAGTAAATAGATTCTTAATATGATTTAAGACTACCTTTTAACTAAAATATTGGAATTTTAGTTCAATCCAGTATATTGACTCTTACATTTTTGCAAATTATGGCATCTAAGGCCTGACAAAATAGTAGAGAAGAAATGTGGAGGCCCCTGAGAGCAATGCAGAAGGAGCGGCACTCCTGGCGCTTCCATGGAGGGCATTCAGCCCTCAACACAGTTAGCCAATCCCCTGTTACTCAAGGCATGCGGTTAAATTACTTCCTGATATGTTAATGACTCTATCCCTGATTGGTTGTTGTGTTACCCCATAGTTCTCTACTTTGATTGGTCCAAGTTCTCTCCCCTGATTGGTTCTTTTTGGATCCTTCCCCTGATTGGTTAACTTTTCAATCCGCACCCCCATTGGTTGTTTTGCCAAATCCCACCCCCTTGGTTGTGCATAAAACCCCGGCTCTCAGGAGCTGCGGGGTCTTCGGAGCGTCGTTGGTTCCAGAATAAAGAAGGCTCCTGGAGATGATCCTATCCCTGACTCCTGCAATCTCTCCTGCGCTGCCTGGGAAAAGCCTTGCCTGGGGAAAGCTGCTAGGGCAGCTAAAGCTTGGAAGAGGCTAAGTTGCTTCAGCAACCTCACAAAAGAGCTGGCTTGGTTGCTTTGGCAGCCTCACAAAAGAGCTGTTCACTCTGTGGGAGTGCCTGTGCCACTGGAGTTGAGGCCGTCCCCTACAGGGCGACTCACCTGGGAAGGTCGCGGCACCCAGAAAGACCTGGGCAGTCGGCGACAACGAAATGCAGCCAAAATTTATCCATAGTGAAATTGTTGATGATGTTTGGTAATCTTTGTAAAGATAGAAGTTTAAAATAATCAGAGATTACTCTTACCCCATCACTTGTCTTTTAAAGAGGGTCCCATTCTAAACTTTCTGTTGCTGGCTCTGGACAACTTTCCATTAGCAGAGTCCGTTCAGCTTAGTGCGTCAAAAAGCAGTTTAACAGTCAGAAACATGACAGCATTTAATAAAAATAAGAAATTATTTACTTAGCCTGAATTTTTCACACATCTGAAAACACTTGTAGAAGTAGTATTCACTTCTAAAAAACTAGATATAGTTAGACTTGGCTCTGGCTTTTTGGGTTCAGTTCAGCACACAAAATGTGAGGCATTCCCTAGTGGAATAACTTTCATCATTGTGACTTGGCAACAAATGTTTGTGAAATATAAATATGACAGCTTCACTCATTATGCTGTCAAAGGATGATAAATGTTCAGAATTTTGCAGACTTTCTTTCTGATGAGACTAAATTTCAGGAAAAAATGGTCTTCCACTACTGCTGCCCTGGTAGCTAGCAGGCACTGCATAGGCACCCTATAATTTCTTCTTGTGTGACAGATGCACAACATTCCTAAAGGCCGGCCCTGGAGTAAGCTGTCCTTTAAAAAAATATGTAATTTATATTTGGGTTCTGTATCACAGGTTTCGAATAAAACTGATTCATAACAGTGATACCATCCTAACTGGATCTTCCCAGTGCATGTCCACTCCCAATTTTTATGTAAGTAAAGTCCATACAAACAGTACTTTGAAAGTAGGAGTAAAGACTAAAATCTCCTACACATATGGAGGATGTGAAGGTGATGTGGTTCATGTTTTTCAGTGCTAATATTAGTTGCTGCAGAGGCTCTGAAAAGTGATGGGAAGAGGTAAAAGCTTGACCACAGTAGATTTGCTTCAGGTATTTTCTCAGACTGTCATGCTGTAACAACAATGCAGCTTTATAAGAAATCAGATTGTTTCATTAAATTTTTCTCAGAAGCTAAACAATTCATATGTCTTCATCTTGTATCTGACCTTTACTTGGGAGGAGGTCTGATTACATATCTCCTTTGCTGCAGCTAAATATTTGCTGGAGTTTTGTTTTATCAAATTCACTTCTGTATTTATCTCTTATAAACTTGTCTTCTGTGCAGCTGTGCCTGCCAGAAAAGATATGTAACAAAATTTAACCTTCAGCAAATGTAAGCAGCAGGGGTATTATGCTATGCAGAGAAAACCTTACATCTTCCCTTTCATCTTTTGAGGAGCTCTTGGTTGCTTCCTAATCTGATATCATAAAATGCATTTTTCAATACAGTCTCACATTTTGACTGATTTTTTATGGCAAAATCTTCAGTACTAATGTATCATTGGATTTGTTCCTTTTACAGGTGGTTTCTTAAGATGAGTTCTTGTGGTGCCTCAAGAATGGCTTCTGCTGACTGATCATGCATCAGTGTGACAAAGGAATTTAAGTTGCTTAATCTACATAAGTAGCAAAAGAGAACTGGTTGCCTTTAGTTCGGAAATTCAAAATGCATATTTGCTTATAAAAGCCATTGAAGACAAAATACAGCTTGGGGCAGGGGAATCAGTGGAGGGGCAGCTGCAGTCAGCAAATCTGGGAAATAAAATGGGAATTGAAGGTACTCTGGAGTTTGTTATTATAGGAAAGTGATTGTGTTTTTAAATGATGTTAATTGACTGAAATAGTGCAAAGAATGCAGCCTTCTGCCCAAAGCTGAAACTCTGAATACTGTTTCCAGGCTGAGAGAAATGTGAAAAGGGAATGAAATGTTACCTCACGAACATCATGTCTGATAATATTTCTAGTCAGAAGAACTAAGATAAATGTAGTAAAAGAAATAAAAGAGTTTAGATTTGATGGGGAAATAGAACATAATTTTTGTGTTATATTTGAAGTCACGCATTCTGGACCTGGAGTTTAAAAATAAATACTGGAGTTGCTTCAGCCACAGAATGCTATCTTGTGATTTTTCAAGAATGACATAACTAAGTCCTTTTTCGAAGTACCAAGAATTTTTGTAGATAACTGAAAACATTCAAAAGAAACTTAATATATGAAGTAAAAATACTGTGATTGTCAGAAAATATAAGGTAATTTTAAATTCTAGTAGCTGTTACCTGAGAATATTTTAAGGAAAAATTAAAACACAATTAGATCTGTGTTGACACTGTTTAAAAATGGTTTAGAAACTTCTTTTCTCTGGAACACTGTTCTGGAGTATTTTTCATGGAGTTGGGAAGAAACATCCCTTCAGAGGATCTGTTGCATAATTGCCTGTATGGAAGTTCCTTATCTGCCTGTACAGAAGACCGAATGTCTGGATTCAGTATAACAATTTATGTTTCATTTATTTTCACACCTATTTGTCTGTCCTAGAATTCTGTTTTTCCCAGAATTGTCTTGGCTATGGCTGCACATAGGATTATGTGTACCTATATCTTTAAGGGACTATCAGACTTTTTCTCTTGCACCTTATACATCCTTGCTATGTCTCTTCTCATGTCTAATTTTACTGAAGTGTATTTTCTCTGCACAGCATTGGAAACATCCATTGCAGTCTTCCTGCATTCTCTGAAAATTTCCTTGTTTTACTCTTATTGGTCTGTGGACAGTTCTGTTTTTTGTTGAGGAATATTTACCAGCCACATGTCTTAATTACATTGGGGAATTCAGAATTGTTCTAGGAGCCTATGAATGAGGTTTCAGGTGGCCGTAATATTGGGCAGTAAAATGCCAAATAATTTACATTCAAAGTGAACAGTCTATAATCAGCATCCCACTGAACAGTAACTGATGACATTCATGGGGGTAGATGGCAAAGTTTTAGTGGGGGAAGAGGAGCAGCTGCAGGGGTCTCTCATAGATCAGTTTCCAAAATGTCCAGCTATCCAGCTGTCCAGGAATTCAAGGAATTCCAGGAATTCCAGGAATTCCTGTTTCGAGGAACTTACTGCAGGTCAAAGCTGAGCCTGTCAGGGAGGTTTGTGTGATGTATGTGAAAACAAGTTTTAAAAACAAAACAAAAACACTCCAAAACCAATAACAGAGAAAAGAGGACTGAGTGAAGAGTGAGAAATAACAGAGATCACTGAGATCAGAGAAGAAGGAGGAGAAAGCACTCCAAGAGATGTGCAGATATCTCCTGCAGCCCGTGGAATACTTCTGCTGGAGCAGATTTCCTGCTGGACTGAGGCCTGCAGAGAGCCCATGCCAGAGCAAGGGAAGTGACAGAGAAGTCACTATGAACTGACCATAATGTCTTTATCCTCTCTGTGCTTTTCTGGGCTGGGGATGGAGCAGTCTGGAGTGAAGGAACGAATCTATTTTAAGTGTCAATAAATGAAGTTAATTTTCCAAGGTCTGGTTTGCCAGTAATTGCTGAGCAATCTCCCTGTCTTTATCTTAATGCAGGAGATTTCTCCCACCTGTTGGTTCATAATGTCTGCCCTGTTCTGACAAGTAGAGGGAGTGAGTGAGTGGCTGGGTGGGAGTTTACCCGTTAGACCCCTCACAGAAACGTTTAATTTATGTAAAGACAGAATGAAAATGTGAAGGATGCTCATTTCATACAGTCTGGGGTAAAGATGAGGAAAAGAAAGATCTATAGGGAGTTGGAATGAATTGATTTTATATTTCCTTGTTTCCAAAATTAAAAAACAAACAAATGCACCAAAACAAATATTATTCAAACAAATGAAAACCTAAATAAAGATTCAATACTACTGGAAGGAATACTTAAAGCTGTAAGAAGAATATACCCTAACAGTGCAAAATCAACTTCTAGAACTCATTGCTATGAATGCTGATAATACTAAGACTTAAGCAGATTTATAAGAAAACTTAAGGATTTGCATAGATGTTGAGCATGTCCACATTTCAATTGCAAAAGATTAAGAGAGTATCAGAAGAGGATGGCTGAAAGCATGTTTTCATGCCAACTCCCTACATGATTTCTTGCACTTCCCTTTGAAGAAAATTATATTGGTGGCTGCATGAGACAAGCTAATATCTCTGTCAATGCTCTGGTTTGCTCCAGTTTTTTCTGTTCTTTTACTTGCTTAGTGAATAGTTAAAAAAATCACTAGCAATAACAGGATTGAGTTCCAAATGGATCACCAGGCTGTCCTGCCTTTGGTGAGTGAGGACAAAAAATGTTGATCAGCATCTATCTAGAAGTGTTTCATGCATTACAAGATATCTCAGGTTATATATATATGTTCTTTTATAATCTACAACAACCAGACCCTTCAGCATTTTCTCATGGGTGATGTCTTCTCTATCCGTTATTCTTGTGCTGTCTAAATTCTTCCTGATTTACCTGAATTTTAATTAAAAGTGCAGTGCCCAGACTGAGCAGATTTTTTTGGATGAGTCTTCTGCCAGAGTAAAGTAAATGAAAAAATTACGTCCTTTATCATATGTATAACATTTGTAATGTTCAAAATTAAGATACATTAATTCTTTTTACAGTTCACCGCCCTGGGAGAACAGAGTTCACAAACAAGAAGGACACTTACATTCATAGTGCAGCTTTTACAAATTTAGTAACCAATTTTAACCAATTTAGTAAAATTTAGTAACCAATTTTTTAAAGACTGACATCTTACATTATTGTATTGGTCAGCAACCCTCCCTTTAAAGACTATTAGATTTGAGTGTCTAAAAAAGGTAAAAATGGTTTACTTATAGAACTCAATTTATAAAATATATAACCAGAATTTTGATTGCAAGTTCTAATTAGGTAAACTTATTATTTAATAATATGCTGAGAAATCATTTGTATGAGAGGAAAAATTATTTAAAACTTTCAGCATCATCAAACTTTTGTTATTTTTAAGCAATTTTTATGCAAGGTACTTAATTCGGCTAAATATATGAATCCAAGCATTCTGCCTTTTAAATTCAAAATAAAAAATCAAAATTTCATTTTTTTTCTGAAAAAAGAAAATACCCTGCTCTGTAAAATCTCTCCTTTCCCTTGCAATTTCTTCTTCTTTGTCTCACAGGGTTCAGAGGTGGGAAGAGGTGAAAATTGTGGCCCACAGAGATTAATTTTTATTATCCAGGTTACTGTTCTTACCTCTGACTCTTGCTCCAGTCCAAGCAGTGGTTATTAGAGCAAGAATTTTACACCTAAATATTTATCCTTTACTGTCACTGTACAAGAGAAGGCAAGAAAGTGGATGTGAAAATATTGGGGGCTGTCCTTATGCAGACATAATATAACCATGAATCAAGGAAAGTTTTCTGCCTTCCTTCAGACTGAATCTGTGGTAGGAATATTTCAGTTGTCCTCAGTCAGGATTACCACGAACCTGAAAGACAGAGAATCAAGGTTATTCTATCATTTATTGTAATAATTTAGCCTTCATGTTTATTTCTATTTTGAGATTGATTTTCTAGAGAAAGTAAGTTTATATGACCATGCTTACTGGGTACATGTTTGTGTTCTAGATAAATCTCTTAGCCAGTGGAAAAAAAAAAACCAAACCCTTACCAATCTCAGATTAGTTCATTTGTTCATTTCCTATAGGTCTTGGGAAATGAGTGGCTGGGAAGAAGACAGACCTCCTGAACACCACCTGTAATAAAAAGGCTGCAGCATGATCAGGGGACGTGACTGACAGATTAATCTGTCAACTCAATAACTAAACTGGCTTGATTCTGCATCCGTGCTGCAGCCTGGCTCTGGCTCTGTGGTTGTCATGAATGGCAGCATGAGGGAAAGGAGGACAAATTGTCCATCTCTAACGGCACAGAATTCTTCTACAGCTCTGCAATATCATAAATATGTTTTGGTGAAGATTAGTGTAGCAGGAATTTGTGACTGGACCAGGACACACCTCTGAACGTCCAGCCTGTCTTTCAAGGACATAAGATCATTTCTCAGACAAGCTCCTGCCGGCCCCATATCCTACTGTGCTCCATAATGGATTATCTGCTATATTACATAGGACAGCAGTGATTTCCTGCTATTCAGTCTACAATAAATTAGGTATTAATTGGCTTTATAAGGAACTTGATGAATGAGTGATGTGAGAAAATGCTATACATTACAAAGGGTTTATCCATTCTTCTTAGTTTAAATACCTCCATGAAATTTTTCTCCAGGACTTTCTAAAATATTATGTCATTTTAAATTTTAAAATTGTTTGTCAATGAATTTTTCCATCTTGTTTCCTATTTCCAGTGAGAAAAAGTGGTTAAATCCAGTTCCAACCCTCTCAGCCTGTCTCCATAGCAGAAGTGTCCCAGCCCTCAGATCAACTTAGTGGCAATTTTTTTTAGAAGACAACATATCATGATTTGCAATCTTGAGAATGCAATACTGAAAGCTGTAGTCAAAGAGAAAGTAACAGAAAATTCTGAATGAGTTTTAGATATTAAATTAAAACCGGTCACAGACTATAAACATTCAAATTATAGAATATATTAACACTGTAAAGCATAGCTGAAAGGAGAACGAGCTGCTTCACTAGAGAAAAAAAAATCAGGTCTTAAAGGAATGGAGAAACTAGTTACAGAAGAACTGCCCTCACTTGTGTAACAAGGTGAATATACAAATTAATTTCTCAGTACATCATATTAGTACTTCTCCTCTATCAGTTAGATAAGGGATATAGAGTATGTTACAGACGATGCTTACATTGTGCAACGGTGCTGTGAAACAAGGTAATATTTTACACAGAGAAACAGTACACAGATTAAACTACTTATCTTAATGTAACAGAGTCAGTGATAAAGATGAGAACAAACAAACAAAGATAATTTCTCACTCCAGCTCCTAGGCAGTAATTACTAGGCAAGATGAATTCCCAGCCTTGTAAAACTGGGAGGAAACTATGTGGCACCTCTGCAACCAAATAATTTCACTATCCATATTTCCTTAGTGAAACAGAAAATCCAGGCAGCCTCCAAATTTGTGAGCTTGATAGGTGTCATCTTCTGTCACCTTGAGATGTACACACTAGATTTTCATATTATTTCCATGAGGAATATGGGAAAGGCCCTTTCGTATGAAAGTGAGAAATCCTTAACTGTCAAAAGAGCTGCTATAGCAACAAAAAAAAGAATATGAAGTGCATCAAATGGTGGAAAAATAATTGCTTGAAAATATAAATAAAACTACACAGGCTGTGTATATTTCTGTATTCATTAGTTATGTCCTCAGTATGTTCCATGACAGGAATTTCTGGTACAAATTCTTTAATGGTTTTAATGAAAATTTAGTACAACCAGAGTGAGCACAACACAAAGCTATACACAGGCACCATAAAAGGCTATACACAGGTTTTCCGTGCAGCATGGTGCAAAAAAATCATACAGGACCCCAACTGAAAGCAGTCAGTCATCTTGGTGATTCTTGGTGTCTCCTTTTCAATCTCTAAATATTTGGGATTATCATAGAGAGTCATTTCCTTTGGGAGCAGTGGAAAGAAATTTTTCTAAAGACATCATTATGCTGCAATTTGCCTATAATAGCGCAGAGCATATGCTTACTCCACCTTCTATTTTTTTCACATTTTCAGTTGCAGGACTTTTTTGCCCAAGACAGGAATGGGAAGAATGTTTTAAATCTTTATGTTGTTCAAAGAAACAAAAGCAGTTCCAGTAAGATTTTTTCTTCCATCAGGACCCAAGGTATTGCTATCTCCACTTCAAAATAAGAGAAACTTAATGCAGTACTACAGTAGTGTTATCACTTATTTTCTTTCACATTTGAGATCTGTTTGTGGGGCATGGTGAAAAGAAGTGCAAGTTATTAAATAAGCTCTGAGCACCTCTCTTGTTCTCACTGAGTTCTTCAGTGGATTCACATGCCAATACTGCAAATAAGGCTCAATCCAGTTCTGAGCATGAGCTGATATATTGAAACTAGTCTGTATCAGGCTCTGCATTACTAAATTGCTAGAAGAGAAATATATTCTTTCTTGATCTCCCCAAATATTGCTGCCAATCAAGGGTAGTTAAATAAAAACAATGTGTTTTTTCCTGTAGCTGTAGTTGAAAGAGGAAATATATGGATTTAACATGGAAGTCCCTATGAAACTCTGTTTATGTTGTCAAATACCTTTATGAGGATCAGGTACCCTTTCATCCATTTTGAGAATCTCCCATACTCATTTCATGACCTGGAAGTATTTCTCTTTTCCCATGATTGCAATTATCAGAGAACCATTCATAAATTTAATATCGCCTTACTAATGATAATTTTTATAAATTCTTCCCTTTAAGTTTTTCAAAGTAATTTCTTTCAAATGTCTGATTGCTTTTGAATAGATGAAAAATAAATGGCAAGTTGCAGCAGAAATAATTTCTTAAGCATGCCAGATATTTTAATTATTTAAATAGCTTCTCTCTGAAGACTTCCTTACATTAGTGCAATGTTTTTGTAGGCAGAACTCTCTGTATGAGGACTTGTGAAACACTGAGTTTTGTATATTGTATGTCTCAGACAAATTTTATCCTTACACATTCAATAAAAATAAATATATAAAAAACTAATAAAAACTACATCAGAAATATCTGTTGCTTTCATCTCATCTTCCTTTCCTCAGCATTATGATGATGACACCGCTTTTCATGTACATACTGAACTTACTTTCTTTTATAGTTCCTCTGTTTCTGATGGGTTTATGGCAACTTGTATTATTCTAGCTCTTGTGAAGGGGGCACAGAATCTCTCTGACTATGGATAGGGACAGTTAATAATGTTTCTGTTTATTCCTCTGGGCTCAGCTAGAAATAAATCCTGGACTCAGCAGTTGTAGAAACAAGACTCACCCATGAGGGAGTCCTGCATGGCCTTTCCCAACACCTCCATAGTTCCACACAAGCACCAAACCCCTCCTCTTGCCCCCCACAGACGAGGGAGCATCTCTTGCACAACTGCCCTTCCCATAAAACCTGGGACAGATAAAACATTCAGGCCATCAGATGCTCCTCTGCCCTGGCTTCACTGATAAACAACTCTTGTTTCAGCCTTCTAAAGTGCAAGCACATTAAGTTTCTCAAAAATCAAAACTCAGTAGCTGCCCTTTGAGACATCATTTGCATCTGTTAACCCTGAAGAGGCTGTCAGAGACTTCCACTCTGGGAGAAGAAATTTTCAAACATACCTTTTCAAAGTTCCTTTTATTTTGACACAGACTATGGAGCATAACAAAAAAAATTACCTTTTCTGAAGTTAGAAATTATTTTACTCTTTGTTGCCCTTTACTTTGGAGAATGAAGAGAATTGTCAGGGTAAGGTCCACATAAATACTTGTAGCAGACCTCGATATCTTATTGCAATACAAGAACTACAGGATCCATGTTCAGAAATGATAACACCAATAAAGACACTGCACTTCTGAAAAGAAACACTTTTGGAGAATCAGCTGAAGAAGAATAAAGCTTATGGGAAACTCTTCTAACCCTGAATCAGGGTAAAGGATGGGATCCTTGTTACTGCTTGGTTCAAGGATGCAGATGTGAGTGTGAACCAGTCATTAATATGTTCACCATTTGCCCATGGTACACTGGGAACTCCCTCATTTGTAGGTTTTGTTCATCACTTTTTCAGAAATGAGCCGAAGAAGCATCTGAGGATTGGGGTGCTACTTGGCTGAAGTCATGTGTAGGAGCTTCACTTTCTGTTTCACAGGGCATCACAGGCAGGAGAGGACACAGGATAAATGAACATCCAATTCATGTAACGGCAGCCTTGCACCTAGATGTTTTTACACCAGTACTTGAAAGCCCATGTATGCTTTTGTTTAAAACTCATACATTTGATCAACAGCATTGCTCATTTGTCCATTGAGTCTGAAAATAAAAATATGTCAGGCCACAAGGAGGGACTGCAGTCCAACAGGGGCTTTTGACATGGAAGGAAGTGGCTATTTATCTTGCATTTGAAATATTCTGAAATTTTCCATACAGTTCACAGGAACCTTGAATTAAAAATTGTTTCTCCTAAGTCTTAACTTCCAGTTGTGGAAGTCTAGCATTATATCAGTTCTGAGACAGAAAGTAGTAATATCACAGGAAGAAAAACATATTTCACTCTTTATATTTCTCTTGAAAAGAAGAAAACTGTGAGTTATTGTGAGCATACACAGTTACCTTCAAGCATGACTTGCTTACATTTTGCAAATTATCAACTGCGTAGTTTAAATTTTTTAACATTTTGAAAAGATCTCTCTGCTTTTTTCACATTCACTGAGAAATAAGTAAAACCTCTTTTTTGACATAGATGTCATTACACATGAGTAAGTGGAGATGGATAATTTTTTTTGACAAAATCATCCAGCAAGCTGGTAGAAACTTAGACTCTTGTTCTCCCTCTTAGGGCATTCTAAGTATAATTTTAAAAAATTACAATCTTGTAAGTAATCTGTAACCCTTTTTCTCCCTGAGCAGGATTGAAATTTATAAAAGGGGTCTTTTCTTGGTTTGGCTAGTTTTGTGTAGTAACATCTGGTTTTATTTGGTCGATATTGTAGGATCACAAGTGCATTCTGCTATGGAGATGCTCTGAGATTTTCTGTAGGGAAAACAGTAATCTCCATTTCCCATCTACAAATCCTAAACTGATTCCACCTGTCAGTACTTCACATTTAATGCAAGGAAATCCAGGCTTCATTTAGAAGTCTCTGGTCTCTTCCTGACTGTTGAGGTAGGATTTATGGTTATTCAGCATTGAAACTTCAGTGGGGCCCTATTTCAACACATTTAGTCCATCAAAAGAAAGTGTGCTGGAGCACTGTGGTATGACACACAAATGCTCATTGAGTATTAGTGTATTTTTGTTCATCTTGAAGAAACTTGTCCAATTGGTGCATTGTTCCAGAGACTTTTTGTGAGCAAACTGGAATTCCTTAAGAAATACTGAGTTCTCTGACCTCAAGAAAGCAATTTTTGAAATGCAGTGACAAAAATCTAAATGCAATCATGTAAACCAAGTTAGGGACACCACTTTGTGGATTGTTGCTTGGTTTCTTTTGTCAAAACTTAATGAAAGTTAAACCATGCAAAACCAATGGACTTGAACTACCGATGGGTTTGTTCAATTTCAGGAAATTTTTACATCACCTGACTGAACTCACTTAAGAAGTATTGCTGAGTGTTTTACTTCCTCCACAAGGGCAATGTTTTGCAATGCCTGCTTTTCTGTTTGTTTTTTAGTTTAACTTCTTACATTTATTTCATTGTACTTGCATAAATTTCAAAATGAGACAACATAATATTAGGAATCTTATGTTTGATTTCACTTTCTTATAACTAATTTGTTTTTTGGCAAAGTGAAGGTTTCTGCATCCTGGCTGCTTATCCTGTCAAGCAGAAGCATGGGCATGTTCCTGCTCCATGTCTGGAATATACATTTGGCAGACTCCAGACAGGAGCCCTTTCACAAACAGATGTATTCCTGAGATACATATACCTGGAGGCAGGCTTTGAAAATACACAGCCATTTAAAATTACTGTTACCATGAAAGAATTTCTGGGCTAATATTTTGTGAGGTGAATTAATGAAGCAAATACTAAATGCATTGTGTGGCTTTTATATTTGTGAGTGATGCTTTGAAAAAGCAAATCCTTCAATATGCATTTGCCTGTTTATCTGGACTAGATACCAATTAGCCAAATATTTCAGGATGCTGTGTTCATTAAAAAGATATATTTGAAATATACAGAAAGCAAACAAAGTCCAGTATAATAAATATTCGAAAATAATGGTGAAAATGTCACTTCTAAGGACAGTAGTGACTGAATATTTCTTTTTTTCTACTTGGAAAAGAGCAGATTTATGTCATTGTATCATCCATAAAATGAGGACACTCAATTACTGAGCACAGAATTTGTTAAATATCAACTATCACAATTTTTAAAAATACCATTAGATTTGACGGACTGAACTGACCAGACTGACTTTTCCAAGGCTAAATAATGTCTTCTCTAATGAAAAAGGCATATCACAGGCTTAGAATGTTGAAGTATAAATTTTACTTTATTTTTATACCATTGTGTCTGTTGTGTTTATTTTTCAGGAGAGCATTCAGTGAGTAGCAAACAGAACAATTACTTACTGTAACAACTCATTGGTCACCTAATTGGAATAAGTGTCATGGGACATGGCAGATTCTTCATAACTTCAAAGCTTTCAATCAAAATAATATTTTGTTTAAAAACGTTTCTTTCTCAAATAATTGTCCTATGACTTTGGTTATGCTTGAACTTCCTTGAGATTACCAAGTATTTCTGAGATTTTTTTCTAGATTTCATGATAAGTAGCCCATGAATAAACCAACAGGTCTTGGAATAAATGCATGTCATGAAGTAATATAGCTTACCTTCCGTATGAAAGTAGCTTTGAGTTGCAAACAAAATATATTGCATTCTTCTAACAGTTGAAAAATTAGCTGTTTATAAATCAGAACTAGACTCTTTCCTGCCTTAATATGAGCAGGTTTTGGGTTTCAGGCTACTTTTATGAATAAATATTCAGTATGATGTCATTGAAGGATAAGTTGGCATCTTAACTGATAAAGTAAATTTGACAGTACACAGTAAACATGACAGGATCATAGTAGCAATGCTGGTGGTACAGCAGGACTTTAAGATATTTTTACTGCTCTAGAATTAGAGAAATGGTCCCAAACTCATCACCTGTTAATTTCCTATTTCAAATGTTTTCAAAATATCCATATTAAAAAGCAAAACAAAACCAAAACAATCTATTAACTTCATTTTTCTACTTTCAGAGAATTATGAATTACCATCTGAATCTAGCACAAATCCTCCACTACAGGACTATCTTCAAAATTATTTAGAAAGTCAGATGTTGAACTTAATCACATATTTTTAAATGGAGTGGCAGTAATTTGCATTTCTTCAAATGGTTGGTAAATCTGGTTTTAGTGGGAGTTTTGCCATGTGTTTGATCAATGGCTTTGAATATACCTAATCCTACTGAACTACATACACTGATTATCTTAGCACTTTAAAACACGTGTTCCTACCAGCACAAATTCTCTTTTTTTTGTGGTACCTGACATTGTACAACCATATGGTGATATACTGGAGAAGAATTACATCTTATCTGACATGTTTCAATATTTCACCTCTATTTCTTGCCTCAGTTTTTTGGATTAAATAATATTTGGGAAGGGTAAACTGATGCCAAGGAAAAAAATATTTAAAAAGTAAGAAGGAAAATAAATTGGCTGAAGTTAATGTCTTCTTAAATATTGACAATGACAATCCCAAGAGTAATTGATTTTACTTTTTGAGAGACAGTTTACCTTTGCATTGTTGCAAATCCAAGAAGTCTCCCCAGACTGAAAGGAAATAGTTCAAAAGAGCCAGACAAGCTGGTAACAGCACATGCATTCTCAAATGGCAGTTTCCTCCCTCCCTGCAAAGACATCTAGAGACTGACTGTGTCTCCTTTAGGATCAATATCATCAATCACACCCACAGGGAAACAAACTTAGAAATCCAAGTGTTTGAGCTGTCTCCCAGCAAATAACCAACGTTTCTTTTAAAGTGACCGGTAATGAGTTGGCAGAAATTTCTGGTTAGCTCTAGGGCAGTGAAAGGTTTGTCAAGTATTAATGAATTCCACGTCCTTTTGGAATGCTGGAGCATGAAAATATATTTCAGATGAAGGTGCAAAATCGAGAAATATGTACTGCCAAAAGCCTGGAAAAATTATTGCATCTTATAGGCTACCATTCAAAGTATTTATTAATCAGTAGTAACAATCTTCACTTTTTAAGTTAAAAATTATGTTTTTCCTAGATTTCATTATAAACATTCTATAAACAGATGAACACATCATGAACTTACATAATTAGTTTTCTTATTTTCTTATTTTATTTTTAATTGGTATTCTAGTTGTCATTGCTTCATAAATTATACATAGTTTCTGTTTTATAAATTGAATATTAGGCAGTTCTTGGCTGGGGATGGAAGAGGTGCTGAAATGAGCTGATTAGGAACTCCCAGTGAGGCTGGAAAGCTGAGTCATGTCTTTTACAAACTGTTCCACTGTATGAAGGAGAATCATTTTACCAAAGTAGCAGTAGCTAAAAGTCTGTTGTTTAGGTCTGAGTTAATTACCCTAAACCCCATTCTGAACTTGGTGGAGAAAAAGAGGAATTTCTAAAATTTGTTCTGCTGACCTACTTTGGATCCCTTTTGAACATGAATTCCTTGGTTTTCTTCACATGGGACAAATATATTTAATGACCTTCTAGATGAACCTTGATCCTTGTGCTCCTGACAATTTACTAAACCATCAGACATTTCTCATGGCCAAGATCTGGCTTAAAACTGAGATGTTTCAGTATGTACTATGTTCAGCACTCTGCCAAAAATGGCAATAGGTATTTACCTTACACCACAGCATTTATTTACATTACATTACATTACGTGTAACGGCATCTAATTTTTTATGCCATCTGCCATTGAACTATTTTGAGCTCTTTTCTTTATAAAGCTCCAAGAAACACAGAAAGCTTTAGTGACTTGTCATTTAATGAAAATTACTGGAGAATTCAGATGCTCATGGAAATCTGCCTTGAGAAAACTCTCTGGGCTCTGAGTCCCAAGGAGAAATGCAGCAATGACAGACACAGTGAGAGACTTTTGTCACAAGTGATTACCAGGATGTGCATGCAAATGAAAGCTAAAAATTAATAATCCTGTTAGTTGCTCTTGATGCTCAGGACTAGCAGTTTTAGGTCAGCTAGGAAGCCTGAAGAATAGAGAAGAAAGTATAGCAACAAAGAGGTGAGACCAACATCTCAAATGGTCCAAGTGGATGGAGAAGCTTTTTCCAGCTTTATTCCTCATTCTGCTTTATTCAAGTGATTGACCAAGAGATCAAGGATCAAATTCTTCTAAAGGAGAAAATTTGAAAGTAAAGGGGACAGATATTTCCCAAAATCTAAAATATAAGATTTGAAATAATTTTTAAAAAATCTTATTAACTCAGAAAAAATACTATTCAGGGAGAGTTCACTCTCAGATTTTCTTTCATACAGAATTTTGAGTAATAGTTGCATTTACTTCTTCAACATAATTGGGAAGATTTATAGGGACTAGCTAGTTGACTTCTATGCACAAATTGATTTTTGTCAGGAATCTCTCACAAAATAAATAAGAAAACAAATTCCGTTTTGTTTTTGAAAGCTTGTATTCCTCATAGGACTTGATTAATGTGTTGGTAGAGAGTTCACTTTGATCCACGTTATAATACATTTGGAGAGATAAAAAGTAACAAATCTCTTTAAGAGTTCTCTGAATTTCGTGTTTGTGAGGCAGAAAATGGTCCAGAGGTTAGGACTTTTCCAGAGGTATGTAGCATTTACTTATTTACTCCCACTTATAACTAATATAAATAGATTTTTAAAAAAGGCTCATAGATTTTATGTGACCTTGTTTTGAAGGCTATGGGAACACACATTGCTGATTCAAACCCATTTAAAATTGATTAAATAGTTTTGTTCCAATAAACATGGGCAGGACAGAATTGGTTGTCCAATAGTTATAAGAAATTTTTATTTGTATATCAAGTGGAGAAAGAAGCAGCAGCCACCACAGGTGCATTAACCAGGTGCATATTCCTCACTCGTTTGTTCCAAAGGAAGCCCACAGAGATGGAGGATGACCCAATATAAATTGCTGATGTAAAAAGACACAAGACATAAAACATGCTGTCCTTTAATTAAGGTCCTAAGAAGAGGTGGTGTCAGTCTTTCAACAGTGAGAATAAAAAAGCTCTTTGTTTCTATGTACTGTATCTGCAGTCAGAAGCAGCAGCACAGTGAGAATATCCAGAAGAGTCTGGAATTGCATGGCCATGAGTCAAAGCATGCACAGAGCAGGGGGTTCCTCTATTTCTACTTGACTGGTACCAAAAAGGGTGCTCCAGGGTCTGCGGACACACTCAGGGGCCAGCAGAAAGTTGCCTTTCAGAAGTAGACAGGTTTGTTACTGCCCAAAGGGTCAGGCTTGGAGGTTTTCATTTCCACAAATAACACTGACTCTCTGGACTGATTGGGCTTTCCCACTTCCAGGATTTGGGTACAGTCATGATATTGCAAGAATTGAATTACATTAAACTCTTAGATAATGGAGCTGCCACAATGTCCATTGACTCTCATTTTCCCTTTGAGGACTGAAAAAAATATTTTTGTCTTCTACATGAAGTTCTAAAGCAATAGGGAGCTTAGCTTTGTTTCTTTCTTTTGTCTTTAATGCCATTCATTTTTTACAAAGCCAGAGAGAGAGAGAACTTGTGTACACAATACAGGGTCCCTAGAGTTAACAAATTTTGTGGACTATATGTATTATTATTGTTTATGTGTTTTAACCAACCATTTGAGATTCCTTCCCCAGAATGCTCTTGACCTCATTAATAGATTAAACATTAAATTAGTTCTTTCACCCACGTCTTCTTTGTTTTCTGTCTGCAACTTTTTACCCTTTGTGCACCTACTTATTCTCCTGTAGGCAACACCAAAAAACATGAAATGTACCTTTCTCTCATACAAAAGTGTCTGAATTTTTTTTTGTATGTGCTAAATGTCAGAAAACTGGAAACCTGTTTATCCTTATGGAACAGCTATTTTTGAATGGCTTTGCAGACCAGAGTGTATAAAAAGAGGTTTGTCACATGTTGGGAATGAGGTCTGGTACTAAACCATCTTCCTTGGAAAGGGACAGCCAAGGTAGCATTCAAAAATCGATTCAACCCTCTGTCTCCTGGTTTGTTCTTAAATCTTATTACTTCCTACAACATTTTGAGCCAAATGGACCTGCTCAAAACAGCAGGCTGCTTGATGGGTTGCTCAGAGACGCTACAGCAGTCTGCCCTGCTACCTGCCTAACCTCAATCAGCACTCTCCCTCTCCTGGGAGCTGTGAGTTAACCTCAGGAATCAGCCTTATCTCCTGCAGTGTTTACTCAGAATAGGCTTTGTCCCAGGGAGACAAAGCTCTTACAACCTTTTGTTGGGGAAAAAAAAAAAAAAGAAAAAAAAAAAGAAAAAAGAAAAGAAAAAAAAAAAAAGACTAATGCACTGGGAATTAAACTCAAGGAATACATACATGAAATTCAGTTAGCTATTAAAATACACATTTTTTGAAGGAACATTTCCAGCCTCTCTTTAAATACGTGATAGATGATCAAATCTACTGGGACATAAAACTTTCCTAATTTACAGATCAGCTCAGTTCAGCTGGCCTTGTATAGTGATGATCTAGTGTTGTCCCTGGTGTCCTGTTGCTCCTCAGCAATAAATCAACTGTTCAACAACATATTACATCTGTTAGCAACTTGTGGATGCTTCTGTCTCAAATCACGTGGATGCCTGTATGTAGGCAAATGAATGTAATTCTCCAAATGGACTCCACTTCTGGAGGAAGAAGTTTGAAGAAAGGTGAATCAAGAAATCAGTAGGGACTAGAAAGCAATTAGCTGACCTGATCTGCAAGAGACTGAATCAGTTTCCTAAATTTAGGTGGTCCAGCATCATTTCTCACGCGCTTCTCTATCTGAAAATTTTGCACAAAGCTGTGAGATGTGACTAGGACCCATAGGAAGCCAGTACCTTTCCTGAACAGTAGATGGAAACACAATGTGCTTACCTGTTTCATAAAGCACTGAACATCTGAATTGGACCTGTTGTTGTCTACAGTGCAGTGAGTCCTTCACTAGGTTCAATCAGCCGTATTGACCTAATAGCCTTTGTAACACAATTTTAAAAAATTTACACATTTAAATCACATGTAGAAACTCAAAACATATCTTTCTATGTAGCTAGAACCCACTGTAGACATTCTGTCAAGGTTTTCTGGCTTCTGAAAAGAGAAATGTGAACACATTTAATGGAAATGATATTTCAATTTTAAAAGGTTCATTAGTTTACCTTTTATGCCCGTTTGTTATAGTACACAAGTCCATTTTCCACACTTCAGTTCTGGGAAGTCTCAGTTCACTTCTTGTTTCTGGTATCTAATTTTTGGACAGGATTCTTTTCTTCTATTTAATTTCTTGCTACCCTAACTTCATCTACATGAAGATCAAGGCTGTATTAACTAGAATTCTATTCTTTGCATATTTTTTTTTTAAATTTAACAAAACATCATCCTTAGGTCTGTTAGAATATCACAATTTAAAAGGGTCTTGAACATAAATGGAATATTTTAAGACTAGCCTGAAACTTGTAAAGTATGTTTCTTCCAAAATAAAAAATAAAGTGGGTTGTTTCTGACAGCTCAAGGGTGTCATGCCCTGGAACATCTGCTAAGAAGGCTTATTACCAGGGTTGGCCTGAGATAAAAAGGAAGTTGGAGTATAGAGAGAATGCAGATCAAGCCAATATGGTTAACAGCTACGTTCTGCTTTATTCAGCTAAGATGGCTACTTTTATACATTTCCATATAGTTTACAATTCACAGCAGCTCTTCATTGGCATACAGCAGAGAAAAGTATGAAAACACACTTTATTTTACTAACTCTTAAGATGGCTATCACGTGCTCACTAACAAGTCTATTCAGTGGCCTTCACAACCCTATTATCTTTCCCTGACACCTTAACTACTAATTTCTAACTGCGCCACACTTGGCTAAGAATTTCTAGCTGCGTCACAGGCTTCAAGGCCTCACTCAGGCCCCTGTTAAGGCCTCAACTCGGGTAGTTCAAGGCCTAGGTAGACATCATGTCCACCTTCCCTGAGGAATTCTGCAACAAAGGCTTATAAAAAAAGATGACCTTTGGACACTTCAGACCATAAAGCTACTCATAGCTTAGTACTATATCACAGTTTCTGCTAAACTTTGAAAAAAGACTGAGGAATTTGTGCTCTGTAAAAGATGACAGAAGATGAAGAAATCAGTGGGTTTCTTAATCTACTTATGGTAAGGATCACTTCCAATAAAACAGCAAGATGACAATTTTTTTGTTTTTCAGAATTTCAGATAGGTAATCTCATCAAATCCATGAGCAGAAGTCTAGTACCCAAAACGTTCCAAGCTCAACATCATTGGAGGTAAGATTTTACCAATTTAAGAATTCAGAATAAAACTTTCTCCTTGCATAAGTCTTGCTTTTATTAACAACCAAACACAGACAATAAAATATCTTCCCAGTAGGTCTATCCACAATAAGTATTTGTTAGAATTATATTTTATATATATTATTTGTTAGAATATATTTTACATATACCTATTTCTTATTTATTTTTTTTAATTGCCTGCAACAGTTCATTATGGTGGTGTTCATGGTCTTGAATTACATTGTGAACGGTAATTGATGTAGAACACCAATATACTTCATTCTATACTCAATTATTCAATGTGAAAAAGCTTAGTAATGACTTTAAATGAAGACAATTAAACATAACAGAACATAGGTATTGTGGGTATTGTTGTTTTGTTTTTAAGTAGGCTTGAAGACAACTATATTTAAGCACAATATGAGTGTGTTTCATGGGGAAATTCTTGCATAATTATATCTCTTTCCCAGCCTGCTTGCTGTGCCTGCAAGTCATTATCCTACACATGAAGAATCTTCCTGTGGAAGATGTAGAAACACTTCTTTTTCTGTTTGCCACTGTCTTCTGTAAAAGAACAAGGGATACTGAACAGAAACAATACTTGATTAGTGACAGATACGTACAGGAGACAAGAGTAGAGACAAATACGGACTAATGTGAATTAATTTCTGTTTCTCCTTAAATATTTCCATTTAATCCTATTAATAGTCTCCTTCTTCAATCACTAAGAAATAGCTTCTTTTATTCCACTTTTGTTAATTATAGTGGCCTGTTATGCAATGTTATTAAAATATATCACAGTAAGACAAACTTTTCCAGTCAGTTCTGAGCTTCCTGGAGGAGATCCAGGCTTGAGAAACTTCCTTTCTGTTATTATCAGTGCCAAAATAAGAGAGGTGGAACAGGAAGAGTTTGAGAAATACAGTACTTGGTATAAAGTGTTTTTTCTAGAGATAAGCACAAGTTTCCATCTGAGCCTCCTCAAAGTTACTCAGAGTAACCAGACACCAAAGTTGGCAGAGAGGTAGTTTCCACTGCAAGAAGGAAAGGGCAAAAGAAATATAAATGCAGCAAAAAAGTTTTCAAGAATATTCTCCATGATAAAAATAATTCTTATTGATAAGATGCTTATATCCTCTTTTCATTTATAAGCATGATAAATATTTTAAGGAGCTAAATTTATTAACACTGATTGTTTCCTGACCAAGAATGTGACTGTTTTAAATTTTTGGAAATCTTTCTGTTGTCATTTCAGATTATGTTTTGCACTCATTGATTTCAGATTGATTTTTTTTTTTTATTTTGTACAACCTGGCAGTTGCAAGCAGCAACTGTAAGAAAATGGTGTGACCAATACATCAAGTATATGTTTAGGGAAATGAGGGATAAGGGAAGCAAAGAGCTACAAATTCTTAAGAAAGGGTTTGCAAGATATGCATCTTCTAATAAAGAATATGATTTAGTGTACCCCAAAAACAATGAAAAGAAATTTTGGGCTATCTCCAAGGAATTTGGGTTCCTTTGCAGTTTGATGCTGCTATGTGCACTTGAAGAGCTGGTTTTAAGGTTTTTCCTTTTGATACCTATTAGTCTTTTTTCTCAGATTATTGCACAACATGTACTTCAGCTCTCTTCTTCTTGATAGCAATGAAACATTTTAAGAATATGAAAGTCAACTGTATTCTGATCAACAAAGGGAATCAGGAGAGACTGGCTTGTTGCAAAGGAGAAAAGATGTAAAAAAGCACAGATATATTTTATGTGCTGAAAAGAATAATTCTAAACAAAATATTGATTAGCAGGGGAAGGAGTCAATGCAATTTCTGAATGAATGATCCACAGGATCCCTTTCCACTCTGAAAAGCTATGGAAAGTTTTGAATCGAAGTAAAGGTGACTAATACAGAACTGGGAATGATAATTATCTTCTTTCTATCGTTTTTTTCGTCATGAGAAAAACAAATCTTGCACTAAAGTGGGATTAAAAAAAATTTATCCTGCTAGATTAATGACTGGAACACTGAAATGTGATATGCAAGCATAAACCCTGGGTCTCAAGTTTCCCTTTCCCTTCTAACTTCAATCAAATTACTGAAAAGGCCAAATGGTCTTTATCAGTGGACTGGGACTTGGGGTTTACTCCTGGATCTGTCAATGATATGCTGGATGTTTCTGAGAAGTTGAATATTGGAGCATCCATTCTGTAATCTGGGGATTTCAAAATATACAGGTAGTGTTGACCATGTCTTTCATGAAAGACTGCTACAGTTAGCACATGAAATCATATTGTTTTGGAAATTTTAATACAACAAATATTAGGAATTGGAATCAGTTAATATAATAACAGTATCCAAAGCACAAGTATATCCTGACACAAGTTATATTTAAATTCGGATTAGAAATACTGAATATGGAACAGCAAAGCCAAGGGGCCTCTCTAAATTGATATTAGGTAACAAGCAGCTTAAAAGAATATGTTAACCTTTTAAATCACAGAAAAATTGTTTTTCTTTAATCTCCATTTTATTAATTACCTTTACTTTTTTCTATTTTATTTTCTTCCCCTCTTCTTTTTCCTGATTTAATTTTCACTTTTAATAAGAACATAGAACTAGGAGTCTGGTCTTGGCTTGCAAACTACAGTATGAAGTAGGTTCAAAAATCAGGCATCTCACTCCTCCTGAAAATGATTGGAGGATCACAGGGCAGGACTTGAAAAGACTGACTTCCCTTTTAGCCAATGTATGATAATCCTGCTCCAAATGAGACTTTGCGTCTTTCTGGAAAGAAAATTCCAATCTTAGTGTTTCTCAGGCTTGTTTTGGTTTTAATTTACAAGTAATCTGAAAAACTGTCCCGGAACACCTTAGTGTTTCCTTACAGGAAGGAGTAAGTTTTGTTGTCATCAGATCTGATTAAGATTATCACAAACTCGGCAAGGCAGAATTAGAAAAAACAACAAGTTAACACAGTGAGGGTTTAAGTTGTTGACTGTAAGGCAGGAATCTGAGATAAGACAGGCAAATGAAAAGAGACTGTATATTTCAATGTCTAAACCAAAACTCTCTCACCTGTCATGTAGTTTCCGAGTAACTTCCCAGAGTCAACTTAGTTTTAGCTACCATTACTCTAATCATTGTTCTAATATATATAATCATAGCCCTAATAATAGGGCTATTAGAGTGCCATTGTGCATTAATTAAAGCTTAAGCAATTCCTGTTCCTTCTAATTTTTCTTTCTTTCCTATTAGATTATATTAGTAAAACTTACAGCTTTAAGAGTCAGTATTTACAATCCTGTAAAAAAAATCCAATGAAATATAATATCTACTGGAGCAGAAATGTACACATAGCATCTGTGATAAGATTTCTTACACCAACGTCCTCTTCCTAGCAACGAAAGCTGAAGCTCTTGAAGTTTTTCTGGCTGCTTTAATTCCAGATAATTTGTCTGAATCTATAAAACTGTTTGAGACTTTTTGTAATATTGTGAAAAAATTATGCTATATACAATTTTCATGCTTTCATGATACAAGATACTTTCAGTTCTAGAGAGATCTCATGAAGTACAATGATTCAAACGAAATCTTGACTGCCAGCTCAAGTGTCTTGCTTTTCTTCATTTGTGATTTGGAGGGTTTTGAGGCTCTCACACATTCCCTCTGATGCCATGCAGCAGTTCTGAGGCACACTGCTCCATAAGCCTTAATTTGTTTTCAAGTCCACTTACCTGTAATCTGTTGACACTGCACTCTTCTGCCATCCAAGACATCAATGATACATTCTTCACTTGGTAAATTCTAGTTTAGCAGATTTGAATTAGTGGTTTTATTGTTTTAATAAACATTTCAGTAGAGAATTTAGCTAAACAAGCAAAACTTCTATTGCCTTACTCTTACAGTAGCATAATGTCCCCATTATGTAACAAAACATGTAGCTTTCTAAAGGTTAACATTTTTATTAAAGCAAAGTGAAGGATGCAAAACCCTCATCCTATTTATTTCTTTCCTTCCTTCCTAAAAAAAACCCCAAACAAACAAAAAAAAATCAAACAACAAAACCCTCCCAAAAAACAAAAACAAAAACAAACACAAACACAAACAAAAAAACCCAACCAAACAAACAAACAAACAAACAAAAAACCAACCAAAAAAAAAAACCAAAAAACCCCAAACCCCCAAAAAACCCCCCCAAAAACCCTGAGGCAATAGTTTGCCAACCCTGTTAATAGTATGCTAGTCCTAGACACTGGCCAGTTAATGGTAAAATCACCTTTAGGAGAGCATGTTGTGTTCCTTGATCCTTCTTCTTGACTTATGCTCTTAAGTGAACTGCTTCACCTGCTCCTCTTGTCCATTTGGATGCTTTAACATTCAGACTCATCCTTCCCAATGTTCATATAAGAAAATTTCCATAGGTCTTTACAGATTCTTTTTAAAGGAGGTATACTGAATGTAGACAGGAGTCTGCATTCATTTGATTGATCTCTGGAAGATATTTACTATCTCAATTAATATAGAATGGAAAAAGATGAATCAGAAAAAGTCCTATCTTTGTCCTAGACCCTCTCTGTCCTTCAGCATTATGACCCCAAGGGATCTGGCAGTATCTCTTGCTCCAGTCCAAGGTGTAAGATATGCAACACACAAGAGAACAAGACCCACATTTGCACGACCTTGTGGGTTTCTCCCAGGTGTTTTGTCGTCAGTTCTCCTAGATTTAGAGCCAATACCTAAGCATAAAAAATGTTTTTGAGTTAATTTCAGTTTTATTTGCCACAGACATCCATTCACCCTCTGTGGGATGCTTAGAAGATCAGACTTGCATTGCAGAGTTCACTGCATTGCAAAAAACTTTATGTGCACAGCCTTAATAGTTTCAGTATCCAACATATGAAAATATGTTTAGAAAACACCATGTTCTGTGCACATCAATCAAAAGTTAGTCATTAGGAAAGCACAGGTTTCTCCTCTTGCCTGTTATCATAGTTGCCTCTAATTAAACCCACACTGTTTGAACCTACTGAGCACTCTCCTGGATCATTTGATCATCTAAACACTTGTGCCTTTTCATTAGTTTTGTAGTCACCTGCTTTCCTGATTTGCTGCTCCTCTTAACCTTTTCCAGGCTAAAAGAGGCAAGGATAGCTAATTTATACCCCAATTAAATCTATCTTCCTTCCATTCCTGTGGAGTACTGAACCCTCATTAATCTCTCTTTCATCCTGGCCTTTATACCTCCCTAAGGTGTTTGACCCAGAAAAGGGATCTCAGGGCAGAGATGCTCAGACCTCTGAGATTCTGCAGTGAGACAGTGCAAATATTTTTCCTCTAGAGCT
Organism: Trochalopteron elliotii; assembly: GCA_024734555.1. NCBI lineage: Eukaryota > Metazoa > Chordata > Aves > Passeriformes > Leiothrichidae > Trochalopteron > Trochalopteron elliotii. The sequence continues at coordinate 236,340 of JANPWX010000085.1, read as the reverse complement.
GTAGTGCTAAAACAGTATGGTGTGCACAGGTATTTGCAGAAAAGGCTGAGATACTAAAATAGTGATGGAGACAATGTTCTCTTAAGGAAAAGAATAAGTGTGAAAAAGTTCATCAGGCAGCATAGTAGGAAATATTCCTTACAGTGATTTTTTTTCATCAGTGTCCATATATTGTTTTAAAGAGTCTTAGAAACTCCATGATTCTGTAACACATTATGAAGTTGTGAATCATCTCATATAGAAATGATTCTATATCATATATGTAACACTTGATTTCTGTCTGAATAACATGAAAGCATGGAATCGTTTCTGCCATGAAATGAAGATTTACGGGCCAGCTTAAGTCAGAGCACAATGGTGAAAATGTTAATCTTTGATTCAAACAGAATGATATTTTGTGCCAAGGCTCAATAGTTCAGATTTAACAATGAAAGGACATGTTGAAAGCAGCATAGCATACCTCTTTTACAACCCTGTATGCTCCAGAAAACACTAAACTTTCTCGATATGTCAAAATATCTGCTGATACCTGATAGCTTTGCAATATAATCTAGCATCAAATTATTTCTAAAAAATAACGTAACTATTTTAGAACAGTCATCCCAAAACGCTGAATGTTCATGTTTTGACAAAACACCAAAATAGCTGGAGAAACTGGACAGTTCCTCAGAGGAAAGGGACATTGTCTCAGAAAATTCAATTTGCACTCATACTCAGCTTTTGACAAGCAATTGCTGGTATAATATATGAAATAAAACTGTATAGTGAAAGTGCAATAGTTGTATATGCTGATGACTCTGAACTATTTGTGATCTAAAATCTACATTCAATCCTTTAAATATTGGCCCTAATGACAGGGAGTAATTATATCTGACAGGAAGCATGGGATAAAGTCAGTGCTATGGTTTAAATAAGTTTAATTATTTTTAAAGTTAATTACTAATTTCGAAGGCAAGACACCTGATCTAAGAAATTAATGTGTGGTTACACAGTGGAGTTTAGACCAATCTTATAATAGACATTTCATAAATGAACCAGTCCTGGAATTAAAAATCATTATACAGTGGGTTTGGAGCATTGCAATATATACATATAATATTACATTAGTAATTCAGAATATGATTAGTGACTCTAATTGATGACAACCAAGGAACAATAAAGATAACCAATTAATCAATACAGAGGAAAGGTTGCCGTGAATGTGATACTTTTTTTCATCAGTCTCTCATTTCAAATTTAATTTGATGTACCAAACTGTGTTTCAAATTCTTTGTTTTATTCAAAGTCAAGGAAGTAGCATCTCAGTTTCAGAAGGCATCTTCTATTTGCAAGAAATCAAACTGCTTTTTAAGTTTTCATTGCCTTACTAATTTTCAGACAGCAGCATTAAGGCCTGTGGCATTTGGCTTCGTGATCTGAATCTGGAATTCAGATTACAAAACTGTATTTCTGGAAGCAGTAGAACCAAATTCTTTCCTAAAGCCCTTATTCATAAGGATTGGAAACATGATGCTATCCATTCCAGCAAAAAGCTAGCTGCATTTTCCTGATGTGAAACTGATCTTTGCAAAGAATGAAACAGTCTGGTCCAGTCTGTTATCATACAAGATACTGGGCTAAAAAAGACTTCTTCACTCATGCAAGGTATTGCACATAAAAATAAATCTTAACATAAGCTAGATATGTTCACAACACCCTGTTATAGTCAGGGAAGATATTCCCACAGGACCAAGTAGGTTACTGAGATTCTTTCTAGGAGCAGCTGATAGCTTAGAACAGTTTAGATTTCAAATCTCCTATATTGCTTCCATGAATATATGTAGGAGTCTTCCTTTTCTTACAAAAAATAGATGTTTTTAGCTTTTAATGGCAGAAATATATTGATTCAGTAGTAATTTGGATGCTCAATAAATAGCCTAGAGTTTCCAGGTTAATTTCAGATTCATTATTTGTAGTTACAGTCTCACACAGATGGCTTTATTTTCACAGAAGGATTTCAGCTTCTTACTGAAGTTAGTGACAGAGCTCTGACTATTTTAATACCTTCATTTCTGCTCTCTTCTGGTTTTATTTCTCACCTCACTAATATAGTGAGACCTCTAAGAAAGTAAACAATGTTGGTTTAATTAGGCACTGAAAAGACCTATTGCCATTCCACTGGCTCCTGTGTCTCCCAGTTAAGGTTTTATGAAGGTGATAACCAAGCAGATTTCAGGTAAGATCCCAAATATAGGCTTTCCCAACCATTCTCACATTTTCTGCATTCCAACCCAAAGATGAGGTGATTACTTGACTGGACTTACATAAACTTTATGGATAAATTTGTTGTACAAGGACATTTCTGAGTCTACAAGCAAGACATTTTCCCTGTTCTACCTGCTGAAAACGCAAAGGGTTTAGAAAATGTTGAACTCTGTAAAAATAATTGTTCACTGGGCTTAGATTAGATCATGTGATCATTATACATTGCACGGGTGTTGTGACCTATGCAGCAACTCATATTTTCCAACCTTGTTCCCAGCACAGGAAAATAATAGTTACAACATCAAGACAAGAGGCTGTCACCTTATTAGGCAGCTGAAACAGGGTAGGAGGAAAAGTGAAGGGAGCAGAATGATGATTGCTATTGAAGTGCATACAGAATAAGGAAAGCTTAGAGGAGGGATAATGCAGTTTTTAGGAGTACCTTCCTTTTAGCAGAAACCTCCCAATTTCTCAGCAGTGTGAGCTTTTCAGAGTATATGGACCACCCCCCATCCCCCCCCAAAAAAAAAAGCCAAACCATAAAACAAGCAAAGAAAAGCAAAGCAAACCAAACACAAAAAACCCCACCAGAAATGATTGTAAAAACTCCATAAATTAATTTCAAAAGCTATTTTAAGAATAAGGACATATCCTATCAAAAATAAAAACCTTGAAGGAAAAAACTGTATGACTATCATCTGAAATAGTGGAAAAATCTGAGGAGGCATAAAGCAGAAATTACCATTCAGTTTTGCTTTACTATGTCTCACATGCTGCTAGAGTTTATTTGGTTCTGTTGTTTTGGGGTTTTTTTTTACTTCCACAAGGGTTTTTAGACTTCCGATACCAGAGTTTTGTGGGGGGAAAAAAGTGTTTGGGAAGAAATTATTTGAAATCTACTAAATCAACTTAGCTAAATCAACTTAGCAAAATACTCTTCCATGAAACTGGAAAATTTAATTATTCAATTAATATTTTTAATTAAAGAACATTTTTGTGTGCATCTGCTAATGACAGTTACAAGAAGGATGTAAAAGAAAAAACATAAGAAGTTGCTTGTTTACACTGACACATATTTCTTGCTTGTCTTTGTATTTACTGAAGAGATAATGAGAAGAAAAGAAAAAAACATCCAGGCCACAGTTTAAATACTTGGTTTCACTGAACTCAGCAACCAGTAGGATTAACGTTATTATAGTGCTGAATACCCAGAGAAATGTATTATATGTTCCCTGCATCATATAAATACACTCCTTGTAAGCTGTAATTGTATTTTAATAATTGTAATTTGACATATTATAGAATCCCAGAATGATTTGAGTTAGAAGCAGTCCTAAAGATCACCCAGTTCTGACCCCTCTGCCATGGGCAGAGACTCCTTCCACTAGACCAGAGGGTAGATTTCTTCTAGACTGACGAAGCAGTATCTTCACAGTTCTTGTCAAACATAAATGAACCTACTTGGGTTTCATTAGCTCTTATTAAACTTCTCTGCATGGTGTTCATTATCAATTACAAAGCATAATCTTTCAGATTGTTATGTCTTCTTCCTACATCATATTTTTTCTGTCAGAAATCTATGTGTGCAATGCATCCATTTATTATAGCTACAGGCAGAAAATACATCATGTAAGAATGGAAAAATACTGAATAATGTGATCTGTTAGTTGATATGCCTAACCAGCCTTTCATGATCTATACATCTTTGTTCAGGTTTTTACAGAACAATGTAGTCACAAACCCTGCCTTGTCTCTTGCTGGCAGGGGCCGACTGTCTCGCTGTTGGGGGCCACATATCCACACTTGTAATGGACCAAAGTGATCTACAACAGAATTCCCTTAAGTAGTAGCCTGAAAAGTGGCACACCTGCTCTGCTGGAGAGCTGCCAGTAAACAGATGCAGTGCTGTGCATTTCAGTGACACTGAGCACAAACACTCTGTTCTCACAAGTCAGACAGGTGTCTCATACAGGTTTAGCCACCTTCATTAGTGAATGTGAACTCACGTTTTACTGGTATAAATGTCATGACTTTTATTATCACTGATCAAAACAAGCCCTGTTCTTGATTTGTTATGATGGTTGAGGGCTCACCCAGTGCTTACTGGCAGTCAGCCCATCTCTGCAATTCTGAGAGAGATTGGCGTGTGCAAGAAGTACAATATTAGTCCAGACATAAATAACTTAATTAAAAGCCTGAATTCTACAGTATTGATGTTAAACACAGCTCACTCTGAATCAGAAGTTATTTAACTGAAATAATCTATGATTTTACAATTTAAAAAAAATTACGTAAAAGACTCCTGTTTTGAGCTTCTCACTACCAGAAAGATATTGACATGCTGAAGCACATCAAAAGAAGGGCAATAAAGCTGGGGAAGGGTCTGGAGCACAAGTCTTATGAGAAGCTCCTGAGGGAACTGGGTGTGTTTAGCCTGGAGAAGAGGAGGCTCAGGGGTGACTTTACCACACTTTACAACTGCCTGAAAGCTGGGGATCATTCTCTCAGGTAGTATGCAACAGAAAATGAAAAAAATGGCCTGAAGGTGTGCCAGGGGAGGTTTAGATTAGATAACAGGAAAAAAATCTTCATTGAGAAGGTGGTCAGGCATTAAAACAGGCTGGCCAAGGAAGTGGTTGTGTCATCATTGCTTGATGTCTTCAAAAGACATGTGGATGTGTCACCCAGGAATATAGTTTAGTGGTGGACACAGTGCTGGGCTGATGGTTGATGTGATGACAGTAGAGGTCTTTGTGTTTAAAAAAACACTGAATGTGGCACTCAGTGCCATGGTTTAGTTGGTAAGGTGGTGTCAGATCATAGGTTGGACTTGATGACCTCAAAGGCCTTTTCCAACCTGGTTAATTCTGTGATTCTGTAATTATTCCATGATTCTAAGACCTCTGTTCTGACACTCAGTTTTTCACCATATTATAACCCATCAGATGTGCTCAGTAGGTACTGTGCTTTGCATAACATGTAGATCCAGGAGAGCCAAGGGAGACTCAAATTACTTTCTCTCCCAGGCTTCCAGACTCTGCATCACAAGACTTCAGGTATGGAGAAAGAAAAAAGATTAAGTCTGGTCCATGCGGGCATTTAGGTGGTACCTCAGAGCACGATCTGCATCTGTTTGCAGAGGCTGTGCAGCTGATGAGACTGCTGCACTCCAGGCACAGCACTGAATTTGTGCTGGGTTGCATTGGCTGATATGAAAGACAGCGCCAGGGATAACTTTGCTCAATAAATGTCTCTTCCATGATGCATTTCAGTGAATTCTGAAAGTGTCTGTATGTGCCTCATGGACAAAGCTGTTGCAACTTACGACATGAAAGAATGACACGCACCTGGTCAGGTTGAAGTGAGGAACAGAAGGAGCAAAAGAAGGACAGCTTATTATAATTTAGGGTTTAAATAGCATTTGGAATTTGATCAAGGATTGGAGGACAGGAGGAACACCTCTCTGACCCCAGTGGTCAAACCAGCAGTCCATCACAGAGAAAAATGAAAACAATCTATTTTTGTTTATGTTACATTCATGAAAAACTCCACTAGAAGTATGTAAACAACATCATCAGAAGGCTAAAAATCAGGGTGACACAAAGCCTCTTCCATCATTTCCCTTGTCCTTGTGTACCAGCAGCTAATTTGTGTCATGCCTAGAGATCTACAAGGGTAGTACGTGGCCCTTCAAGAGGCCGTGCATGGTGCAGACAGGTGGAATGTGGCACCAGCTGCTAGAGGGGAGGACTACTGAAATGAAAATTTGGAAAGGCAATAAATGTAGTGTGGAGCTGAATTGAATTGGGGAATCTTAGAGACACTTTTGAATGCAAAAGGGATGCTCCAGAATGGACAGTCCTCCCCCACAGAGCAGGACAGAAGTAGCCATTGATATCATGTTCAAAGCAACTTGAACTGCACGAATGGAACTGAATAAAGACTAATTTCACGTCGTTTTATCTTTTTACAGTGGTACAAACTATAAACCACTTATTTCTCAGACAGAATGACTATAATAGTGGAGAATGGCAGCCTGACTTCAGAATACAACACTGCTATCCTGATCATTCATGAAAAGAAAAAAAGAAATCTGGATTCTATCTGTGTTTCTTAAAAAAAACACCAAGAAGTTTACCAAGTGTATGGAATGCCCTTATTTATAATCCCTCACTCCTTAGAGATTCTCTAAGAACTCTGAATGTTCAGAATTTTCCATCTTACTGATGAAACAGTGTTCATCAAAAACATTAAGAGCTAAATATGAATTAATTTTGAACACACAATTTTAAAATTTCTGATCTCTGTGATAAATGAATATCAAGGCTTTTAAATTTTTTTATCAATTATGAAAAGGAATATCCAGCTCAAAGTCATGACACTTCATTCAATGCATAAGGTTGAAAACTCTCTTAAGGAAATATGATTCAAAAGTAATTAGGATAAATAGAAAAATGAAAAGGAACACAAAGAGCTTCTGAATAGATGGAAGGAAAAATACTGTTTGAGAAGAATAATGTAACAGTCAGAAAGAAATTAATGAATAGGACAGGTACATGCACGCCTAGAAATAGCTGTTAAAACCACAGAATTATACAGTAGTCAGTCATTAACATCCATTGCACTTGGCAGTTTAACAGGCAGATTTTGGTTCTTTGAGAAAAGAAATTAAGGGCTCAATTTTGGATCTGAGCATGCTGAGAAGGGAGAAAGATAAATACTCTCTCATGGTGTGCTGGGAAGCCATATGCCTGTGGAAGGAACAAATTAGAGGCCTGTCATTACACCTGCGACACAGAAACCACACTGATGGGCCAGCCCAGTCATAGAAAAAAGTATTTTCTCCAGAGAAACTCATTAAACCTCATTCTGAGTGTAAGGAAAAAACCTTAGATGTAAGGGAAGTTGGATTTCCTCCTCTTCTGATGACATCAGAGAAAATACTGCTCTGTGAGAAGCCATGGTACTTCCAAACAAAGTGTCAGTGTGAATTGTGTAAGACCAGGAGCTGAGAATTCAGATGGACATCTCTGGAGCCCTATAGGAGGCAGATCTAGATCTGGTTTTAGTCCAGTGGTTTCTGATCTGGACCTTTGAGGCATTGGTTTGCCTGAAAGGACTGTTTTCAGAGCAGACAGCTTTGGTGATTTAATGGGACCACATGATTCTGTTAACTTCAAATGAATCTTCCTAGTCTGGTCACACTGAAAATACAACCCTGTTTCCAATGACAAGACCACATTGTGTCCTCTGTACCTGAGCTTTGCTCTGACACATCAAGCTATGATTTTTTTTTTTTGCTTTGCCCTGTGAGTTCCAAGCAATTCCTGATGCACCTTTAACTTCCTTCCTTCTTCTTGTATAGAATATATTTGTCTGATCCAATGATGATTCATATTACCCTTTCCTTGGTGTGGGCAAAACATTCCCTCTTATGGATCTTACCCCTTCTCAGTAAATGTGCAGGAATACATTTTTACCTCTATATCACTCATCCACATATCAACTTCCATTGTTAACAACTTATTTTTCTATTTATTTCATATAAACCTTTGTGCTGATACTTTCATCTCAGTTCTAAAACATTAGATATTTTTTTCATTGTTAAATAATTACAGATATTATGTATTTAAGAAATTTGACATTATCTTTGTCATTTGAAATTTTCCTCCTACTGTTTTTTGCTCATGTTTACAGTTTTGTGAAATTTCCCTTTCTGAAGTACCAAGAAAACACACACTAAAATTTTTGCACACAGTAAAAGCAATTTTAACATATACAGTCACAGAATTTTAATTATAACAATAACCTGTTGCTGTTATCTCTTGGAAATACATCTTCAATAATTAAAATGCATCTAAGACATCAAATCTTTCTATTTATGTGGTACTATCTGGTTTGTGCTTATTCTTTCTTTTTAAGCAAGTCAGGGATGCTTTAGTAGTGATGACACAGGACTTCAAAATACATTTTTCATTTTGTGCTTCGGAAAGAGTTGATCCTGTTGCTATTTCCTTGTGCCTGATCCATATTAGTCACCTGTGATGAAACTCCTCAGTCAGAAAATCAATCCCTAAATATTCCAAGGTCTAGCCTTCTGAAATGTCAACTAAAGAAACCAGCTAAAACATTTTTTTCACATGGAGCACAGCCTCCCCATTTCCAGAATAGGGAATGTCCATGACATCGCAGTGTAGTGAGAGAGCCTGACAAATTGACTGATATCTAAATGTAATTATTTCATTTCCTGATGCATACATGATACTACAATCCCCAGGCTAATCTAAAACTGTGAGTTTCATATTTATTCCAGAATTATAAGGGTATTACCACTTCTCTTCCTAGGTTACATTAGAAATCAAATTTCCTGATTTAAAAATCCTTTCCATTATCAAGTCTTCTAGAGTCTTGGTTCCAGCATCACACAGGTTTTCAGTCATACCACAAAGTATTGTGGGAGAATAGATTGTGGAAGATTAGGAATGGGACTGTGGCTGAGCCTCATCCCTAAGGGGTTGCAGCTGTTTAAGACAGGTGCACAGCATTGAAGGAGAAGTGTGAAATACTGATGTGTATTGACCAATCACAAAAGAGGAAAAGGGCACTCAGGTGTTATGCAGGTGAGTAAAAATGTGTAAAAAGGTATAAAAACTTAGGAGGAGAAAGGCATTAGAGTTTCCTGACTGTGCCGTGAGGAAGAATAGTTAAGTGGTTGTGTGAGGGACAGGAAGGAGTTAGCCAGTTGTGCAGAGTGAAGAACAAGAAGGAAGAGAACGGGAGAAAAGGAGTCAGAGTTGGGTGGTGCTGCTCTTGGGACTCAGCAGAGAGAAGGGATGAAAGTTTTGCTGCAGGATAACAAAAGACTCATGCTTTCCACTATCTTTGGTGTTAGGGGAAAGGTATGAAGGTTTTATTGTAGGAGTACAAGCTGATGGTGCCAGTCAGTTTGAGTCCACCATTGGTTGGTTCCCCGTGTGAGGAGGAGCACCAATGCCAACAGAAAACAGCTTCTGAATGAGTGGCTTTCCCTGGTAGAAAACATGATATACAATCTTCATCCTAGAAAACATTCAGACTTTCCTATGAGTTTATCTTCTCCTGCCTATAGGTGTCAAAATCAGAAGCCTCAAACCCCTCGTTTTATTCAGTTCAGCTGTCATACAATACTGGATATCCCTGCCCAAAACAATAGCCAAAATTTGTAAGCTTCCAGTATTTGCTTTTTGACATGCAGAAGATTGCTCAGATTTGACAATATTGGGAATCAAGATTTGCAAAGCATTCAGCTGTACAGGTCTGACTGCAGCCCTGGAGCACAGTCACTGGATCAGTCCCTGCACAAAGGACACCTGCATGCACACACTTTGAATCCAGAAACTCCGTAGTTTTGAGCATTTCTCTAGGATATAAGGAGCCACATTTTTCTCCTGTCTTTAAGCAAAAAAGACAAGCTCCATCTCCAATTTCTCACATGGATATTGCTTAATATAAGAACAACTTCTTTGAAGTTGTCCAATTCCACACTGGCATTCATTTTAGAGTCATCAAGATTAGAAAAGATCTCTGAGATCATTGAGTTCAACCATTAATCTAACACTGCTGGGTCCACCACAAAACCATGTCCCTAAGAACCACATCTATGTGGTTTTTTTAACACTTCCAGGGACAGTGATTCCACCACTTCCCTGGTGAGCCTGTTCTAATGCTTGTCCAGCCTTTCTGTGAAAGAAATTTCTCCTAGTATCTAATCTAAACCTTCCCAAGCACATAGACTGACTAGCTTTTAACACTTCTCCCCTATATAAAAAACACTTGGATATTCTTGAACCAGATGAAGAGGGAGCCAAGTCTATATTGTAGCTGCTATCACACTTAATCTGGAATATCCATATGCACTTTCTGTTGTCAACAAAGATTTATATGTGGAGCTCCCAAATGATGGGTGTGCTATGTGTAAATAGAAAAGTGTTATTCTGTTTGAGGAAAAGTTGTTTGGACATTATGCTTCAGAGGAAGGTTCAGGATGTTGATTAAAATTGGAAATAAACTGCTTTGTTTTTATCTTTCTGAGAAAGACACTGAAGTCAGAGCAGTGACCACATTTTATCTGAAGATTTGCTTCAGCAGTTTCTGTCACTGAGCTTATATATATAGTCCTCTAGTGGTTCTGATGATTTACTGTCCACGTACACTGCCTACAAAATGAAAAGTAACATAATTTTAGAAGTATTATAGTCTTTTCATATGAGAAGGTGTGCCTGTACAGGATCTAAGAGAGGTGCTATCTCAGCATACCCTGTAGGAGCTAACCATTCCATATGGTGCTGTATTCAGGGAAGAAAAAAACCCAAAACATATTGACAATGCCTTTAGATTTGGAGCTTGAACAGCTTTGCACTGCAAGGGAAAGCCTACCCTAAATCACCCCACATATCATTCACAGAATGCAGTCACCTAATGAGGCCTAAAGCTTGCATGGGGGAAAAGAAAACCTATCTAAAAATCTGCACAGCAATTTTGAGAGATTAAGGTAACTTTACTTTTCTATGGGTCATGCTTCAAGCTGTCTTCAGAGTGGCAGTTGAAACTGTTAGAAACATAATTCATGTGGGTGGGAAACTGGAGAAAATAGAACGTTTTTCTCTCAAATTCAAGACATAGCCCTAGACATCAGACTACACTGCAAGCACCACAATTTATAGGTTCTTACTGAGGAAAAAAGTCTTTTGAAGAATCTGATTTATAAGTATTCAATAGATGTATAATTTAAAAGCTTCACTGGAGTTGGCAAATTCTAACAAAAGTTGTCTAAGTCTTGCAAAAAGATTTTGGTTACTCAGAAATTCAGTACTAGTTAGAAATGATTTTGATAATAGTGCTGATTTGGGGATATTTGCTAGATATTTTTAATGGATCATTATAAATTTGATACAAAAATTTATGTAGGAGTCAGTTAAATGAAGTAAGTGAATTCATAGTCTAGACTAGGTTTGAATTCAAGTACTAGAAAATACCTAAAGGAATAAGACACAGTGACTTCAATTGTCTGCATGACACTGACAATTAACAATTGCCATTAATGTAATTAATTTGTTGAGAGGGCATCCTATTTCTCAACATCATAAGAATCCTTTGTTGTAGTCCTGTCCCCAAGCTTTTATTGTACAAGATTTTAAGATAAACTAATTTTCTGTTTTTCTTTGCTAGGAAATGGAGAGAGAATCTTTGTCTCATGGGATGATTTATCTTTTCCTAAAATAATGTTCCTGTAGGTGCATCATCCCCTGTAGGATGCAAATTTTTCTTCTTTAACTATAAAAGGTGTCTAAAAGAAAGATTTTTTTCTTCATTGATTAAAACAACTGCATACAAAACATCTTTTTGGGCTTTGTGGAGGAAGATGAGGCACCTATCATAAACTTTTGCTATGTTGTGTGTTGCATCATTCCTCTTTTGGTATTTAAGCTCTTCAGGGAGTGTAGCTTTGAGTAGTAAACATGATGCTCCAGAAGCATTACTTTGATAGATACAATTTGGTCTGTCTGCACATCTTTCTGTGAACATGAAATGATTTACCCTATGTCACATTTGCCACTTGCTTAGAGGTAACTGAATCCCTGCCATGAAAGCATAAGGCAATTATTCATAGTTGCAGTATCCTTGAGCTACTGAAGCATAAAAATTATTACAAACACACATGACCTAGTAGTTCCAATCCTAGTCCACATGCCCTGAATGGGAAAATCAGTAACAGTATGAATAAATCTTCCACTGACATGATCAGTAAACATATCACTGAGATAACAAAAGACTTTTGAAGACCTGCTTTGATTAGAGTACTTTTATTTCTGAGCTTCATTTGTGCCAAAATTAAGTGGACCTACACACACTATTTTCAGCTGTCAGATGCACTAATTCATCTATTTGGCAAGTGATCTCATTCCTGGTAAAAAATGCTGTGCCCATGACAGCATTAAAGGAGTGTAATGTAGTACATCAGGCAGGAAGAAGCACAGAAGAGACAGAGAAGGAAGGCAATTTTTAAGCTGATTTTGCTTCTGGTCTGCTCAGCTTCTACAAACAGGCATAACTCAACAGGGATGCATATATAGGAAGAAATTCCAATATTAGCTGAGACCTCAGTTTTGATGTTGACCTCAAGAAAAAGAAAAGCTATTAGTCATTTGCAGGCATTGAAAATGACTGATTATAGCTATTCTGTAGTATTTGCTACAGTCTACCAAATCATTCTTACATTAAAAAAACCCAGGATCAGATGACCATATCCCAAGGCTGATACTGCTATTTATTTCTATCCATGACCTAGTGTCAAACCCAGAACACTGAAAAACATAAGCTTTTCTATCTAACCAGATCCCTTATCTCTTATCTTAACCTCTGCTTGGGAACAAGGTACTATTAAGTGTGGATGAAGCTCAGATCCTTTCTATTACCCACCAAGGAATGTGCTCCAGCCCTCACTCAGTGAAGGGTACCACAGTTATTTAGTGAAAAGAGACAAGTCATTTTTGAGTTGCTGAGAAATGAGTGTTTGAACACTGGAAGTTACCAGGGGAACCAATGTACTGAAAGCCTTTAGCTGATAGTATATTTAGTTGTTCTAACTATTTCTAGAATAATGATAAAAATAATAGCACACCCTTCAAGTCACCTACTTCTGGAAAGTAGCCCTTCACATTTCTGCTCTCACTCTTGCTGTACTAAGATCAGCACCATCTTGGTCTCACCTTTGATATTTTTACCACTTCAGCAGGGTGTACAATTCCAATTGTTTGCGCACAAAAAGGAAATTTAGGTTCAAACAGCTATAAAGATATGCAGGGATTGTTATTGCTTTTTTCCCTCAGAATCTGCTTACGCAGGGACATCAAATAGAGATTTTTTTTTCCTCTTATCTCTCCAGTTTCTCTGTGGATGGGCCATTCAGCAGATGGGAGCCCCTGATTTCAATCCCAGACACAACTTTATCAACTAAATTTTACTCACAAAGTTAAAGTAAGGTGAGTTTTTCTGAATACTCCTCTTTACTGATATTTTGTTGACAAAATACCCATTTTTCCTCCAATTTCCAATTCACTTTCCCTGCTTTCAACACGCTTTTAGTTGATCTAGCTTAAATTAACACTTTCAAAATACATAAAGATCAGACCAATTCTTCCCAATTGCTTCCAGCATTATGTTCCTTCCTTCTCTAGGGAAGGGAGACAAGTGTAAAAAGCTGTGCTACTTCTCCATAAACAATATCCTATTCTAGTAAACCAGTGCCTTTTTACTTAATCTGTTTTCTAATGTCTCATTCTTAGTGAGGAAAATATCCATCCTGGGATATTATTCCTTATATAGACTGTTTTCCACCTTACTTTATTATTTCTTGAGTTTTCACATCTCCAAAGAGTAATGAGTCACTATGCCAAGGGAAGAAAATAAAAAGTCATTCTGAAATCTGTCATTTTATGCTTTATTAGTTTTCACTATTCAAATCCTTTTCTATATTCAAATATATTTCAGCTGCTGGCTTTTGTGTCCATCTATGCTTCATCTCTTGCTTTTAACACTTGCTTTCTACTTCAAGCTTTCATCCTAGTGTGATAGATATGACTATAAATTTGTGCAATTAAATATAGGAACTATAATAAATGTAGTAGATGATGGAATCTATATTTTTGTAACCCTGTAAATGTAAAACTAATCCTGGTCCTCGGAATGGAGCAGGCGTTTTCCAAATACCAGGACATGCTTTGTGAACTGTAAATGTACAAGTTTAAGACCTTGATTTACACCAGAAAGGAGGGTGGCTTGCCAGGATGTGGCTCCTTGAGCTAATCAAATCTTGGGACACCTGGGCCATCAACCCATCCATACTAATCTCAAGGGTGGACCCTGGATCAACATCCCAAAAGAGGATTCCCAGAAGGTCCTTTCAGACATGGTCCAGTGCCTGGAAATCTGTTCAGGATTCATCACTGAGTGAAAAGACTGGGTTTGAATTTGAAGACACAATACCTCTGCTGCTGGGAGGCACAAAATACAGTATAAGAACCCGGGCCCAAACACCAGCAAAGGGTGGAACAGGGCGAGATAGCAGCCCTGCTGTCGATCATCTGTTTCACCCAACATTCAAATGTTGTTTTCGTGGCTGTCCCAGAGAGATTGTAAAATGGAAAAATAAAATTTGTTCTTTCTATCCGATTGGCTAAAATTCATTTATAACACTAGGCACAGTGAATTGGAAAAGGCACCCTGCAAAATAACTCCACCCCCACAGCTAGGAATAAATACTTCTCTGAATACCAGCTAAGTAGTTTACAGGTCTTGACCATTGCTTTTTATGCTATTTACAAGTTGTCCCTCATGTCCTGCCCCTCACCTGATATCTATTTACTGCTTTTTAATGCTGAGTGTCAGGCTCTGGGGTCAGGCACCACTTTTCACGTTGTGCAGGAGAGAGCATGAGTGAGATTTTGCGCTGCTGGTAAGCTGCACCTTGATGGGAGTGTGGGAGGCAGAGCCTCAGCTCCTCCTGTTAGGAAAGCTGCTGCTGTGGCCCTGATTTACACACAGTCAGATCCCACGCTGCTGCCTTTGGAAACAGTCCACCCTCAAGTGTTTGTTTTGTTTAAAGATGAGATCTGGAGCTGAGCTCAGTGCAGCAAAAAACTGTTTTATTACCCCATATATTGCCTTTAAAAGACCAGGACAGAACCATAAGTAGCATTTCTGTGCTCTTTTCACAGTGAAAAAGAAAAGATAATTTGTTCTGAGAAATGGAGCTCTGATGTTTTGTCTTTGTTCCTGGCAAGGTTTTAGCCTACCAGAGGAGGATGATCTCCATCAGGAGCTAGCTGCACCTTCAGAGGCTCTTATAAGCTTCTCTCCTCTGTACATTGACTGGGAGAGCTACATGCAGTGTTTTCAGTAAAATATTTTAAAAAATCATATTTTCTTGCACAAGTGTAGGAGGATGAATCCCAATCTAATGTTCACACTTTTGTTGATCTTAAGATCCTATGCAGCTATTCTATTAATGGACCCTTTTGACATCATATATTAGAGTGCTTAATTTTTTTTTAGCACAACTTATCATGTATGAACAAATATAAGGCTCATCTACATAATAGAGATAATACACACATTATAACAGAAAACATATTCACTGTTTGGCTATAAAATTAAACACTTAAAAGCTAGTAATTTTTTTTCCAATAACTGGTAATTGTTTTTTCCAGTAGTAAGTTCAAAGGAACAAAGAAATCTAAGTGTGTAACACAACAACAACATGTTATCATCTTCTCTTTCAAGGCTTGTAAACATAACAATGGATTTCAAGGAATGTTAACAGATTCCAAGAAAATAATTTATATGTGTATGGAGAAAAATTTTAAAAAATCCTTAGCTTTTTATGTAAGTTTTAGAAGAAATGTTATTTCATTGTGTTTATAAGTATTTATCATTTCCTGTCACGAACACATGAACTATATCAACATCTCTATACTGATTTTATTCTCTTCAGAAAGATGAAGAGACGGCATATCTGAGAGGGAAAAAAAAAATGAAGCATCAACTTGGGATCATTTAGCATTCATTGTCAGATGTGGGTGAGTGTATCCCACACTGCAGTATTTATCCTCTGATAGGAAGAATTCTGGAGTTTGTCTGGAAGAAGCTTCATGGATGCTTTGTAGCAGGAGCAGACACGTTAGTGTTCATAGTGCCTGTCATGAAGACTTCCAGAGGGTGAACTGAGTAAGACAATGTTTTCATGTCATATTTAGAAGGGACTGTCATTTTTAGGAGTTCCTCCCCGCTACCCTTCTGGGAAGAAGACTGTACATGATTAGATTGGGTTAAAGTAATTTCTTCACTTGGTTCAGACTAGGGGTTTGAACCCGGGTTTTCTCTGCTCACAGGAACAGCCAAGAGACAAAGGAGCAATTATAGTAATTTTAATATTAGTAATATCAATCTTTACTCTCCTACAAATATATTAATGTTAAAACTGCATTGAACCTTCAAAATGCAAATATTAGATGTCCCTAATAACAATTTCTTTTTTCCCAATCCCACTCCTTTTTTTTTTTCTCAGTTTTCTACTCACTTTCTTACTGTATTTAATACTGCTTTAAATATCCCCTGTCTTGCCACTACTGCTCTGCAGAATCCTGCTGTGCAAATTGGCACATTAAGTGGAGGCACTTCATACAAGCGACTAACAACCACTCCTGGGGAGATATTTAGAGGAACAATTGCACTAAACTCTACCTCTTGGTTTGAAGAAAAATTAGATAGAAGGGAAAGAACTCAAGCTAACAGGAGATAATAATTCAAGCTTTATATAAAGTATGAAACTATGTAAAGCCTTTAAGACCTTTAAACGGCAAGAGGCTTTTCACAGTTAAAGGAAAAGATTAAATCTCTGCTTGGGAACCAGGGCTCAAAGTCAGTGAAGCCCTAAAGTGTCATTAAAATTTTGCAGCTCCTGAGATGTCTGCTTGTCATTGTTACAGCTGTTCTGTACTCACTGAATTACTACCCTGGTCTATATTACTTGGAGTGTCCCTTAAAGTCAACTTATTTTTTTATATTTCTAGGCCTTAATCCTTTGGCATAGACAACAAAACTGTTATATAATTCAGGATTATTCATAGTTGCCTGTGATCATTTTCACGAAACTATTTTCATTGGCAAAGAGTAGTTTGATACACTTCAGACTGAAGGAAAGGCTTTAAATTTAATTTTCATTAAGACCGGATCCTTGGGGACAATTTGTTTTTTAAGGTCCAAATACGAAGGTATTTTGTAGGTCATTAAAGGGGATCATTGCCCCAAACATCAAGTGTTTGATGATCAAATACATAATCTGAAACCAATCAGGAGATTTGTTGTTACTTTGTGATGAACTCATGCCTGTTTTTTTTTAAATTATTTTTATTTTCTGAATAACCTTAATTTTCTCTTCTCTGGAATTAGATAGTATTCTTTATATACATCTTAGAAATTAGACTATTTTGCTAATACTAATTCCATTCTCTCATTTTAGCTGTGACTCCTAAATAGAAAATGCACACACTATCCCCATAGCAGAAGCATGTGTATGGGTTGGCCGCCAGAGGAGACAATCAGTTATTACTGTGATGGAGAGAAATCTCTTTTTTTTCTCAGGTGTTCTTAAGTGCTCCATGTCCTTTTTTCCTTTTTACTTGGCATTTTGGGCCCTTAGTAGAAGGAAAAATAGACATTGCATTTTCAGATATTGCCTTAAGATAGGCAGAATATGAACATTGTTTTCATTAGTTTTTACAGATATCAGGATTTCTATTTCTCCTTAACATCTTGAATTCATGAACATTAAGAATCCAAGGGTAATGCTATTGAAATGTCAAGGTATAATCCTTCAGGTTAATTCACTTATCTAATTAAAGCCATCCAGTCAGGATGAAAATGAAGTTTACTTCCTCTGAAGTAAAATCCAGGTTCCATTGAAATCTGTGGAAAAAGCTTTTACAGACGTCAGCAGAGCTGTGATTTCACATATAATTAGAAAGGGCTCTTTTATTACTATGTATTAGGGTTTGGGGAGGGGGGGCATAGAAATGTGGGAAATTTCTCTGACCATAATTATTATCCAGTAGTCTCATTTGCAAACTGGGAAAACAGTTCTTTTTTCATAGAAAAAGATATATTTTATTATGAACATAATAAATTATAAATAATATAATATGTAAAGTAAAATAAATTTGTTTTACCCTCTATTTTTCCAAACAGTGGAACAAATATTTTTCCCTACAGCTTTGTGTGCCAACTAATCATCAATTGACAATCTGTTTACAATGTTTTCTGAATATATAGTTCATATCATTTTTCTATTTCATTTCTAGCATGAAAAATAAAGAAAAATACAGCAATAAGAAAGCATATCAAGGGAGAAAAGCAAGATTCATACTAATTATTAAGAACTTGCTAGCAATATAGCAAAGAGACTGATTTATGTGGTTGAAGGTAAGGTACGATTTCAATGTTTCTCTTAGTATCATGAGGATGATGAATGACCCATTTTGCGGCTGCAATTTTAGTAATTGCACAGGGCTGGGTAAAATCTGTTCCTCTGACTCATGCTGAAGATAGAGGAAGGAATAGCTGTGGCCATTTCCATAAGAAAAAGACCCAGTTTACATACTTTTGTTTTATTTATCTGACAAGAATAGCAATATTTCATTGTATCTCAGAGGTTTCCTTTTAAATGAGGGGAATCAGGATTTATTTAAGCTGTATTTTTTAATGCTAAATTGATTGGTTCTTTTTAAGGTTTGTTGATCTGAAGTTGAAAACTAGAATAAAAATATGTACTCCATTCTTTGTGATAAAAATGTATTTATTAGAGTAGAAATTCAGAGAAAAAATACAACGACATTAAATATTGTCATATTAAAATTTGAAAGTTGTTTTCTAGTATTTGGTTGGCATAAATGAAACCTGGAGTATAAAAGTACAACTAGAGAAAAACAAATAAAATAAATGTGTCATCAATGATTTGTGATAGTGACACTAAAAAATTGATAAGAAAGAAACTTAGACAATATTTCAAGTTTTATTTCTTTTTATGTCTACAATAAAATTTTTGATTTCAGAAGAATGATAAAATAAATCATATTCTGAAGATGATGGAAGTATAAATACTCACTAAAAGGAATTCTAAAATGTCATCTCAAAGATCAATTTGACAAAAGTGAATAAAACTCGAGTCAAACAAGTCTGCGACCCCATGGAAAGTTCTAAAATATTTGTCTTAGATTGTTACAAAGTTACCATCAATCAAAAAAAAAGGCTCAAAAATGAGAGTATCAGAACACAGGTAACCTTTTGAAGGTAGAAAGGGGAGCACTGAGGAGCAAGACCCACTTAGCATTATTGATTGCAGGATGGGATGTGCTTCAAGCCAGTTCCACCAGCTGGGTGCTGTACTGTTAATGTGTGTGCAGTCTATTAAGCTTTTAAATATTTATTGCATTTGGAAGATATTGGCAAGTTGCTGACAATCCATAATCGGTGAAAATATGGGCATGTGATTTTCCTCTGAGGTGGGTGTTTCTACAACACCATTTCTAATTACAGGTATTTTTAAAGTTTTCCACCTCCTGAGCATGTTCTATAGTTTAGAAGCAGCCCATGTGAGCCAGTTTTTCAGAATCAGTCCATATTTCACAGATATTTTGAAGAGTCATAGGTATCCTTCCCTGGTGTAAATGTTCATTGACAAATGCCAAGCTTGTTAAGAAGCAAAGGGGAATTATTATGCATTAATCATGTCTAATCATTTTTTGAAAACCCTCATGAATGTCAAGAGTCCTTGGTATCTTGTTAATTCACAGAGCTGTCTGTCGTGTCTAACTCCTAGAAACCTGAATGACAGAGAAGGCTATTCCAAAGGGCAGGACCTCTGTTCCTCAACAGATGGAGAGCTGATTAACAATTCTCTGCTGATATTCACCAGGACTGGGACAAAGATCCAGACCCATAAAACTCTGATGGCCCCTCAATTCACTTCTAAAATCTTCTGGAAATAGAGCTTTTTTTTAGGTATTTCATTGCAAGGAAAATATACTTTCTCTGAAAAATATGTAATATATGCTACTGAGGAAAAATCCCTCTGAAGTAAAGTGATTATATGATTTTTTTTTTTTTGGTAGTTCAGTTGCAAATAGAGAGGGTCATGTCCCAGTCAAGTTAAGTGCAAATCAGTAAATTATAGTAGAGCATGACTAATTTTTTTTTTTTTCTGTAGATGTAAATCAGTGATTGGATAATAATAATTATGAATAGATTTGTGTTTAACAGCTCTATTAAGGCACTGTGAATCCATTCAGTTCCTCTTCTATGCAGTGTGTAAGTACTGGTGGCAGATTACAGTTCAGAAAAAAGAGAGTTGTTAATAACTAAAGCCATGGCAGCAGTGTTCTAGCACAAAGATTAAAACTGAAGATAGCTTTGGGTTCTTGGCCAATTTTTCTTATTCAGTGAGCTTGGAATTTGAAAACAGCCATTGCCAGCTAAAATAAAATAGGATGCAAACATCTTCTGCACAGGCCTGAATGTGGGTATAAGTTCTCTAGAATATGAATGGAAGGAGCTAATTACCCAAAAACGTTATAAATGACAGCCTATACAAGTGGTTAATGACAGAAGTCTTCTAAGAGGCAGAAGCAATGGTAAAAGGTCATATGCTGTGTTCAAAGAGACTTTCCTACAAACCCCTACATTTCCAGTTAATGGAAGAGGACCTAATGATGATTGTCACTTTATCTACTGGCTCAGGCAAGAGTTAGAAGCTGCACCGGATTAAGGTACATGTTCTTATAATATAACATTATTACCACAATATCAGGTGGGACAGCTCGGGAATCGCGGATTTTGCTATTTCCAGCTCAAAAGCCATTGTTCATCAGCTCTGTCTCTGTTCAGCTTAGTTGTCTATGTTTAAATAAACAAGAGACTTTCAAAAGCAGCAGCTTTTCACTATACATTATATAAGCATTTTAGGCATTTTCTTTAAAGAGATTTGTACATTAGGAATCTAAAATTTAAGCATATCTACACTCATGGAAATTTTACCTTCTCTAGAATAGGCAACAGCTGATCAGATTACAAGAGGAAGAGTTTTAGCCCTGAACTCCTAAAATGTGAGTGGAAAAAAACACCAGTTTTGCACTGCCTTGCATAGCTGGATAGAGCTGACATTTTTAGGACTTACTTCAAAGACCTCTCTAAATCTCTGCACTTCACACCAGCTGCAAGCATAACTGAACAGAGCTGGAAATTATTTCAGTGATGACAATTGCCTTACAATCAAAGCATCTTTCCTTCAGTAACTTAAATGCCTGCTCCAATTTTGAATTTCTGTGGGAATTTGAGGAAATTTTAGGTTTACAATGTGATTTTAACCTGGAACCCTCCATTTGGCAGTTTCTCCTCCATGGTAAGTACTAGCATTTTTTCTTCTTTTCCTTCATGCTGTGTCTTTCTCCCAGTCTGTCAGAAGTCTGTACCTTGAATTACAGATGACCAGAACTGACTATATCAGTGGGATTTATGTGAGTTCATTCTGCACAAAGTCCACATATGAGCTGTAGGCCAGATGTTCCTCAACCCACTAATTCTGCAGCATTCAACCTCCCATGAATATGAGAAAGCAACAGAGTACTGACTGAAGGGATAAGCAACACACTTATGTTCTAAAACTTTCCTAAGTAAAAGTTTTCAAAAAGAAGAGATTTCAAAAATGTCTTGGAATAGGATCTCAGAGAAAAGATGTTACTTTTGCAGTCATGAGTTGCACACAGTGTATCACTCTGAAATGACTCGCACAGCATCTGCTGTCCTGGCAGAGGCTGGGAATCAGATGCTTTCAATCAAACATATGCTGATAGAAAAACCCACACCTGTGAGAAGACACTCATGATTTCACTGGGTTACTCACAGGGACACTGAAAAAGGTGTTGAACTCCAAACAGGTGTTAACAAAGTATAAATATCAACTGGAGCTAAACTAATGCACTTTATTCCTAAAAATGGAGCTTGACAAATTTGACTTTATTTTGGCTAAATTCAGGATGGCAATGGGAATTCTTTCTAGTCAACTAAGAAACAAAAATAATAAAAAATCTCCACATGGAAAAGCAAAGTGCTTTAAAATAATGAAAGCCAGTTGCCACTTTTGCCAGAAGATTTAATCTAACTAGATTCAGAGTGTAAAAGAATGATAGACAATCAAGAGCTCTGTAAAAGGTCTTCTGTTTTGGGGAACATGAAACAAATTACAGGAAACTGAAACAAAAGGAATCTTCCTGATGGAAAAAAATTACAGCAATATCCAAACAAATTTGACATTCATGAATATGAGTAATTTGAAGAATTCAAGGATTTGAATCAGCATGTCCTAGAGAGATTCAGATTTCTATCTTCGATATATGTTAGGCATTTCACAGTTTCACTCTTGCAGACAGTCAGTTTTCTGCATGTATAATTTGCACAGTCACTTCCATGGTATATATATTTTATTGAAAATGTACAGTCAAATATCACCTTTTACAGAGAATCACCAGGGTCATAGCTTCTATTCTTCTTATAGCTTTAACTTCTTGCTTATATTCTTGTCTGAATACTGATGTATTTTGTAGGACTCAATTTTAGCAAGACACAGTGGTATTAGCTAT
The DNA here is from genome assembly GCA_024734555.1 of Trochalopteron elliotii. Classification (NCBI taxonomy): domain Eukaryota; kingdom Metazoa; phylum Chordata; class Aves; order Passeriformes; family Leiothrichidae; genus Trochalopteron; species Trochalopteron elliotii. Next base: position 213,868 of record JANPWX010000085.1, on the reverse strand, counting down.
CAAAATTTAGAGAACTTTCTCTTATTCTGGCAATAAATAGAGGTCCAAATTCTGAAACCTTTACTTCAACTGTCAGTGTTTTGCCAAAAATGGAAGCAATCTGTATTTATCCCTTAATCTTTAGGACTTCAGGGAGGCTGAGAGTTGTCAAAAGGGATCAGTGAGAAGTGTAAAATGAGCAGAGTCTAATTTCCAGCAATAAAATAATTTTACATTGCATTTTTTGCCCTAAGATAAGAATGCTGTTGTGTGCTAAGGCTTCAACACTGTGCTGAAACTTTTGTCAGATTGACCAAGCAGCTCCCTCCTACATATCATCATGTCAAGATAAATTGTGGTATGATGTTGTTTTTAGCCCAATGCTTCAAATTTATTTTCCGTTCTTTTGTGTTACACCTCAAAATCGGGACTTAGTAGTTAAAGCCTTGCTCTTTACTTAGAATTTAATTTTAGATTTTAAATGTATTTTGGCTTCTACCAGTACCCACAAAGAAGTTCTATTTACTCACTGAGAGCCCAGCAATGGGCACTGCAGTGCAGAGCAGCACTGCAGGGGCCCGTGCCTCTGACTCAAAACAAAGTCCAGAACAGACCAACTGAGGTGTTCACAGTCCAAACAACAGGGCATAGAGTGCTACAAAAACGAGGTTTGCATTCATTCCTCTCTTGTCTCCTATCGAAAATTAACTTGACTAATAATGAGCCTGACTCCTCTGTTCAGCTTGCAATGGAGAACAAGGAATTTTAGCCAGAAACTCTTCAATCTAAGAAAAAAAGAGCTTCTTACAGGACTCTTTTCACAGAGTTGCCCTTGCTTTAGCACTTGTTTCAAACTGTTCCCTGCAATAACTCTACTTTTCATGCTAATTGCAGCTTGCAGCTCATTATTTTCAGGGGTGTTTAAAAGAGGCTGCTGTTATTATGAAAAAAGGTCATTTTGAAGGAGATGCCATCTTCTACACTCTTCCCAATTATTTCGTTGTCACTGTAATTGGTTACTACTCAGAGATAGAAAATTTGCTGTTGTTTGATCTTTTGCTTGTTTGAGGATATTCTAGTGTTTTGGGTTCTCTAAAAATGGTTGAAAACATCTACAGACCAGGAGTGACATCCTGTTCTGTCTATTGCTGCTCACAGCTGTGTGAAGCACAGGCAGTCACCTCCCAGGTTTGGAGATCACTTGTGCCTTCTACACCACAACAACAGCTGTCATTTTCCCCCAATTCACTAAATCTGCTCAGGACTCGATTTTGACTCTCTCCAGCTGCCTAGATGAGGCTAGGGGGAGAAAAATCTTTTTTTGTTCAGTTAGCACCTAAGCTCTTTGTGGAGGGTTTCAGATGCTTCTGCATTCTCAGCCTTCTGCGAGTGTCATAACAGGGAGAATGGGTGGACATTCAGTGTCAACAAAGGGGATTAACTGAGCACAGAGAAGTTCCACAGCAAATTATCAGTTTGGGAACACAGAGGCAGAATAACTTTCCAGGAAAGGACTACGACCATGAGATAAACTCTTCTAAGGAAATCTTCTTTCCCATGCTATAACGGAAAGAGTTTTTTCTTGTGGCTCTTTTCCACTTCTCCTTACATTTGGTTTAAACATCACCGATGTGGACATGATGAAATGTTTTCCCATGCAGCCACTCATTGCCAGTAATAACAGTGTTCTACAACAACATTTTAATCCTGAATTTTCTGACAGAGATAACTGCTTAAAGCAGTTATCAAATTTCAAAATTGACTTAAGTGAGAAATGGTTTACACTCAAGGCTGTTTTTTCACATCATTAAAGTGTGCATGGGCAGCAGGAGTAGGAGAGACATGAGTGGTACAAAGCAGAAATGGGAGGAACTGCAGAGGTTGATAGAGAGGGATCAGCAAGGTAGTGCTTACTGACAAGGCGCTACAGGACTGGTTCTTACAGCCTTCCCACAGGCATAAGTGGACCTGGCTGGCAGTAGTGAATAATAAATGCACCTATTAAGAAAGAGTGGGAGTGGACCACCTGTGTGTCTTTTATGGTGACACAGTGGTCACAGCAAAGTTAAGGCTTGAAATATAAATTGGCAAATCTATCTTTAAAATTAGCTATATTATTCTACATTAAGAAAGAAAATGAGGTCTCTTGGGGAAGGTAAGATGACAGCAAGGGTTTTTTTTTAAGAGAAAAATATCCTGGGTAACTTGTAAAAGAATCAGAAGAATCCTGGACTGGGCAAAAAAGGATGGAAAATCTCTGGTGACTCCTCTTCTCTTCAAGGAAAATAATTATGGAAGAATGGTAATAAAGTAGAAGTATTCAAATAAAGCAGAAGTATTCAAAGCATTTTCTGAACAAAACCATCCAGCCACCCCTCATTTCTGAGTGAGGGAAAAAGGAACTAGGAAGTGAATGTACAATCTTGGTCTTACTACCACAAAGGCACTACAGGACTTTAGGCCTTCTTTATAGAAACAAGGACAATGAATTTTGCAAATGTTGACAGTCACCAAATGTTTAAGTCAAGTTCATGGTGATGAATGCAATGGTAAATCAGACAAACTGTGACCCCTTCCCACCCTTGCAGGTGTATGTGAAACACTCATTTTCTCTATTTAAAAGCATGACAGCTACCCAATGTCATTATAGGTTTTCAAATATTTTCTAAATAATTTCTCAATAATACATTTTAAACATGTATTATAAATTAGAGTGAAATATTAAAAAAACAAGGAACTCCTGCTTTCAGAATTGCAAGAGAACTAAGTCACCAGTTATGTTATAAGGGTGCCAAAGATTTCCTTTTTCCTGACCCAAATATGAGCACAAGGTAATACCCTTAAAAATGGATAGTTATTCTTTCAAAAACATGAAACCTGCTGTTCCTGAAGTCTGTGTCACATATTAGAACACAAATCTGTGTCACATGTTAGAATACAAAATACATGTTACGTATTTCATGTAAAATTATAAAGTAAATTTATTGAGAATTCTTTAACAATTAAACAGGAAATAAAAGCTTCAGAGATAACAGTTTCTTTTAGAAGTAATGCTTACTCTTCTAAAAGAGGAACTACAAACAAAAATATGTTGTTAGGGTTATGTTTTTACACATATTAGAGGAATCATACTGTTTACTTTCTTAAGAAAGGTTTGTATGCCTTTAGAAGAGGCAGTGGAACTTCTAGCTGTCACTTACATTCAGGAAATAACTACTGAGATTCACCTTCACCCCAGTATCTCCCTGGATCCACTCCTTTCTCACCACTGAAATCCTCCTTCACACACACCCACCACCAGCCTACCAGCCCCCTCCACCATGGCAGTAAATCTGCTCCAGCCACTTCTGAATCACTTTCCCTCTTGTCCCATTTACATAATCTTGGGTCTCTTTGTAAGGTCCTGGTAATTTAAAATGCATATTATAATAATAATAATAATAATTTAAAAAATTGATTGATTTAATATGATGTACCTTTGGCAATCCAATAATATATCTGATTCCATTTACCTCTATCCCTTGATTCCCTTCTTAAAATTTATCCCAAAGTTTAGTTTAGAGAGGCAAGCTACCTGTGTGACATGTTTTCTCTTTCTCACATAAAGGTAGTTTCAATTCTTTATTCAAAGCTTTTTTATTCAAAATATATTACTCTCATCTTAGAGCTTTAGATACTTAATGAAAGCTTATTTGTGTTATGTCTTTATGTAAGGCAAATAAGTAAATAAACCCACCAATTAATCTTCCTCAGTTTAATGTGATGAAGTTTTTCAAGTTTAATTGATGTTATGTGTTTTTCATAAAAACAAATATCTTCACTTTTATAGTGCATGAGTGCATGAAAGAAACTTTAATTTCTTTTTTTAAAAAAGCCCTATTTTTATTAGTATGAGGCTCATAGACCTACTGAGAGTCTTTAAATAGATACTTTTGAGTCTGTGTCTTCATTTCCTCTGTCCTGAGCCCTTTTGGACAAATGTCTTAACATCTGATTTACTTAGGCTTGGTGGAGAACTATTGGTCCAGCAGTCAACCCATCCAGAACTGATTAGATGCTGGCAGAATTGATCAAGCTTTTAAAAGACTCAGGTCAGTGAAGCCTAACCTAGCGAGGTTATGTCAAAAAAATGGGACTGGGCACCTAAAAGAATTGTTTGCAATAAGCTCAACATGAAAAAAAAGAATCATATTAAAAATGCTGCACCTTTTCTCAAATCCCTAAGAAGTTTCTAGGCAGCAAAATGTGCCATTATCATGTTTCAAGTGTCTGAAAGATTATTCGATTTAGAACAGGGTACTTCCCATGAAAAAGTAATAACAGCAATGGCACAAAAATACAGATTCAGCTGCCCTGAAATAGATGTCAGCTTTATGTGAAGATGGTTTTGTGACTGTATTCCTGAAACTATAGGAGAAAGCACCAGTCTGCCTTTTGAATACCACTGCTTTTGATCACCTCCTCTGTAATCTGCTTTGCTCCATCCGAAAGATGTCCATTCACTTTTGATAGTTATTCTGTATTAATTTAATAATTATTTGAACTTTGTTTATGGGCAAAGATCTGAACTGGAGCCTCCCACCCATCTAGAGAATGCTCTAGTCACCACAGCATGGGATACGTTCAGGTTTCTGTCCTTGTCTATCATTCATTCACAGCTCTTGAAAATGTTTCTTATTCCACACATCTCTGCCTGAGCAGCTAAGACTCCAACCTTGAAGATTAAGGGCTTTCAATCCCTGCTGTAAACGATGAGAAGTCTCTAAATAAACCAAAATGACAACAAGCAAAACATGCTGGACCATCAATTGCATGGTAGGATACCTTGGTTCATTTTCCTCAGGCAGACAAAGAATTTTAGCCAGGATTTTCCAATACAAATGCTTTAGGTTCTAGGCTTTTCTAGGTTCTAGGTTTGCAGTGGTTCTAGGTTCTAGGTTCTAGGCTCCTTTCTTGGTGAAACTTCCCCTTTCATTGCTGCCTTCTGTTTAGCTATGAGTCTATTGACATTTTCTGCCCCCAAAATGCTGTTTGAGAATTTAATTTCATAAACGACAACCCACTCTGTTCAAGCAAAATAAAAAAACCCAAATTTTTTCTTTGATAGCATGTTTGGCTTCACTTCTTGGCCAGATGTGTCCTGGGGTGCATCAGGCAGAGCATTACCAGCCAGGCAGGGGAGGGGATTGTCCTGCTCTGCTCTGCCCTGGGGTGGCCTCCCCTCCAGTACTGGGGGCAGTTTGGGGTGCTACAACATAAAAAATACATTAAGCAACTGGGAGGCTTAATCCAAAGGAGGGCAACAAGGGTGGTGAAAGGCCTTGAGGGGAAGCTGAATTAGGACTGGTTGAGGTCACTTGTTCTGTTCAGCCTGGAGGAGACTGAGGGGAGACCTCACTGCAGTTACAACTTCCTGGTGAGGGGAAGAAGGGCAGTGATCTCTTCTCCGTGGTACCCAGTGACAGGACCCAAAGAAATGCCATGAAGCTGAAGGGGTTTATGTTGGATATCAGGAAGAGGTTCTTCACCCAGAGACAGAAGTTGAGCACCCACTGGAACAGACTTCAGAGGGAAGTGGTCACAGTCTGCCTGAGTTGAGAAGTGTTTGGACAATACTCTCAGGCACATAGTGGGATCCTTGGAGAGGGCCAAGATCCTTGTCCTGTGCAGGGCCAGGAGCTGGACTCAATGATCCTGATGTTTCCCTTCCAACTCAGCACATTCTCTGATTCCATGATTCACTCATCATAGACCTCATCCCTCCTAATCAACCCTCCAAAAAGCAATTAACATTTTTCTTGCAGTCTTTGCTGTTACCACTTCTCCTATCTCATTTTTGTAAAAGTGTGCCCAGCTACTCTACTGAGTGATTAAGCAGCCCAATAATTTAACATTATATTCAGCTCTGACTTTAATGCTTTTGGGTTCAAACTCTACTTGAATTTTGCATATTTTCTATACAAAACTTCTCTCAGATGAAGTTTTTATTCTCCATCTATGTATACATCTAAGCATACTCTCACATTTTTTTAGAACAGCCTTTTCTCTGAACTTAGCAGATGCTATACTGTGGCTACAGGCATCCTCCTCATACCCAGCTCATTTGAGCTTGTTATCACTTTCTTTAAATTACTACTCTATATCTCTCTCACACTTCACATGCAATTTCAGAAACTGCCTTTTCAAGGCATCCCTGTCACACTCATCATCTCCTAATCACAATCAGAAAGCAGAATCTTGCCTCTGGTCATTCTGTGGTGTCAGGCTCCTCTGCCCATGTTTTACGTTTTAAGACAGGTGTCATCAGACTTTTTATCACTTTCACAGCTGGGAGGATCTCTTTGTAAGCATCAACAGAGCTGGCTACCTTCAGAGATGTGGTTGGAAAAAACACCCTGTACTGTGATGCCTACAAAAATATACAACAGTGAGAGGCTGCTATGCCTACTGATATTACCTCGTGGTTTCTTTGTGCTCCTCATGCTTCTGTGCTTGCTCATAAATATCACCTCTTTATAGCAGGCACCACCCCCTTGCATTCTGCAACTCAAGTCCCATGCCACAGTAACTATGCTTACACAAATTATAATACATGAGTCTGTGTTTCCTAGAGATATTCCAAATCTTCTTCTGTCCTTGTGTTCAACTATTGCAACTTGCAAAGTGCTTTCCTGTTGCAGGTATTGGTGGTGGTGCTGGAATATGAGTAAAATCCTGTTTAGAAATCTCTGTTGCATCCAGGGATCTAGCAGTGGAATGTCATCCAGGCAGTTATTTTAATTGGAGATAATCACTTGGGAAATGGATGGATGAATTAATCAATTCCATTTAATTGGGATAATGACACTATTTATGCCGTTCACCTTTTTTACCACCATCTGTAGGAAGATTTCCAACTGCAAGGCCAAATTCTTCCATGATACAGATCCACTGAGGCTACTGCAATTAAAGCAGGAATGAATCTGGTGCATTGCAAGTATGGAATAAATTGCCTCACTTACTTATTTTGGAGAAACCATGTGTGCAGCTGACCTGGGAATACTACAAATTACTCTCTTTATTCCACTGTTGCTATCCTGTCATTAGTGGTGTTGCAACAGGAGGTGTTCTTGGCACTTGTTCTAACAGAAATATATAACTTTTGTTTTGTTTACATACTTATGCAGCTCATTACTATGTGAAAAACAATCTGCAGCTTAGCATTTGTTAATGGGATATGGAACAAGAAAACAGCAGATGGAGTATTGGGATACTGAATGCATAATAAGTTTGATCCTGGAAGTCCTTGTGTAATTTTTCAGCTCAAGATGGTTGTTAAATTCCACTGCAAAGCTGAGCAGAAACCATGCCAGTGTTCAAGCAGTGAAGGCACAGATTCTCCACACTAAACAGACATGAGGGTCAGGCACTCTCTGCACCTGATCACCTCTCAATGAGAAGCAAAAGGCACAGTTTTGCTTGTGATTAATTCTTTGGTTTCTTTTACTGTTCAGAGAGAAGCTCTGAAAATAAGATGGTGTTGTGGTTTGACCTCAGCTGGCAACCAAGTCCCACAGAGCCACTCATTCCCTTCCCATAAATCAGGATGGGGAAAATAATCAGAAGAGCAAAAATCACAAAGCAAAGCAAAGCAAGGAATTCATTCATCACTTTTCAAGGACAGGCAGTAGTTCAGCCCAGGAAAGCAGGGCTCCATCACACCTCACACTGACTGATGACAACAAACACCATGACTCTGAACATCCTCCTGGTTTATATACTGAGGTGCCAGCTGGCCTGCAATATCCCTTTGGTCAGTTCTGGAATAGCCCTTTAGTCAGTTGAGGTCAGCTGTCCCAGCTGTGTCCCCTCCCAACTTCTTGTGATCCCTCAGCCCACTTGTATGTGGGATGGGATGAGAAGCTGAAAGGTCCTTGATTTAGTGTGAACACCGCTTACAAACAACTAACACATGAGGATGTTTTCATTATTCTTGTCCCAAATCCAAAACATCACTATACCAGTAACTCTATGTCATCCAAAATCAGGACAGATATTTCAATCTCCTACAAGTGGTAGATTATAACCATTGCTGTGATATTGTCCTATCTATTTCTGCCTTCATATCAAGAGTAATATAGTTCTGAATGTTCTCCTCTGTTCAGCTGTATGTCTAAAGCAACTGCTGCCCACAAGGCTCACCAATCTGAGAACAAGTGAGCAGGTCTATAATCACTTTGTACAAAGAAATATTTTCATTTAATATGTTACAGTACCTTCACAGGTCTCAGAATGAGATCTTGGGTCAAAATGATCCCTGTAATGTGTTTGTCCATCTTCATGTCAGACTGAGTGGCTCTTTAAGTCTGGTGGAATAGGCCCAGATAAGTTGCCTTGCAAAGATAAAGATCAAATCATTCTGTCACACTTGGATCAGGATACACTGAGCCCTGGGTACATCTCTGATTGCAGCATGGATTTGACATATCTGCCAGGCTGCCTCGAGCCAACTCTGATTTTAAGAGCCTTTTCTGCAGCAGAATAACTGTCCAATTCATATAACACAGACTCATTCAATAATTCACAACCTTTCACACTTCTGGGAAATGTCAAAGTGTGGCAAATAAACATTGACAATATTAGGGTCTTTGCTATGGAATCCTAAGTGGCTGCAATACAGTTTTCTGCAAATACTACATGGGACAAGAACACATTGGATGAGAAATCTTGATGTTTTCAGCTGCAAGGGAAAGTACTGTTCCAGCAAACGATGACTTTTTGGGGTGGGGGGAAAAGGTTGGTAAATGTTAGGACAGGCATCAAATTTGGAATTTCCCACAGGTTCATGGTTCTCATGGTTCCTTATTTCCAGAACTCTTTAAATTCAAGCATGGTATCTTGTGTGACCACAAAGGGGAAAGCATCACTTGGAAAAAGTCAGTGCCTTGGTTCTCCTATTTTTGCACTAGGCTGAATTCAATTCTCCTGTCTCCCTTTGAAGACATTCCAGCAAAACCAACATCTGTGACCCACAGCATGGGCACCTCTGGATGGAGATAATGTTTAAATGTGACCCAACAGGCTGCTGTGTGGTTTTGTTTTCATGTATCCAGTGATGCTCCATGCAGCAGGGTACAGTGACAGGGCACTGCAAGAGCCACTGAGTCACTGCATGCAGGCCCTGACTGTGCTGGCACACACAGCAGCTGCTCAGGAGGACCTCACAGCATCACCCCACACATCTGCAAATGCCACGGGCCAGGAAATGCTTCCTGATGCTCCAAAAGACAATCACATGCCACAGGAAGAAAACAGGAGGAAATGAGAGCATTATCTGCCTACCAGATTCCTGGACCTTTGTCAATAAAATTCCCAGAGGATAATGATGATGATGATGACCCAAACTACAAAAAAAAGTAAATTTTGCTTCTGCAGAAATTCTTCCTGATTAGGAGAAAAAAGTCCTCTGGACCTCATATCTGATAATTAGTTTAACACATGGGGCTGGATAATCAGCTGAACACCTGTAAAGTCACTGCAAAGTTTTTTAATGTCACTAAGTTTTAAGTAAAATTAAGTCCTAAAAATGCTTGCAGTTTTGAAATTATTTTAAATTATCGACGTTTTCAATTGTAAAGAATAAGCATATCTTTAAATTTGCCTCACTAAATTAAGCCAACCAAACTCATTCAGTGTCATATAGTATTTTTCCAAAATCATTTTATCACTCTCTTGAAACCTTCAATTTTAGTTTATTTCAATGTTGGTGACAAAAAAGTCTGAACTATTGAAAACTAATTTTTATCAGTATTTTCTACAGCAGTATTACTGTTTTCTTCTTTTTTCTAAAAAAATATCCTAAAGAAGTCAAGCTGTGGTTTTATCACTGACTTTGATGAATCCAGTTGTCAGGATTTCTTTCCCACACTTAATAAAAGACCACTTTTTCTTCCTACCTGTGGTATAGGAAGCACCGCCCAAGGTTTAATGCCAATGTCTTTCTTCTAGGAGCAGCTTGTTCCAGCAAGTGTTGTGGAATGAAACATGGTTCAAATACCACAACCAAACACCAAAGTGAATACTTATATCTCAATTAGTCTTTCTTTGGGTCCAAGTCATCTCATGCTGAAGAAGAATTTGCTTGATTTCAGCTCTAGAAATAAATCTGAAGTGCAAAAAAAAAAGCACAAACCAAAAAAGGGATCTTAAGTATACAGAGCTTTCAGAGCTTTCTGCAAGCATCACTGGAATTCTGTGAAATTTGTGTGAAATGTTTATACACTTGTTTGGTCATTCCTCCTTTATGTGGTTTACAGTGTTTTAAGGCTCCTTTAGGAAGCGAGCATTTGACTCCTAGCAAAATGTGGTTTCTAAGGAAGGGAGATGGGTTTCTAAAGGGAGATGATTTTGCTGTGCACTGCATCAGTACAAAGGTAACCACAGACCCCATGGAAGGGCTGTAAGGTACATCTTTTCTGCTGTGCTCAGCTCTGCCCTGTCTCCATGGGAACATTTCAGCACACGTGGTGACCGAACAAACATTTCCTTATTGCTCTGCAGAAAAGGCAAAATGTAAGCTGCAGTGAATACAGCATCGTTTTTGACCCTTATCCTGTAAGCATTGACAGGCCAAGACATCACATTGCTCCTTACTTTTTATTTTTCTCCCTGAAAGAGAAGCAGTAAATGAGGAAAAGGGAACAGGTTGTAGTATTTTAACAATAAGAAATCTATTTACAGCAAGATGAAAAATTTTGAAGTCAAAAAGAGCTCTTCTTCATAAATGAAGAAAAGCTCTCAAATCAAAGCCACTTATGGTTGAGAGAAAGTTGTTTTAAATTGGGGCAGTGTGTTTGCTGAAATTAAGATTGCAAGACAAAGAAATAACAAAAGTGAGTCTATCAAGAAATGAAGGAACAATAACATCCATTTTCATTTCAGCTACTTTGAGCTGAGCTGCATAGCCAAGAGAGTCTTTTCCCAACAGTGACAAGGGTGGTTAGTGCTTTTGAATAGAGTGTTGAGTTGGAGACAGCATAGAGCTGCATTAGAAGAGTAGGAAAAACAATCTATATCAGATCAGGAAAAGTATAGTGAGAAAGCAACCAACCAAAAGGATCTTGTCTCCTCTTCCAAGTTAGAAAATAAAGAAATCAGACTCAAATCATACTTACTTTAGCCTTTGGGGAAACTCCTTTAGGGACTTATAAGTTTGAATGAGATGAAACTAATTAATAACTGTGATTTTTCATGCATTCCTCTCAAAGCTCAGTGCCCATCACATGGGATGGAAATCAATTCCCTTTTTTCCTCATAGCTTCTATTCTATATATGAAAACCACCATATTCAGTCAAAAAAGGAATTCAAAATTTACACTGATAAGTAAGGGCCAAATATCTCTACCTTCTTTTCATGTTATGAGTATCTTTTGACTAGGGAATGGTGACCAAATAAAAATTTTCCCAACAGTTTAATCCTTCTGTGTAGGAAAGATATCAACATCATCAGTATTCTGACAGAAATACCAGTACTATGCTTACCTTATGTTTTCACTACACAAAACAAACCTTGCTAAGTGGCAAGGACAAACCATTAGTGTGATTACTACTAAGAGTCTGCAACCCCTGCGTATAAAAAGCATCCCGCAATTAAATTTGTCAAGCATGACAGAATGTGTTTTATTTATTTTTTTAAATAATTATCACACTGATATTGTCAGCTTTGTTTACCACAACATTGATGATTATGTTTTCTTCTAATTCAAATGGAGATTTTATTTAAAGTTCTCTTCTCAAATGATTTGGAGCAAAAGCTCATGTAGATTTCAGGTGACATTAGATCGTTCTCATCCACAAACTTAAAACTATAGAGCTGGTATTCTTTCTGAAGAACCTATATTTTGTTCTTTTTTTCTTAGGAGTCTATTTTCTTAGAATAATTTCAGACTTCCAGAACTGAATGACTATAATGGATATAATGGTAACCAAAGCTGGAAGTGCCTGTGTTACCTCCTTGGCAGGCAGAAGCTGGCTCCAAGCTGCAGGGGGGGAGGTGGTACAGATTGTTCTGCTGGAGGTTTTTCAGCTGCAAATTAATGCCACAGATGCTGTGACTGCATCAAACTTATGTCCACTTGTGTCCTATCCCAGGCAGCAGAGATTTGTAAGCATCTGCCGGCAGAGGAGCATGTGAATGGAGCTGCTTGCAAGAGCATGGTCAGCTGCCTCTCACATCCACGCAGGGAAATGAAACCCTTTAAAATTCAAATGCAAACCATGTTTTCTTAGGATGCCCCACCTTAGCTGGGATCCTTTATTGATTTGGCTAAGTCTGGAGCTTAGTGAGGATGCTCATTTTCATCTGTTAAGAAAAATTAGTGATCATGTTCAGCTTTTTAATGTGAAAAGATGAAAACATTTCATGAAGTAACTTCCAGGTGTGTTTAGCTGTATCTGTTAGGATGATATTCCTTCAAAAACGACTTTGTTGTGCTTCCTGACCTCATGGTGGATTTGTTGCTGCCTTTATGATCTGGAAAATAAATTGAATTAACTCCCCTGACCATGCAAGATGGTCCCTAGTTTCTACCTTCTACAGAGCATGAAAGGCAGAAATTAATTAAAAACCCCTGCTGCTTAAAGCAATCTTGCAAACAATGACATAGCATAAAATATTTATTTCTAGGAGTAGGAGACTTGTATTCATTAAGATTGCATTCCTTTTTGTAGTTACAGTTGCCAATTATTTGTTCCATTGTAATAGCCCCCCAAATTTAGTTTAATTTTTAAAAGTGTCGTGCCTGTTTTTATCACTATATGAATAATTTTAAATCTTTATATTTTGTTGTAATCCAATGGAGAGTAAGTGAGGAAAAAGAGGAGTCTCCTGCTCCTAGCTTTGGAAAGAAAACCAAAATATTTGATTTTATTTCTGAATTGTAAAATTATCTTCGAGGCATTAGAAACAGCATCAAAAGAGGGACATACATGCAGAATACATATCCAAAGGAAGAAGGGAAAAAGTATTTGAATTTCTTTCCTATTCCATGGTTAGTACTGAAATAAGAAAATCTATTTTTTACTTATATTCCAGATAGTGTTTCACATAAAGAAGAAAACTTTTCTTTCCAAACTTGTATGTATATCAAACATTGAGATTTTTTAAATACAGTAATAAATAAAAAGAAAATTTTTGCTTATTTTTGAAAAATAAAAGTCCTTTTGCATTCCCCTTTGGATATTCTTTTTTGCACAGTAAAAGAGAAAAAAAAAAAAAACAAGACCAAGTTGAAGAAAGACCAAAATACTTGAAAGGAAGTGGAATTAGAAACTAAAATTATGGATAATTTATGTTCATTTGAAACTTCTATACGCTACTGAATTTTATTTTGCCAATTAAATTACTTGGAAAAATACTTTCTTTCCAAATTAGTTGATTTTGATAGAAATACCTTTTATAGAAACATTTTAAAATCAAAATTCTTGGCAGTTTTTAATTCTGCTGGTGTTTGCCATAACCTGATATAAGGAGAATATAATTTAAGTAGAATTAAAAACTATTGAATAACCTTTGTTTTCCATATAAAAAGCTTATTCATATCCATTCAGACTATTTTCCCCCTAAATGCAACAGTTATTGAACCACTAAAATAGAAATGTCCTTTCTATAGACCACACAATCATTGCATAGAATTTACATGAGGCCAGTTAAGTCAATAAGCCTTTGCCGAAAATATTTTTTTAATTGTCCTTATTTATTTAGCTTTAAAAAGTATGCATTTTCTTGAGAGCCACACGGTCATATGGAGAACAGGAGACATTTTAAATACTATTCTCCTAAACAAAAGCAATCACCAAAAGACACTAAGCTACTAAATATTTGAGCACTTTTACTTATTTAAAATGAGAAAACAAACAAAACACAAACACCCAAAACTTTAAAATAATAAGTAAACTTAAACATCTATAAAGAGCATCCAATGTGCTACAGGTCAAATAGTAAAGCACAACCTTGAACTTCCATCAAGCCACAATGATTTTTTTAAATTAATATTTTAACTTTTCAACTGAAAGAAAAAGAAAAACTTTCTTCAGGTTCAGAAATCAGCATGTGCACTGTTCCAAGCTTACCTAAATCCTTACAAAGGTGAGAGATGTGGAATATGAATTTTCTAAGATTTCTTAAAAATAAATCACAAATCTTGTTAAAAAGTAGGAGCCTTTCCAAATTGTCTGTGCCATGGAAAAAGGCTGCTACCTTTTTTATTTCTCTTGTTCCTTACCTTGCTTTGCCAACAGCTAGAACAACTAATATTTCTGTGATGATACACTCTAATTCCCAGTTCTCATCTCTTCACCTCACCTGTGACACTTCCTTCCTCGCTGAATTCTAAGAAATCTTTCATGAGTGCAGGATAAGATTCTTATATTTGGGACTCTGTTCCCTAGGTTTTGAAAACCAGAAACCAAAAAGCTTTTCTTCACTCTATAAAATCCATTCTTATTTAACTCAAATAACTACTCATATGCCTGTAGCATTCATATTCTATTTCAGCTCAAGGCAGAAAAATCTTTAAAGGCATTTCTTCTCTAAAGGATTTCATACTGAAGTGATTCATCTTCTGGTGAAATGCTGTGATATTTTCCCATGAATTTTATGTGACATTGATCTGAAAGCTAAAATACCATTAGTGCTCAATGTATGAAATACTGGATTCCAATGTATATGCACACATGAAGGTATAAATAGCCAGCATCTAATATTGAACTTAATGGAGCTGACATTAAAGATTTGAAAGTCCTTGGAAAGGCACAGAAAGTTCTTTTCTGGCCCCTTGCTGTAGATGAAGTTAAGGTTTTGTTGTCCTGTAAATATGCTTAGCCATCTACAATGAGCACTGCTATTATTTTTTGATTTGTCTTAACTCCAAGTGACAAACACATTTTCATGTGTGAGGATTCTGCACAGACAAATTTAACTGGTTGGTTAGAGTGTCATCATTAATTTATGACCAAACTCTGAGAAAGGTGATTTGGGAAAGACATACAGGACATTTCTTGCTGAAGCTAGAACATGTATAAATATTGCATAAGATGCTTTGAACAGCATTGAAGTACTTAAAGCAGGTTTAAAGACTTTTTCTAAAAATGTATCAAACAGAAAATATTTAATTTATGTATTGTGTTTCAAAGATGCTGTGCCTGAGTTGTGAGACAAATGCTAGTTTAGATTCAAGTAACCCTGTAGAACTCTACAGATTTTCAGAACACCTTGAGTACATATCTTAGGTTTCTCAAGAGTTTTAAATGTTTATCCTCTGCAATGGAAAAATGTAATTTTGCCCATAATTCATCCTTTGTCACTGAGCCATTAGAAAATCACAGAAAATCTCAGTGTTCAAAAATTATTTGGTAATGGAAATGGAAGTTGCTATCTACTAGTAACCTGGAATTTAACTTAACTAAAAATGTTTCACTTCTACTCCTTTTTTTTTTGGTTCAATTTTTTGTTTTTTAACTCACAGACAAATATAATCATATTCCCTTAGTTTCAAAGTTTTTGAAGCTATAGTTCTTCTAAAGTACACTGAAAGTTAATTTCCTCTTCCATTTTCTATTTCAGAAATTCTTTTGAAATGAAGCTTTGTACATTTTATCTTTTCATCTACATCCTGAGCTAAAGAAATTTGAGGCAGAATTGAGAACTATCCTAAAATAAACAAGCGTTCTCCTGAACATGCTTTGTTCCCTGTTTCACTGAGTCTGGAAACAACTATATGTGAATGAAATACAGTCAAATGACCGTGTATTTTTTAGTAGCCAGAATTAAAAAGAAAGTAAGGAAAATTACTAGTTAAGACAGTCCTTAGTTCAAAATTGAGACAGACACATACTGTAAATAGACAAAGACTGTTTTCTCTATTTTTTGTGGAGTATTTGCTCAGTTGATAAATTTCAAGAACATGTTGGTTAAGTCCCAGAAATATTTTATGGAAATTCTTAAGACATTATTCATACCTGTTATCTAAACAGTTATTTCTGGTTTTTCCTCCTCTGACCAATTACTCTGATGAGAATTTGGGATTGATCTGATCTTGGATTGTCTAATTTAACCTTTAGCAAATGGAGCCACCTTCAGGAAAGCCTGCAGATCTGTGAATATTTGTCATTCCACATGTCCAGAGAAGAACCTGATGTCTTCAGTTGTGAAAAATATTCAGAGACTTAAGACCAAAGAAACAATGAAGCACAATTACTAATTCATAACCATATATCATATATCATGACTCTGTTTATCTACATTACAGTAATTTTAAATTAAAATTCCACACATTTTGTTGTTCCTTATCATACAGGCTTTGCTTTTACAATAATTTTTACATAAATATAATTTCTTGAAGAAAATGGAATATAATACTGAGTTTGCATAATAAGAAATCAAAACCTGTAAATTTTCAAATAGGATGCCAGGATTATTTTTACAGTAAGAGCTTTTATGTTTTTACAGGCAGAAAAAATGAAATGGCATCCCAGTCCCGCATAAGTAATATACAGAAAATTATTATGTTGATGTAAACACAGTTATTAATTATTTAATAGATTAGTACCTTTATACTGTCCAGCTCCTCCTGCATTTTGTATAACAGCCTCAATATTTGGATAAATGTTGCCTAAAAAATGATTTTTATTAGGTCCTCCTTAGCAGTTTTCTGTGAATGTCTTTGTGGGCCACTGAACATCATCACTGGAGAGTGACTAAGAGCTATTTATCAAGTGAAATCTTTCCCTGTTCACAGTTGATTTCCTTGAAAAAAATTACTGCTTCATGAAAACCTTGCATATTTTTCTTTCTAAGTAAACATAATTAAAACTAAGAAAAACATTGCTCCACCACAAAGGAGTAGAGAGACATTGATGGGATAATACATGGTTCCTCTCCTTAGCTACAGGAGTTTGGGGAGGTGGTTTTCTTGTTAAAGTATTTTTTTTTAATTTTTAGCCACGAAAGGACTGTGATTGCCTTCGTGTAGCTCTAAATTTAAACAAGAAAAACATGCGCTTTCCAATACCTTTAATCCTTAATATTTAATAATACCTTTAATACCTTTAATATTTAATGTCTGTGTGATGCAAATTGGCACATGTTGGCATTATGCAAGGAAGAGCTTAAAGAGACAGAAAGAAAAAGAATAGGGAAAATGGAGATCTAACCTTAAATATGGAAGAGCAATATCTCAGTCATTGCAAACATGGCAAACAATAGGATTAGTGGGAGACTTACAGCAATTCTCTAATTAGATGACAAAAACATAGCTTGATTCCCTGTACCTTCAGGGCAATGGAGAAGGAAACTTGATCATCCGGAATTTCTAAGTATTGCAAAATTGGTAGAATTAAGAATACAGGAATGTGGAAAAAATGTCTTGGTTTAGCAGAATGCAGACTAGGTAATACAGACGAAGTTTTGAGTAGTTTCCCAGAAAACATGGCCAAAAAGAATATCTGCATAATATAGCTGCATAATCTCTGCTTTTCTTTGTATTTCTGTTGTTTTATAGGGATACTATAGAAAGAAAACAAAAGGTTTCATATCCCTGAGTGCTTACAAACAAAATGCAGCTGAAAAACAAAAAGTACAAGCAGAAAGAAAGATGAGTCCAGTGAAATACTGAAATAAAGTTAATCAAAAATAGACAACAAAATGGACAGCGACGACTGCAGGATGAGGATTGCTTGTTCCTGTATGGCCTGGGCACACATTTGTGCAGAGCTATATTGCATGAAGGTTCACACAAGGACCTGTAGCATCCATTCCCAATGGGGGCACTCAAAGGAAAGCCCATTAATGTCAACACTCTCTGCCTTCCACTTCAATTTAACATAATTGAGAAGGGAGAATAGAAGCTAGCCAAATCTTTAACTGATCAAAAAACAACAGATAGGTCTAAAAGCAACAGTTCCTTCTAAAGACAAGAGGATATGAGGAAACAGTAAAACTGAACAAATGGGAACAGTGTCATGAGTAGCAGAATCAGAGGATTATAACCAAAACATTTCATGAGCACTTTGCTATTAGAATGAAATGCTCATACAGTGCCAGTTTAAGATACTGTATCTGAAGCAACTACAAATGTAAATGCAGCTTTAATACACAAGTAGTTCAGAAAGTTATTACCTTTGTGTACAAGCACCAAATTTTTTTTTATCTATTTGTCAGGCAGTATAAAAAATATTCCAAGATTATGGACCAAGAAGCAATAAAAGCCTCTTCATTCTTTAAGAATCACAGAATCACAAAATTGGTTTGGAAGAGATCTCAAGGATCATTTGGTTGCAACCTTCCTGCCATGGGGAACTATATTGCACATTTCATAGATCACTTGAAATGTTTGTGAGCAATAATACTGGTTTTAATGACCCATTTCCTACCTGTTTCTCTAATCTGAGAAAATAAGTAATAGCAAATGCTCCCCATCAGATCCATCAAATACTACCAACCTTTCAGCCAAGGTCATGATGATAAAGTAAGCATGGATACAATTCAATCCAGAAGGTAAGAAAAAAAATTGTGCAAAAAGTGTCTCAAATATCAGTCTGAAATGGACAGTGAATTAGTTGTCTTGTGTATATGCTGTGCCTTGATAAGTGTTTAATTTTGTATTACAGTGGTTTTTTTAGCTTTCTTACTGAGATATATACTATACATATTACCTTATTATGGTGCAGAACATGATTTTGTCCTGTTGTTTCCACTTGAACTGTATTAGTACTTTAATTAACCTCTTGTTAAGGAAAGACACTTTTCTTCCCTGATCAAGATTTATCTTGTACTAACAACAGAAAAAAATAAAATTCTGAATTTAAAAATCAGTGATCTGATTACAGCTAACAAACAAAAAAGCAACTATTTTTTCTTTTCAATTCAAACTATTTTCTATGCTTCCTTCCTAACATGTTCCAACGTGGAACTGAATGATACTCTCAGATTCGGTGTAAATGACCAGAAGTAATTTCACACAACAATTATTTCACAATATAGACTGACACTATAGTCACTCTGATTTTCTTTCTAAGCAGGTGTCTTGCCCACGGATGGTGACTCACTGAAAAAAAGCACAGTCAGATGAAAACAGCAGTACCTAATGCCTGAATGACCAGCTGATTGAACAGGATTCACTCAAGAAAGGCCTTCAGAGAAACTAACACATACAATGCCACAACTTATGCCACACACTGTGTTCCAAGAGAACACAGCACACATCACTGGAGTCTGAATTGTTGCATTACTCCCACCAACTCTTTTCTCCATGTAGAGTAAATCTGTGCATCCATCACACTGACTAGAGATTTAAACCTGGTTTATTAGAATTCTGTCCACCTGCCCCACCTGGTATGGCTTAAGCTTGTCTGCTGCAGTATGGTCTCTGGATTTCTTTTCCATCCTACCAGACAGATTCATGGGTTGGCTCCATTCATCTCACAAGTAAATTAGATACCTCTGAAGCTTCAAAGGTCCTTTAAAATAAAGCAGTTATTCCCCATCACCCTAACAGACCACTTTGCAGAGGGCTGAGCTCCAAAGTGTTATGAGCAAAAGCAAACTTAGTTATTTAAAACTGCTTGTACTGTGCCTTAGTGCAAATAAATATATTTGCCAAATTTTCTGCTTTTGTGATGGGTGGAAGTATTCCATGTCAAGGCACTTCATACTTCTCAACCTTCAGCTTTTTGAGGACAACATGAAGATACACTAAGAGGACTGATCAGTGAATTTCCATCTGCCTCTTATTGTCTGCATCCCTTCTTCACACTCCAGAGCATTCAATAACAAGTGAAACTCAGCTGACTTAAGGTAAATTCTTGAAGAGGCTCTCATGGCCTCCTGATCTTGGCTTAGATACCTATAGTCTGGTCACTATGCAGTTCAGCCCAAAAATATTTTTTTAATCTGTCTCAGGTGTGTTTTTGACAGACCTGTCAGTACTTCAGCTGGAAGGCAATGGCAATTTTGAAACAACTGAAAATGTGATAATATTATTTTTATAGCTCACCAGCTTATAAATTCATCAATTTCCTCCAAAAACAGACCCATATAATTTTTACATTTAAATTGGTAATACAGAAATTACGGAAAATTGGCCAACTGAAAATTGCATAAACAATATTAGATATAGACCTGATGCTTTCAAAAGAGAAGTAACTGCTTACTTTGACTGGGTACCCTGCTATTATTAAAGAGCGAGTAAGGTGAAGAACAGTAGGCTGAAGACAAGTAAAATAGCATCCTCCTTTATGGATGATGGAAATTTCCTTACAGCTGAGAATGTACATTACCTACCTTATATTTCCACATCTTTCGGCCCTTGTTGCCCTTGTTGAGGCACTAAAGCAAGAGAAAGGTATATTAAAATCTGATTTATGAGGTGCCTAATTAGGACAGACTAAATCCATTCCATCCTCCTATCTGAAATTTTGACCTAAATTCTGAAGATTAATTAAAGAGTAAATCTAAATAACTGTTTCGTTTCTTAGTTAAATTCTTCAGAAAGCTATCATAGTATTCTAGAAGTTTGGGTTTTTAGTGACAAAAGCTTAGAAATAATGTGGCATGAAGTTCTCACAGAAATGTTATTTCACATGTGGTTTGTGCTTTGTTTATTTGAAGATACTGGTCATATTCCCTAATTTTTTTCATCTCAGTCCTTCATAAATTTGACATTCTTTCCTGCACTCCTACATTTGCTGTTCCCCAGCCTTAGGCACACCATGTTCTTCATCTCACTCTCTGCATGTATATTTACTCTAAACCAATCAATCAAAGAATCAAGTAATAACATCTTTCATAAACTCCCAGAATATCACTACAAAAGGCCATTGAAAAAAATATCACTAGACAAAATGAATAGGTGTAATTTCTCTGTCTGACAGACTATTTAACTGGCCTAACCTTTATTAGAAGTAAATGATGCTGACAGCTAAATATGCAACCTGAAAAAAAAAAAGTAATTAAATAATCAAATGGAGTATGTAAGAAAGTAATTAGAAAACACCATCTCTGCTAAAGTCATCAGCACTTCCAGAGACATTTTACTTTTTGTGAAATGAAGATGTACAGGAAAAAACGCTATTTAGCAGATAAAAAAAGATTAAAACAGTCCCAAAAGTTCAGCATTTTACAGTTTTATATGTTGTAGTCTAGCAAGGAGAAGAGTCATTCTAAATAGTATTGCTAATACTTATCATCCAAACCCTGAGTACAAAAGCAATTGTATTTCTTATAATGAACTTCATATAGTCCTGGAGTGTGGGAAGATGATGGTGGAGATTCTGAGTAAGATACATCACATAAACCTGAATATTTTTTAGAGTTTATTCAAAAATATACAGGAAATAAAACTAAGAGCTATGTACCACACCAAACATTTTTCTAATTATTTCCCTTCATACAAAAGGGAGTGGCTATCCATAGGTTTGCCATTTTTGACTTTCATGATTGGAATAAGGATGGATTTAATTACATTACCTAGGTTTCAATGTACTAGCTTTATTTCCTTTCCTGCTTCAGTTTGAGCTTTTTTGAGTGAAAGGTTAATAAAAGGAAGCTAAGTAAACTTGCAATTTAAAGTATGAAAATGGTCTGTGTCAAGAGATTGGACAAGAAATCTCCACAGAGAAAACTCTTTAACAATACATAAGCCCTGAAGAACTGGGAGTTTTACTGAAAAATAGGTACCAGTTCAACCTACAATTTACTTGTGAGTTAGAAGCAGATGAATATAATGACGTCCAATGAATGAATGAATGCCTGTTTTGAAATAAATTACTATATTAAACTAACATAACGGTATGCATTTTAATCCATGCAATACAAATACAAATTTTCTCTTAGAAAATGGACCAAATCTTTTTATTTAAGTCAAAGGCCCTCTTCCTTTCAATGAAGCTTTCTCTAAAAATTTATAAACAGGTGAAAGGAATGAGTAAATCAAATGACAGACATAGCAAAGTTGGTACCTCATTACAAGGGCTGGAAGTGAGATCCATCAAAATAGACCGAAATCAGAAAAAGAACACGCTTCAAAGAGAATTCACTGAAGTTATCTAATCAGAATTTAGATGGAGCCAATCAAAAGCAGATTTTCTTTTTTATATTTGTTCCTTTTCCTTTCTTTTGAGAAGGATAGAAAATCCAGTAAAACTGATTACTTTCTAACTACCAAAGATTATTGCTAATTTTGAAAAGAGCAATTAGAAATAATACAATCATATTTTGCTAAAATTATCACTAGTGGGTAATCTTATTCCTGTGAAAAAAAAAAGTCAATTTCACATGATGGCATTGCTCTCAGTAGAGGATCAAAAATTAATATCAAATTTCTATGTGGCTAAATGGAGAACCAATTTTTCTGGGTAGTGTATACAAAAGCAGATCAAAACTTTACACAACTGAGTCAGATTTCATCACATGCAAGAGTTCAGGCCAATATCCAGGGGATGTGAAAGAAAGGACAACACAAACTCAAGAAAACTGATTTGCAGATATTTGTCCATGAAAATGTGAAAGGAGTCACACTGTCAGAGTGATAACTCCCAGGCAAACCACACATTAGACAGAAATGGCAACAAATACAAGATGCAGCTGCTATATGTGACAAATTCATAGTATTCTATATTTTTATTCATTATCTTGTCTAGAATATGTATTACTGCTTGAAATATGGGCATGGTTTATAATTGCTTAATATTTAGTATCTGCATACTAATACAGTACAAATAGAACTCAACCAGCTGTAAAAAAAATGTATATTTGTATCATAATCCCCTTAGAAAACTGCTATCCAGTTCAAAATATAAATGGGAGAAAATAGTATAATTCATATATATAGAGATAGATAGAGATGGAACAATGAATATAATGTGAATCTATAAATATGTACTTCTGTAAGCCTATTCTATATATCTACAATATAGATATGTCTGAGATAATTTTGTATATACATATATATTTTCACTTAGGTATATGCTCATTTATGGTAATCATGTCTGTGCATATATACACACGTGCACACCCCCCCCCCCCCCCCCCCCCATATATATATATATATATATATATACCACATAAACACAAAAGATTGATGTTGGAATGACAATCGTCCTTTACAATTCTCTTTTTCAAGCAGGGCTTCCCACAACCAGTTGATGAAGGTCATGTCCACATGCCTTTTGAATACCTCCAAGGATGGAGATTCCACCTTCTCCCTGAGCAATCTGTGCCCCAGCTCAGTCACCCTCACAATGGGAAAGTCTTTCTTGATGTTCATACAGAACCTCCTGTGTTTCAGTTTGTGTCCACTGCCTCTGGTCCTGTCTCTACCAGAGACAGGTGCCACAGAGAAGAACCTGGCTCTGTCTTGGCACCCTCCCTCCAGGTATCTGCATACAGTCATGAGATCCCCCCAGAACCCTCTCTTCTCCAGGCTGAACAGCCCCAGCTCTCTCACCCTTTCGTGAGTTGGGGTTCTCCAGTGCTTAATCAGCTCTGTCCTCTTTCACCAAATTCTCTCCAGTGTCTTCTCCTGTACTGAGGAGCCCAGAACTGGACACAGCACTCCACAAGTACCTCACCAGGGCTGAGTAGTGGGGAAGCATCAGCTCCTCCAACCTGCTGACAATGCTTTGCCTAATGCATCCTGGGTTTCCCTTTGCCCACTTTACTCCAAGGACACACTTCTGGCTCCTGTAAATACAAACTTACGTATATATATTCTCACATCTCTTGGTCTTAAGAGAATGGACTAAAAGAGGATTTAAAAAAAATAATCTTCCTAGAATAATGTGCAGCATTTTTTCTCTTCATGACATATAGGATTGCTTAGTATGCCCTATTTTTTTCAAAGCACCAGTTCTTGTATAGAGCTATAGATACTATTTTTATTTCACCAAAGTTTTACTCACAGACAGTACAAAGTTAAATAACAGCTTTAATATTCCATTTCCATCAAACAGGATAAAACATGCTTTGCGTAAAGGAAATCTAAAGGGAATAGTGTCTATCTATCAATTTTTCAGCCTTTCTGGATCTTGGAACTCAGCCCAAATTTATAGTCATTAATTCTCTGAATCCAAAAGTGTCTAAGTTTCACTTCAAATAAAATTAAGGATTCAGATTCTCAAAGGCACTCAGGAGCTTTCACCTGGTCTAAATTAAAGCTAATGGGAGTTAGTAACTTTTAGAACCTGTGTGTAGGCACCTCATGTAGAGACCAAGCTGGTGAAATTTCTGCCTTCTTGCCTAAATGTCCCAGCACCAAAGACTTTGCATTCTGTTAGGATGTTTCACAGGCTGAAGTTCTATTACCCCTTATATTTTGAGACTTATCAGCACCTCAGTTTATTAAAGGTTTAAAAACTTGAATGTTTTTCTATCAAAATTCCCCACTTAGATTATCCCTGTGCATGCCATCAGTGCAATACCCCCAAGTCTGGTCAGTGAAATATAAATGAAGGAGCATAAGGCCTAGATTTTAGACTCTCGGCAGCAGGTGAGTTTTGAAGGATCTTCTTCTCCCTCAAAAGGTTCACCAGGAACCTGGGTAGAGAGTGGTTAGTAAGAAAAGAAACCTTGATTAAAAGTTGACGCCAAAAGGGACAGTTTTTGGTTTTTTAGTTTTAGTAGGGGAGCCTGGATTTTGAACTTCTTTTGTGCACTTGGAGTTTTCACCTCCACTGCCCCAGAAAGTCAGGATAATGTCAAAACTCACATTTTATGGGATCTCTGCAGCCCTGTTGGGACACCCATAAAAAAAGAAATGAGACATCTGGGATCAGGGAGAGATTAGGCAAGGGTTACTAAGCTCTACAGCAAAGGGTGGCTGTACGTCTTATCTCGCAACTCTGGGTTAGAATCTCTCTTCAAAAAAGAGAACCTAAGACTTTTTCACCACCAATCCCTTAGTTACTGCAACTGGCCTTGACACCAGGCTGATTCCCTTTCCTAAGGAGCATAATCTCACAGTTTGTGGTAATTTTTGACCTCTAAGGATCTGACAGGAAATGTCCTTTTCCTACCTTTTCTGAAAGTCTGATCGTTGGTGGTATGACAAATACCACAGGGGAAGTTAGAGATTCACAAATCTCAGTCTGAAGTGAATTTCTTCTGCTTTTTGCATGGGTATCATAACAAGAGGATTTTAATGTAAAAAATAGGATCTAAAAGTGCATAACTAACAGAGGTAACTATGTTCTAAGGTGATTTCAAAATTATTTATGCAGGGCACTGCATCTAAGGTAAACACACAAACCTAAGCAAGCAGTGGATTTCCAGGTACAACCTTCCCATCTATTTTTATTTCATCCCTACCTACTTAGTATAGACATTCTAGATAACCTCTTCAATAAATATTTCCATTTCCCCACCTACAGAAGAATTGAAAACCCAGCACAAACATTTTGATATAATTTTAAAGCCAGATATGTGGTAATATTCAATAGGTAAAAATCTGAACTGAAAAGCTTTTACTCTATGTGGAAACTTTATGTGATGGGAGATGATGAATTTTGCTCATCTCCTGGAAATTACACTGCCTCAAAAGTAACATAGTATTTGTTTTCCCTTTCCTCATTACTCAGTAAGAAAGGCCTATTCATTTTCCAGTGTCAAAGAAAGATCATGGGTGAATTGTACTTACCAGATGATTTTTATTCAAAAATCCCCAGAAGCTAATATTTTCAGACTGCAACCATTCACAAACAGAAACCTTATTAACTCCTTTTGTAGCTGAGTATTTTTGTTTAATTCAGCTTAGTACAAGGTGAATGTTCTTGTTTTTTCTTTTGACCTTTATGTTTTTAATAAATGGAGATCTGTCAGGTGTTTTTCTAGCCAAACACAGCACCCACGGTGTAGTGGTGTGTATGTTAATTAGCTTTCATGGTTTAAAGTCAGGTGAACCTGAACATCTGCTTCTTTTATATTTGTCATTCTACAAAGCATTCATGAGTGACCAGCTGTGTCTCATGCCAGGTTTTTCTTCCAGGTGGCCTCATGTAGTTTGTTCTGAGTGAGTGGATGAAGAAGGAAGGACATGGAATCAGGCTGGTTGCAGTAGAGCCAGACAATGCCCATGGCTGTCCAAATAAAACTGGCAACTAAACAAATTCACAAATTTTGTCCCCCTTTCTGCCTGAAAACTCCCTAATATGAAGATTTCCAACAGGATAGATATGCTGATTTTTATTTATTTCAAGGTACAGCTCAAGTGAGATTCATGGCAGCAACTGAAGCTGAACTAAACTACGTAGCCAGAGGGAAAGTATCAGTGAAAAATTCCACTGGACTGCACACAGCACAAGCGTGGAAGAAAATTAATTCCAGCATCACAGACTGTTAGATCTGGCTAAGGCCCTGCATTCCCTAGTGACCATGTGTACAGCATGTATTTCATAGGACAAGTAATATGACAGAACTCTGGCTACTATCATCACTTATCTTCATACAGATATGGGCAAGAACAAGCCCTTTTAAATAAATGTTACCTTTTCAAGATGCAAGGTGAGAGGAAACATCAAAAGCTCTGTGGAATATCCCAGCCTAGTTTAGTGCTCCTGAATATGTACCTGGGCGTGCCAGTTCTTGTAAAGAATGGAAAAGAATGTAGAGACCTGTAATATGGCCCTTTTAATCAGTTCTTAAATAAGGTGTAGGAGTATCTCAAATACCCTTAGAGAGTCACAGGATTAAATCTACTCACAGCCAGTAACTGAAGACACAGCAGTGAAAAGGGAGCAGACAGGGAAGTACAGTGCTGGGGTTCCCAGTTTCTCTTGTGCCAGTGCTGGAATCCTGGAAAGCTGAGTTCCTGCTGCTGGGGACAATATAGACCTGTGGCTATTTCTGAACTTGGTCCACAAAGAGAATTCAGTCTCCATCCCTTCAGCTCTGTAATGGCATTAATCCCTGGATATTTCTTTAGCATTGACCCCTCCCTTTACTCATGTATAGCTCAGTCCTGTCTAGGCTTTTGCTCTTTAGAACAGCAAAATTCTTGATCTGCAGTGCTGAGAAGCTTAAACTGCCAGTGAGCATTTTTTCACCCCACTGAGTCTGATAATACTTTTATTCACTGCACAACATTTCTCTCTCTCTCATTTTTTTTTTCTTTTGGTCTTAAAGCATAACAGCTTTGACAGCTACATAATATACCTAAGTGTTTAAAAGTGCTCATTATAGTCTTGCTCTGGGAAGTGTAAAGTTTCATTCTTAATAGTCATTTAACACCTTTAAACATTCAATATCTTTTGATGAAAAGGGATTTTTGAGATAATGGGAGGAAAAATATTCTCTCCAGCTTATTTTTCAACTTTCTCCAATTCTTCAAGACATCTTTACAACTTTTCACTTCAAGTGTTTGAAATCAGTTCTTTCTGCAATCAGAAATTAAAAACAAGGATTCATATCATTAAACTTTATTAATATGTTCAAGAGTTCCAGAACAGGACCTTTATTTTTAAATGAAGCTCAGGAGACCTAGAAGAACCAGCTCCTTATATGTCCAATGCCTCCTCCCTCAGTAATTTTTCTTGGCTTTTACTGGACTCTCCAGTTTCTGAACATCTTTTTTGCACTCAGAGGAGAGTACCAACCTGGAATCTTCCAGGTGTGACCACCTGTGTGTAAAATAAAGGGGGTAAATTATCCAGCCATCTGTCTGCCTATGCAATTGGTAATTCAGCTCACCACATATTTAGACTTTACTGATGTCAGGGCACACTGCTGACTGCCATCCACCAGGTCCCCACACCCTTTTCTGCAGATGTGTCACTGAGTCTGTGACCTCGCTGCCTGGATCACAGCACAGGGTGGCCACAAGTGCAGGACTTTACCTCTGGTTCTGCTGAACTTTATGTGGCTCTTGCTGGCCACTCCTCCAGCTTCCTGAGGTTGCTCTGGTAGAGTCAATGTCACCCTAAAACACTTTCATAAAATATTTGGAAATCATTGTGACCTTCTTGATATTTTAAATACATGAAAATATGAGGTGTTTGAAGTTTAAACAGACAAAAAAGAAGAAAAATTGTATTGCACGGCATATAAACATGCACAAGCTGCATAAATTAATGTATTAGAGGCCACAATAGGAATTTTTGACAAATGGTTCTTTAATATTTGTAGCAGATATATTTGGGAATATTTTAATTTAGCACCTGCTAGTCATTTTATTTTGCTGTTGCAAAGAAATTATAAGTGTAAACCAGAAAAAAACCCAGGCAGTAAGGTTTTGTTTATCAGGAGCAATAAAAATAATTATCTTTTCCACTAATTCAGTGAAAATGATCTCGCGGCTTGGATTCATGAGTAATAGTCCCAGTAACTAAAGAGAAGTGGTATTCATGAAATTTAATATAATTTAGAAACTGCTTTTGTTTCATTATGTTTTTTCTGTTCATACTGATTAATCATCAAAATTTTGCTAATGGAGTTTACTTTGGTTATCTAATCAAAACTCCTAATTCTTTAGCAAGACACTTGGGGAGAAAAGAAAAAATAATGGAAGCACAAAACTGTTAAATTAAAACCATTAACAACAATATTCAGATAAATAGCAAAGCAATTTCCACACATGAAAATAGCATTTTTTACCTAAAAATTTACCATAGCATCTTACCACAAGTCTTAGCAGTTATGCACACATTGTTGCCTCATTCTTGTTCCTCAGGGACCATGCAGCAGGGATCTCAACACCCTGACTGGGAGCAACCTTCACTGACTTATGTTCTAGGAATTGTACAGAGTGAAATATAATCAACTCTTTTGTCTATAGTGCCACTCAATGAAATATAGGTTTATTTCAAGCTCCAGTTTCTAGAATGGAGGTTGTCAGTCATATTAGTATGGTACTCTAGAAAATGTCAAGCAGAAATTTGAACATGCCAGAGGCATGTTAGATGCTAAAAAGTCTCCATTATGAGACTTTCATAGTAGCTAGGGTAGAGGTGTTTAGAAGAAATTTTACTAATTCTCTAGGATTTAAAACACCCTTTTTAATCTTGAAATTATAGAGTCAGCTGTGCCATAGCTGCAGATTCCTTTTTCCACTTATGAGGATTAAAATGAACAAATACTGCATGATAAATATTTCTATGAAAATACTGTGCATTTCTTAATGTAAAATTGGGTGCAAACATCAGTTTGTGTTGTCACTTCAGGTTATGGGACATTCATTGACTCATGGAGTATATGATATTCACCATCTGTGAAGCTATCATATTTATTTAAAGACGAAGCTATCATATTTATTTAAAGTGCAGCCTACATTCCATTTTCATCCAGGAAATACATTCCTTCTATCATTAGTGCATCTTGACAGCTGTACATATAAGACAGGTGAGTTTTGGGGCCTTTTTGTTCAACCACTTTGCTTTTGCAGAATCTTTGAGACTCTTGGGAACCTAGATTTTTAGGAGCCAAACATCTTTTTTGTATTTAAAATAGGAAAGCTCAGGTATTACTGCAGCCTGTTGGAATTTTCATCTTCTTACAAGCTCAGGACTAGACTGCATGTGTTTAGATCCAAATTATTGGAGCTATGAGAACTAGAAAAGTCTCCCAGGGCACCTGATAAAAAGCATGTAGCAATGTGTCCTGCCTGACAGCATTGCCAGCCCTGGAGTTGTGTCACCAGACTGTGCTCCTCCAAGAGCACTGGTGACTTCTCTGTAGCCACTCTTTCAGAGAGATTCATTCTCTTGCAGAGCAGCTCAGCAGTGACTCAATCAATGGAAACAGGAATGTCTTTCATAGTGAGTAAATATCCAAGTAAGAGACAGAATTTACATGTTATAATTTCACATATTAATTAAGCACACGTATAACTACCAGCATGTGATGGAGCCTGAGGGCTTCTGTTTAGATACCGAAATGAAAATTTTGTCACTTTATTCCTTGGAGGTTTTCTCTCTTGTTTAAACTTTCTGGTTTTCTCATTGTTTTCTAGTAGTTGACAGATTTGAATTACAGTGAATTACAGTCAGTGCCTAAGAACCAATTGTTGATCTGTCACTGTGATGAGTAACTGTTGTTGCTGTCAATGATGTCATGCACTGGCATTTTAAGGCCAAATCCCTCATCCAGTTTTTCCAGACAAGGGGGTATTTGCTAATCTATTCACTGAAATTAAACTATTCCCCATTTTCATTCAAGGTCTCATTTTTCTTGTATGACAGAACAGCCTCAATTTTTATTTCTTCTAGAGGAACACTGTATCTGCTTTCTCCCTCATTCTAGCTTTTATATTTCTGATGCAAAAATGTGTAAGGTACAAACAAACCAAACCACCAAAACATTCTTGAGCATTTGACTAGTGAAAAGAAATTGAGTTCTTATGTATACTTCTATTAAAGAAGTTCTTAGAATTCTTCAAACACTGTGTACTTTGTTTCATCTTTTAGAAGGATATTATGACAAGAAAATCTGCACTATTGACAATGTTCATTAATTTTCTTAATGTCTTGCTTAAATTCCCATCCTGAGCAAAGAGAAAATTGCCAGTGAGTGTTCTGATCTACAGATAAATCCAGCAGCTGCTGACAAGCAGGAAAGGGGATTCTGGACACACTGAAATCGTGTTCACTGTCCCTTGGAGCCTAGGGAGTCCTCCCAAATAATTATGGGCAAAATGTTGTCTGAGCCTAGAAAGACATTTTTAATGACAATCACTTCATATGTCTTAATGAGAGTTAATAAGTTTATTTATCCTTTGGTTGTATTAGGAACTGTAATGGATCTCTACTCTGTAGAGCAGCATTCCTAATTATTATTATTACTTATTCCTATCACAATACAAAAAGTAGCCTCTTTGTCACAGGATATCTATGCTGTGCATGCCTGTAGCTTTCTTTTCTTTCTTCTTCCACAGCACTGAAGTAAGCAGAATGAAGGCTAATCCTTATTTCCATATACCCCAGAATGAGAAGTAGTCTTCATTTTCTTTATGTTTTTCACTAAAAATGAGCTTATTTTAATTGCATTTATTTTCTCACACTTTAGTCATGGAGGACAACATCTGTCTTAAAACTCAAGTGTATCTTGGTCACAGTTCTGATGCTTTAATCACCAGCCCAAGAATATGAAAATACAGCACACAGAAATAGGGAGTGTCTCAGAAGGGAGAGCTGCTCAAAAACATGAGAGAACATGTGAGAACTGGCAATCAATGGAGGAGAGTAACCCACACTGGAGGAGATGGCAATGGTGCCACCATCACATAAAGATCAGAGACCATATCAGTGTTTCCAGCTTGGGAAGACTCAAGCCCATGTCACCTGCTTCCTGGTAGAATGCTCCATCCATCAGGGTGCAGAAAGGACAGGGGGACTAGGGAAAGGGGCCTTTGCCCACATTCTTCAGGCTTGGAATCAAAGGAAAGCTAAGCCAGGAAAAGCTTGATGCCAGGAAAGCAAAACCAGAGACTCTGTACCTTAGATACTGCACTGCAGCTACTTCAGAGGGAAAGGGTTTCTCTTTCCTCCAGAATTTTGTATAATGTTATTAATTAAACTGGAGTCCAAAACAGACCTGCAATGCAGAATTATGCTAATAGCATAGAGACACAGGGTCCTCCTCCTACTTTTGGTATGCAATAGCCATTTTTCATTACTCTCAAACCACAGGGACCTGAGTTCTGAGAACCTGAAGACTGGCAGAATTTGCCAGCACTGTGTCTTAATTTTGATTTACGTTCCCCTCACTCCAGAAATAAAGGGAATTTAAAAGTGATAAATGGTTGCAATATATCAAGGTCTGATTTTATTTTCTGGAATACTCTTTGTTCTGTAGAATATTGTGAGAAAAATTACAGTTATACAGGCTTTAAACCTTGCCTGCAGTGAACAGTCTTTTTGAATATTAATGAGGACACATACAAAATAAAATTTCAGGCAGAAGTTACAACTGGGCTAAAATGAAAGGAAACAACTCTTTTGCTGCCAATAATGAACAAGCTGATGATCTTCCATGGCTTATAATAAGTAAATCAAAAAAGCAAATGCAATAAATTACTGATTTTGGAAATATTATCTAGAAATAAGTAGAAAACAAAGGCAAATAAGATTATGTTATAAAAGTGATATATTACTCCTACCAGAAAAAAATGAATTATGAGAAAAAGTTTACTGAAAAAGAAACAGGTTTATATGGTAAACATGGTGACATTGAATCAGGGCAGCAATGGCACATTGCATAGAGCAGCAAACTTGCTTGTTAAGGAGATTAAGGCAGCTCATTTAGTCTCTCTGCTTTTCCTGTAGATACAGGTACAGCCTGGGATTCCAAGTTGCAATTTGGTGAAACTTCAAAGAGTATCAATTTCGTGGAGCAGCTGCAGAGAGCCCTGGGGTTGCATTTCCTGTCAGAAGTGCTGAAATTACATTTTTTGTGAAATTTCATAAATTTTCCTTTTAGTCTGATTTCAACTGGACAGGTAGTCCTGCTTTCTTGCTAGTTATAACCTGTGATGGCATTCTGGAATACATCCATATTTTCTTTGCTTTTTACCAGTAGAGATAACATAGGGTTTTGAAGCATATGAAATCTAATACCGGTTAAACTAGATATTCCCATGTCATTTACTGAATGATATCCTGTAAAAGATTTGATTTATCACTGTGCAGTCAGATATATTTATTTTATTTATAATATTTTGTACAAAGATTTTGCTCATCCTTGTCTGCTGTGGATAAACACAAAGGTAGTTTGGGCATCTGTATTTTATGTTGACATGATTACATGTGACTACAGTGAATGAAGTCAAGGGAAAAATTTTTGTTGATATTAAACAAGAGAGAAATTCCTCTAGCAACATCTGGGATAAAATGAAGATTGCATAACTTAGAGCTGCCTGTGGTCATATTGAATTTTCATTCTGTCTGCTAAAAGCACTTCATCACCCCATCGTGAAATTTGTGAATCCTGCTCTGTAGAGTTGCTATAGAAATAGTTATACATTTGTCAGCACAATTCATGAAGCCAAAGATCTAAACCCAATAGGGACCCCCCCCACACACACCATGATTATCATCTTCAGCAACTCATTCCAATACAGACAACTAGATATTTTTTATTACTTCATGTTGCTTTAATAATGAAGATTCATATCCCTGAAGATATGAATAGCTGCAGTGAAACTTGGCTTTCCAGAGCACTCTCATTGTATTTTGCAATGCTGAGGGCTACTTCACTGGCTTTGGGCCAGTAAGTTGTATTCTTTTAGGGAAAATCCCATTTTCCTATTTGTTTTCTTTTTAATTTATGGGACATTTCTGTATGTATACAATTTCTAAAAATAGTACTATACCAAGAAATAAAAAGAAAGATAAAAGTATCATGGAGGGAAAGACAAACATTTCATATAATGAAAACATATTGTGTTTTGAATCAAGACTCTTGGCTTTGAAAAAAGACCCTGAAAATGAACCCAAAATGAGTATTTTTCAGTGTAAATCCAGGCACTCTATTTGTGTTATTAAAATAATTTTACCATGGTCCTTGGTTAATGAGCTAATTTAATTCTTTCTAGGGAACAGCAAACAATAGAGTAGAAAGGAAAGATGGAGAGGGATAAATTTCAGAGATGCAAAGCATGGTGTTCATAGTGCTTCATACTTTGATGGCTTGTGTCCCATGGCAATTCATGGCATGAGAGCAAAACTGAACCTCCCAGTCAACACTGAAGAGATGTTGCTTGTTTTACATATCATAGAATCATAAAATGCTTTATGTTGGAAAAAACATTAGAGATCATCTAATTCCAAGCCCCCACCATGGGCAGGGATGCCTTCCACTAGACCAGGTTGCTGAGAGCATCTCAAGCCTTGAACAATTCCAGGGATGAGACATCCACAGCTCTAGGTAACCTGTCCCAGTGCCTCACCACTCTCACCGTAAAGAATTTCTTCCCAACATCTAAACCTTCCCTCTTTCAATTTAAAAACATTATCCCTTGTCCTGTCATTTTCTGTCCATATAAAAGGTCTCTCACCAGCCTTCGTGTAGGCTTCCTTTAGATAGTGGAAGGAATGAAGTGTCCCCAGAGACTTCTCCTCTCCAGGCAGAACAAGCCGCACTCTCTCAGCCTACCTTCACAGGAGATGCCCTCAGAAAAAACCCTTGGAAGAAAAACCCCAGGGGCATTGCAAGGGTCACTAGTTAATATTGAGAGCTAATATTGTACAGTCAGTCTGCTCCAATGAATATGCTCCAGACACTCCAGACTTTTAAACTTTTGGGCAGCACTGCATCCAGAAAAAACAGATTTATCACACTTCTGCATGGGAGCTGACAACTATATGAAGGAGCCTCACGTTGTTTTTCTTTCCCTCATATCAGTGAACAGGAGATGGAGAACCTTTGAGATGACTAAAGGTGCAAAGAGGCATCATATTCACACACTGAGGAAGGACAGAACTCCTAGGAGTCCTACTTGCCGGGTGGCTTTACTTGTGGGGTGGTCTTACTTTAACATGAAAATGGGATAGTTGAGGCTGGAGGTGCTCCTGCAAAAAAATAATTGTATTAAAAAGAACAAGAAGAACTAGTAGCAATTGTAGTCAGTGATGTAATGTTTTCATAGCTTAGTTTTCTCCCCATTTTTCATAAAACATGGCAAAACTCACTTTTTTTATTTGTGTGTGTGAAAAATATTAAACCTGTTGAAGTTTAGTTGTATACCTTAAGTCTGGGGCTGGAAAATATCTAATAACAAGTAGCTCAGGGGCAAGCTAACAACAAAGTTTCCTAAAATAACCTGTTGCTTGATTTCTCCAGCATCTACTCATAATCTAGGAGCCAGCTTTGTGCAGTGTCTGATCAGCAATGCACAGACCTATTCCCATGTGTTACATGGAAAACAGTTTCTCCCTGCTCTTAAATAAATGTACAGTGCTCTTATGTACTCTTCTAGTGGCTACAGAGGAGCACTAGGAGCAGAAGTGACAAATCACAGTACTCTTTTTAGAAGGAAGAATGAAAAGATTAGAGTCAGGCTTCCTGAGGAGAGAGACATACAGTGTCACAGGAGTTCTGTGAAGCATCCCTGTGTGCCTTTGTGCAGAACCAGCCTCCTTTCTGGACACTTGGCAGATTTACAGATGCCACCCTTTAGACACAGCTGTTTAGCTGCCTAAACGAAACTCCCTGCTTTAACTTATGAGCTAATGCCACTGTAAATATTTGACAGCATTTCTCCAGGCCTTCAGCAGCCTCCAGGAGCATTCAGGCACTCCACACATCCAGCTCCAGGGATGGGTCTGTGTTGAAGCGCTTGAATTGAGCCTTTTGTCACTCATTGGCTGAAATGAACACTGGCCTCATTAACTGTATTGATCATTGACTGATAACTTGTGAATGCTGACATCTGTTTCTAGTTGTCCCCACACACATCTGTAATGCCACATGAAATGCTTTAGGATGTGAAACCTCTCTGGGTGGGACTCACATATATAACACAGGATTTGTGGGAAA
The DNA here is from genome assembly GCA_024734555.1 of Trochalopteron elliotii. Taxonomy (NCBI): domain Eukaryota; kingdom Metazoa; phylum Chordata; class Aves; order Passeriformes; family Leiothrichidae; genus Trochalopteron; species Trochalopteron elliotii. The sequence goes on along the minus strand of JANPWX010000085.1, from coordinate 178,395 downwards.
TCAGCTGAAAGCCAGGTGAGCTTCCTGACACAGAGCAAGTGACACAACGTGACTACACGGGGTGCCCAGTAATGTTTCCAGGTGGATTCACAGGGAGCTAAACCTACAAGACTTGGCAAGAAAAATCCAATATTATTATTCATATATCTATTTGCATCTTTTTATGGTAATTGAAAAATTAGACTTTCATAAGCAGTGTCTACAAGCCTCCTCATTTCAGTACCACAGACTGGTACTTCTGAATGAATTTTTGTAAGGAACTATGTGATCTCCTATTTGAAATTTTTTCGTCCATTTTGATATTAATAAGAAGGAATTCTGTCTAAATATATATTTCAAAATTTCTAGTATGGCTTAGTCAGAATAGCAAAATTAATGAGATCAGCAGTACATACTGCAGGATGGAAAATCTTTAGCTGAAATGAAGATTGGAATTTTGTGCTTGAGAAAATCTCTTACTGACTCCTTTTGTATATGTCAAGATCATCAGAGAGCAGAAAAACTTTTGGTCAAAAACTCTGGGTCAAATCCAACTCACAGCATTCTATAAAAAAGTAATACTCACTTAAACCCTCTTTCTTCTGTTGTTCACTTACAGTTTGCCTAGAGGTCTGATCTGAAATTATTTGGTTCTTTGCATTTTGAACAGATTAATCTATTATGAAGGAGGGTGTGTTTATTTACTTTAAATTAACAATCATTGTTCAGATAAATTGAGTTGTTTTCCTACTTAACATTTTAGGATTTTTGGTTTAGTGTTCTCAGAGCCCTCTAGGCAATGGAACAAATTGGTGGAAAGTAAATTATTAACATACATTCAGTCAGGCATATATAATCAGCCCAATTTAAAGTCATTATGTCTTATATAAACAAGTACTGTATATATTTAAATATTTATCATAATTTACAGAGTGGCTAGGATGCAGAATACTCAAACTCTTTTAAAGAGTATCTGAAATGTTATGTAAAACTTCAGCAGCTGTAAGCACAAGATCTCTAGAAAGAGTGAATAGGTGGAGAACTAATTTGTTTACAATTAGTAACAATTGTTGATATTTCCTTGGTCAAGAAGAGTTTAAAAAAAATCTTGTATTTTGCCACATATGGAAGAGACTTGACACTTGAAAGGAGATACTTGGAAGGGAAAATAAAAATTGTTTGTGAAGCCAGACCAAATAACAGGAAAGCATAAATGGAGACAGGCTTTGGAGATGTCTTTGAAGTCTCCTAATGACAAAATTTCCTCATTAGCCTAGAAATTTCAACTTGAGCAAGTAAACAAAAGCTGTCAACGGTGGTCATATCTCTCGACCAACAGTGAAAAGACTTTAGACACTTTTCTCAGGAGGACTCTTTGACCAGGCATCAAAAGTTAACATAAATATTAGAGAACTGTGGAAGGTGACAGGGAGGTGACACTTGTAATTTTCTGTAAACTCACAAGTGTTCCAAACCATCCAGAAAACACAGTTCAGAAGAAGATTGAGCACTGGGTCTGTTTGCCCTCCAAATGAGAGACACACATCACATAAGGCTTGGCACTAAATGTTTCAGAGTAAGTAATTTCTGCTACCCTGAGAAGACTGTGTGCTGGAATAATAAAAGCTCCTGCAGTTTCTCTCCTCTTGTTTCTGGTTCTTGTTTATTAACAAAACATGAGAAAATTAAATATTAGATTGGCAGAGCCTAGTTTCTAATTGCCTTGAGCATTTGTGCATCAATATTTTACCAAGAGAATTATAATCTCAGTCAATTCTTTCAGATTGCTTAGACAGTACATTCAAGACCTTAAAACAAGTCACTCTGGCAAATCTTGCAAAATTAAACATGATACAAAAATGAGAGATGCTGCTGAGGGGAAAAAAAATGTAATTTCATAATTTCAAATTTAAAAGTACATTCCATTCCCTTGGAAAAAGACAGGTCTATAGGTTCTTAATGAGTGAAACAAATGATAACAAAAAATTCAGACATTGCAAATACTTTGGAAGGCTAAAGAACAATTTTCATTAACCTCAAAAGCTTTATTGTTTCAGTAAGGTTCCAAGAAAATATGATCCATCGAAGTCTCATTTTAAAAACACATTCCTTGTCATATTTCTCCTAGAAGAAACAATTATACTTACCTTTAACCTAACTACTGGGAGCCCACCCACTGAAAATATTTGAGCAAATCTGACAGGAGAGGTAAGAAAGGTTGTTTACTTGTGGGTTATATTGACTTTTTGTTCCCTTTGCAGTACTGAAAGGAGTGTTTGGAGGTTTCTGCCTTACAAGATCAGAAAGCTGACAGAGAAGGGTAAGCAGTGCATTCATTATCATATATTGTGAGGTTGTTTTTTCTTGTATTCTTCCTGCAGTTCTTGAAGTGCACAGATGAAACACTGATATGACTCTCTGCTCATCCACAGCTTTTTGCAGTGCCAACCCTAGAGGAATATGAAAATAAAATTAAACCTCTCCCCAAAAAATCAAACCTGATAATGTTTCACAGCTCTTGTGTATATCAGGTTGCAGTAGCTCTACTTTTTTTCTGAGACCCCTATTTTATACCACTGGCAAAAGCTGTGAGAGTGGAAGACATTCTCAACATTCTCTAATACAAACTGTAAACATGCATAAAACCAGGGGAAAATTAGGTCTAAGAGCAGTAATTCTCCTATTTATAAGGAGAAAAAAATAATCCAGCATCTGGGCTGTGAAAGGATTACCTGTAAATTTCATACATTTAACCTGACAATTATTAAATTTGTAGCTCACTCTCCCAGGGCACCAGATCTGCATCCCAAACATTAATTTTTGGGAATAGCTACCTGGGCTCTCTGACAATATTCCAGTGCAGGACAGCAGATTGCTTATTCACAGCCTGGACTTTCCTGGCAGGAAAGGGAGATGGAACCCAAAGTGTAAAACTAAAACATAACAAATGGTGATTGTTCAAAGAACATAAGCATCTCTAAACAGAATTGTTAACTAATGACTTCTCCCTCCTCCTGCCCACCTGATATTTCCCCTAGAAATGTCTTATACTGCTGTAGTTGAAAATAGTCTACATAAAAAAGACTGTTAAATAATTATTCAAAATATGTAGTACTTTTTTTTTTTTTTTCAAATTCCCTTTCAGACAACTATTCTGTAACTGTGTTCCCTTCTCCAAAAACTTGAATACTTGCACTTAGAGCAGGACTTGTACGATATTAGTTGAATGAAAAAGAAAAAAACATCATTCAACCAGGCCTTCCTTGCTGGTTCTAATACAGCAAGATTTATATCTTCTACCAACAATATAATTTGGAGGCTATAACCTCCAAACACATGCATTGAGATAAATTTCTCTCCACTTTTTCTGTTGCAGCCACAAAATTTCCCAAACTTGGTAGAAGTGATTAATAGTTCTCTTTTAATTCAAAAGGGCTACTTAAAATGTCTTTTAGTTGCTGTGGAAGTTTTTCCCACGAAAACTTGCATTTGAGTGTGAGGAAACAATCAATCAAAAATTAATCCCTAGGAGCAAGAGATTAGTGGAAATGAATTAAATGAGAACAAGTTGCCTTTTGAGTGAAACTACTAAAAATGTAGCTTTTCAGGCAGAACAAGAAACATTATTATTAGGCAAGCAGTATTCTCATTTTAAGATTATGTATTTTGTAAAATGCTTACGACTAGCGATTATTTCTTCTGTATTAACAAAGCAACACATGCTACAGTAATGCAAGAGTAATGCCTAGGTAATCCATAATCACTGCCAGAATTTGGCATAAATGTAAATGCTAGAGCATTATCTCCTTTGTAGTTATTATTATGAAAAAATTCCAATATAAAATTCTACATATAATTGGAAAAATATGTACTAATTCTACTTCCTAGATGTAATTCTTTTCAAGGATTTTTATCTTTCCTGAACACCTTGCAAGACGGTCATTGGTTTCCTGATGAAGCAGAGTTCAACACAGAGTAAAACAAGTGTTCATACTTTTCGATTTAGTTTATAAATAGTTTATAATAAATACCTTCTTAGAACCAATGGACAAATAAGTACTTTCTAAATAGTAAGTCATTCTAAAAAACTGTAGCATACATCTGCATGGTAAATAAAAAGGGGAAGCCAAGCCTCTTTTTTTATTCTTTAACTTCTCTGTTGCCCCTCCTGGTTGACCTAGATTATGTGGTAAATCTAAGAGATTTTCAGGCTGTCCTGAGGCATTGTATAGGGTGTTCTGACCTCAGTCTTTCATAATAGGGATAAACTTTGGCTGCTCATTCCTCCAAGGACCGTGATTTTTCATTTGTGGATGCTGAAATTGTAACTGTTTCATCAGCTAAAAGCCAGATGGAATTCACCCTAGAGTACTGAAGCAGTGAACAGAGGTTACAGCAGAGCCTCTCTCCATCATCTTGCCAAAGCTCTGGGTGTCCGGGTAGGTCTGTAGCTGGATTCTGAGGTGCATCAAACACAGCATAACCAGCCAGTAAAAAGAGAAAAAGAGGTGATTTTACCTCTGTATTCTGTACCTATGTGACCTTTTCTTGAGCACTCTGCAGTTTCTGGCCTTCACAATTTAAGTGAAATGTGAAAGTTCTGGAATGCCTCCAGAGGAGGGCAACAAAGCTGAATGAGGAGCTGGGAGGAATGTCTTGTGAGGAGCAGCTGAGGGCTCTGGGCTTGTCCAGTCTGGAGAGGAGGAAACTGAGGGGGAACCTCATTGCTCTGTGCAGCTTTCTGAGGAGGGGAGATGGACAGGACAGTGCTGAGCTCTTGTCCCTTGTGCCCAGTGACAGGGAATGGCTCAGTGCTGCACTAGGGCACATTTAGACTGGACATTAGGAAACATTTCTTTCCTAGGAGAGTGTGTAAACACTGGAACTTCCTATAGGCTTCCTATAGAGTTCATCAGAGTTCCAGGCCTGTCGCTGTTTAAGTCCTTAAGGACATGCTTTAACTTTTGGTCAGCCCTGGAGAGGTCCAGGTGGTTGGACTGGATTATTGTTGTAGGCCACGTACAAAACTCTCTAGTCTTATCTGTTCTACTCAACTCTGTTCACTCACATTTGTCAATTCATGTTTGACAGCAACAAGATGATGGTAAAAATTCTTTCTTTGGAACATGGGCATTTCTAATCACACACTATTGCCAGAAAAGGAGGATCTTCTGTGTTTGGGACAGAGTTGCCATTCTGCAGTTCTGATGCCTGCTGAATTACAAGTAATTTTAGGAAAAGATTAAGGTTGTTTGTTAGTCTTTTCTCATAAAATATCATCACAGAATCTGTATTTTATCAATATGTACAAAACATTAAGGTAGTAAAACTGATCTCACTTGGTAATACCAAAATTATAGAGCTGCATATGGAACCAGGTAGATGTCAACAAGTCTCTCTTTATTTTTCCTCATGCTCTGAAAAGAATGCATAACATCCTATAAAAGATCTTGATTCTCTACAGAATATCTAGATCCAGCCAAAAAAAACCCTATATCTGCCATCAGGCAGAGCTTGAAGGGTTCCCTTGGAAGTGATGGCAAAATACTCTGGGTTTAGAATGGGTTTATGGGTTTAGAACTGCCTGAGGTAATGTTACATCTGTTGCTACTAATGCTGATTGTGTTTGTCCATATACATCCACCTATGAGGTGTATTTAGTTTATTTAATTTTTAAGTCAACAATACCAATTCATACTTCTTACATAAGAAAGTCGCCTTAAGTTAATTATTCATGCATGATAATAAGTCTATAAATTGATAGAAAACAGTACTTCCTTGATGCAGTACTGGAAAACAATTTTTTCCAGAAATGTTTTACCTGCAGAAACTCCAAGACCCAAGAAGCAGAACTTCAAACATAATTAGGTACTTAATCAACCAGCGAGCTGCCTAGGAGAGGCAGAAGCTCCTCAGATCTTTCTCTCACTGAAAGGTAAGTGACTAAATGTTAGCATCCTGTTAAAGCAAGGCATGATAGATCTTTCCCTTGCCAATGGAGGTAATGAGGCACTTTTGGAGGGCTGTTCATCTTCTTGGACAGACATTTCTCAGTATGGGAGGAATCTTCCTGTGCAGTATTTTATTTTTTTTTCCCTTCATTAACTCAAAAGGAAACCTTTTAGCAGATTGACTAATTCACCCAAGTCTTGAACTAGCACAATTAATGCCAGATCTCACCAAATTCAATGTTTTATCCAATTCTTAGAGGTGTTGGAGGAAAAAAAAAACAATTCCTTTACTTTTCTGTTGATATGCAAGCAGTGTGTAGAAACTATTAACTATAGAAGACAAGTTTCCTCAGGGAGGGAGACAGGTGTTCCCAACACAAACTAGGAATTAAATGAAGTGCAAAATGATACAACTTTGGCAGATATGAAATATTACCCTTTTTTTTACCTCCATCCACAATGTTTTGCTTTTTGTCACTGACTCAGTGACTGTCAGATGTGTTCAAGGCTCTGCTCTAAACAAGGAACAACAGATCCATTATCACAACTCTGTCCAGACAGCTGTAAAGAGTGTGTCCAGTTCTGGCAAGCCCTATGCACAGCTAGAAGACCCACAGTTTCAAAATTTCACAGATAATTTATTCATTATCTTGTTTTCCACCACTACTTTCTAAAAATAAACACTTATTTCTTACTTTCTTGGTTTTCTGCATATGATCTCGGATTTTATTAAGAGAGATCAATTTAATCAAAAACCTATTTTTCAAAGCACTAGATAAGAACAACCAAATAGGAAGTATGCCAAATATATTCACAACATGAGAATCTCACTGAAAGTAATTTTTTCTTGAACAGCAAGAGATTTTTCAAGAAAACATAATTTTCACATATACAGATATAAAGCATTCATTAATCGTTCTTCATTACATTCAGAAAAAAGTGCATCTTATTGCATCTTTAATAAGATTTCTGTTAGCTTTCAGAGTGTTGTTATTACAAACATCACAGACATACAGTTCATCTTATGCAACATTCATAAGATATCAGTATGAGATTGAACAAATGAATAAGTGTATTTTAGAGAGATCTGACTTCCAGTTAGTGAAAATGAATATAATGTCTGCAGATATTTGGAACCATATGTCTCTACAAATGATTGGTATAATTAGTGATCTTTTTATTGATAGTACTGATGGTTTGAGATTATATTTATTCCCGTATGACAATTATAAATAGCTGTTAGGGTTAGCCCTGAGCAGCTGAGCTGCTTGCTCACTTCCCCCCATCAGCCCCAGTGGAACAGGGGAAGAGAAAAGAAAGAACTAAAGAAAGAAATATTGGAAGGTCAATAAGAAAAAAACTAAAAGAAAAGTTGTTTAATAAGTGAAATGTAAGTGGAATAAGAGAAAACAAAAACAAAAAAAGAGAAGGAAGGCACTCACCTATGGGTAGACCCTTGCACAGACAGTTCCTGAGCAAAAGATATCTAATCCTAAACATCTCTCTTTTCTCTTTTATTGCTTGTTAGGATGTTATGTGATATGGAATAAGTCTTTGATGAGTTCAGGCCATCTGTCCAGTTGTGCTTCCTCCCAACTGATTGTGCATCCCCAGTCTAATCACTGCAGGGGCTGAGAGAGAAACAAAGGACTTGATGCTGTATGAGGACAACAAGATCTCTCTGTTGGGACTTAATGCCTAAATAAAACAGATATGAAAATATTTTCATAATTTCTTCTCTTTCAGTAAAGGTTTTATATTTTAAAAATGTGTAATGTTTTGACATTTGCATTAAAATCGAAGAGGCAACCCTGTGACTAAGTAAGTTAAATAGTTAATCTGACATAAATGTAATAACCCTCTTGTGGTTGTTATCAGGTTGGGAGAAGTACAACTCATAATCTCAGAAAAGATACCAACACAAGTAAGATCTAGCATTCATCATCAGTAAAAAGGTGGCAGAAATAATGGGCTATGATCAATATACTAAAATAACAATTATTTTGTTATGTTGAAGCCAACTCAACTGATCATATAATTTTATTTTATACACCTATAGCTGATAAGGCAAGTCATAGGAATGAAAGTGCAATTTCAGATCTGACAGTTAAATGACTGACAAGAATTAAGTATATCGGCTATGAATAATTGCATTGTACATATTATGAAGGTAAAATCAGAAAGAAAAGGACTAAATAAACAGTCTACATTTTCAAGTATTTCTCTGATCAGAGAGTGAAAAATTTGTCATGGAAGTCTCAGGCTTTCAGTACTGCGTGTGAGACATAAGATAATGTAAATGTATTTAAACAGGTACAACAGCTGGCAATAGACAAAACTGTGGGTTTACTTTTTAATTATTGCCTTATATAACACAGCCTGGCAAAGTGGATGTCCTACTTTGTGTATTCATTTATTCAAAATTTCCCACTCTAGATATATATTACTGGTTATAGTACTGAATATTTATATCCTGTACTGGGAAGTTGGGCTAGACTATCTCTAGAGGCCTCTTCCCACCCAATTCATTCTATGATTGTGTTTATTTATTTACTTACTGCTTCTTAACAGTCTGTTAGAGGTGCAACACAACCTTGCAAGTAACCAAAACTAAAATAATTTCTAGAAAAAGACCCAAACTTCCTAAATTACTTAATCTTTCTGTTCTAACCAGCAAAATTTTTCTCTAATAAAAAGATGACTTCCAACATCTGCATACGCATACATTAATCTACTTGTTAAAAAAAATCTTTCCCTCTTTGTAGGAAACTGAAGTGTCAAAAGCATCAACAATAGCAGATACATTCTAGGGCACCTTTGCATGTTTTGCCAAAGATAATTAAACTGTCCTGCTTCAGCCTGCACTTCCTAGTGACAATTTTCCACTTGATTTTCCACAGAAAAATGTATCTGACAAGAGGCTTGGAGGAGGGAGCATTCCCTCAGGTGCAACACTTGTCTCTGTCCCCCTATACCTAGAGGAAAAACAACAGAAACCATGAGGACCCTGGAGATGCATCTGGATATTTGTTTTACAGATTACATATGCTGATGGCCAAAAAATTTCAAGTGACCGCATATTTTTTAGGTTTATATCTCCAAACTAAATCAGAAATCTTTCAGGTTTGCCCTTGACTTTGAGCAGGGAAGCAGAAACATCTACATTAAGAAAGTTCCTATTCTCTCATAACTATGTGTTTTTCTTTATTATCATTCATATCAAAACCAAGAAGATAATTTGACTTCCTATTTTAAGGCAATATCTTCTGATGCTGACACGTTGATATTCATGTGCTATCATCAGAAAAAAAGCAATTGTCTGAATATGAAAAACTACAAAATGAAAAAGCCCCAAACCTAGGAAAGAAAGGGTAAATGAAGGTCTCATCCTGGAATTTTTATCCTGGAAAACTAACTTTTCTTATCTCTATAATCCTTTTGAGATGTAGATGCAGTTTTTAAGGCTTTAAATCTGATAAACAATGTTCACAGTCTGCTGATGAAATGAAACTGCTGACGGTCATTAAAATGCAGGAGAGGCAAAGATTTCTGATTCAATTAGATTGTTTTGCACACCCAAATTTAAATACAGGAGTGCACGCTGATTTGCAATGCTTAGGCTTTGATTAAGGTTAAAAATGAACACTTTAACTATATTTGGGTATAAACACATGGAATTTTTTCTATATACATAGGTGAAGACTATAAATATATATAAACTATTAATTAGACAATTCTAACTGGAATAAGAGACTGTTATGTAATAATGTCCCTTCTTCTGACAGCTAATTGAATGATCCAAGAATTAAATTAACTACTTGAGTGCACTGGATATCACAGATATTTTATTATTCACATGGCTGTTGGATATTAAATAAAAATTGAAAATTTATTGATCAAATAATTTGACATTCACCCAGGGGTTTTGCTTAGCCCCTTTTTATCTTCCTTTGAGACTGACGGCTCTGAGTGTGAGCAGTGTTGGAGTTTCTCCACTAATAAACTGTTTCCTAGTATTCCTTCAATGGATGCTGCCATTTCCACTGAGACAGTGTTAATTACCAGTGTTAAGTGAAATGTGCTTTCATCCCAGAAGTTGCAGCTACTGCAGCAGAAGGACAGCAAATACCTTGGAAGACCTCCAAAATTAAGGTCTTGGCTACTGTAAGCTCTACATGCTCCATGATATTTTCCAAAGTGCAGAGGCCTTAGCTTGATTGTCCAGCTGAAGTGTAAACTGCAATGAGATTTGGCCTCATTTAAATTCTTCTGTAGCCACAGTCTACCATGTACAACATTAGGTTTGTCTGCAGTGAATTAAAATAACAAAAATGTTCAGCTTTAAATCTGGAATTTTGCAGAAAAAATCAGAATACGTAAGGTGGGGTTTTTTTGGAAGGGAATCAATAACTATATTTAAAGTATTGTCAATACTCCCTGTTAATTCTACAGCAATTTTGCAGTTTATAATATAGCTCCCCATTCAACATATTTCCCCTTTCAGGAAAACACTTAGACATGTGGCCAGGTACAACAAACTTAAGCATAGCTGAAGGCATTTAAGCACTGTTCAGAGGTAATACTTGCACTGAAGATGTAAACAGAAAAACAATGGGGAAAAAACACACATTGTGGTAACTTTTTGCATCCAAAATCAGTTCAGAATATAAATACTGCTCTGAATTTAAACTAAACAAAATCTCTGGGAAAACATACATATGTTATAAAATATTTGAAGGAGGCACACTACAAAGAAATAAGGAATTAACATTTGATTTTAATTACAGCTATTTGAGTTTTACTTTCAACACTTCACCTTTCGCTCTCCCAGTCTATACAAAAAGAGTATTTGAATTTTGCTCATCATTAACTTGATTTTTGAAAATAATGTGATTACCCTGGAGCTTTTTTGGCTAGTGTATAACAAAACAGGAATTTTGCACTCATGTTTGTAAAAGGCAGAGTGCTAGATGAGCACAAAACAAATTCACATTCATCAATGGTTCTAAATATAGTTTATTGACAATATGTTCTCTGCATGATCCTCCAACACCAGAGGCCAATGGAAGCTGTTGCTGGTAAAGCTGAAATATATGCAGAGCAAGGTCAGCTGTTGCTGCCAACATATTTTTCCTCAGGTAATGTTGCCAGAAGGCCACAAAGATTGGAAACCACTGACTGAAATAGAAAACTTTTTTTTATGTAAGGTCAGCTTCTGTACCTGTCTCAGTATCCCTTCCAGCTAATGGGCAATCAAAACAAAGAAAGTCAAAGTTTAAGGTCTCAAACCCTAGTTGCAAGACAAATATGCTGACTAAATAGGATCCAGTTTTTTCATGATAACTTAGACCAATATTTGCTATCTGGTAGTTCAGAAGCACAATCAGAACATTACAGAATTAATGACTGAAGGATGGTCGGTGAAATTCAAGATAATGGTACACAGCTGGTGTTTGGCAGAGACAGCTGTTTTGTTCTGGCTGATCATGTATAATAAAACACACTGCATGTGAAGGAAAAAATTCCTAAACTTTTAAGCCATTATACTGATATTTGGTATACAGGGAATTAGTATTTGTGCTTGCTATACAATTTCACCCAAAACTAAAATGCAGCCTACTTTTTCTCCTTCACATCATAACCATAATTTGCCCCTTGATATGTCAATTAAGAAAAATATCTTATTCATATGTTTTAGCAAAGGTAAGTAAGGCTTTGGGCTGTCTCAGAAGAAAAGGAAAGGGAAACCTGACTGATGTGATCACAACAGAAAACAGCAGGTATGTGTTTGTAAATGATGTCATATTTTCTGTAAATATTAAATTCCATAGCATTTAGATACCTGGGCTGTTGTAGGGTACTATTAAAGGCTTTTCATTACTGCTGACTGTATTCAGCAAATTTTCAAATGTCCAGAGATCACCTCATTAACATGCAGACAAGGACTACAGACCTTTGGGAGATAGATAAACAAGAGCCACAGGAATAAAAGTTAAGTTTTGGATGACATGGATAACACAAGTTTTATAATAGCAACTGAAGAGAACAAGAACTCATCTGAAATAAAAATATGGTACTGATTTCAGTACTGTGAAGGACTATATAAAACAGCAGAATTAGGTTTGGGGTTTTTTTCTCCTAATAACCTAGAACACAGATTTCCTTTTTCCTCCCATCCTAATAAAGAATATTAATTACACAGATACATCTACAGATGGATTTAAGTACAGCTTTGGGAAGGCTGCTGTCTTGTGTGCACATATAACGAATCTATGCTAGGATTTTTCATGGGATGCACAACTGCACAAAAAAATTAAGGCAATCTAAGCCCTCACTAAGATATCATTAGCACATTAATGAAATTGTTGTCTGTTTAGCTTCCTGCCCTGTTTTTCATTTGTCTGCAACGTTGTAAAGACCTCTCTGCCCTACCCTTCTGCTCCACACATGGCTGCTCTGAGCCACTGCACAAACCCCTGTGTAAATGTGCCATGCTTGTCACTTTATTCTGACAGGACAAGCCAGATGAAGGAGAGAGAGAAAGCTATTATCTTTCTACACAGGAGGCAAAATGAAGAAATATTAAGTCGCTAATATGAGGTTTCACAAGAAAACTTTGGCTGGCAGAAATTAAATATAGATCACAAAACCTTAATACTCTGTCTCCCTCACAGGGTTGCTGTCTCCATTGGTACCCATAAGCTCTAAGAAGCTTTGATGTTCTTGGTAAGGGAAATAACAAAATAACATTAAAATACATTCCACAAATGTATTCCAGATTCAGTATGGTTTAGGCATGAAATCTGCTTCCAAATGAATTTAGATCTGGATCTAATAATTTTATTCAATGCTATAAGGACCAACAAGCAGAAAAAAAAAAAATAAAGGCTTTTGATACTTGAATAACTGGCCTGTTCAAATCTGGTTGGGTTTTTTTCCCCTGTTTGCATGGCTTCCCAGAAGTGGTATAATAAAGTCTCTGATCAAAGTAATTAAAGATTCTAATTAATAGGGGGAAATCACATTTACATATGGTATGACTCCAAATTTCAATTAATTGCTCTAGACAAGAACTTACTCCAAATTCTCTTCCTGACAAGCTGCAGAAGTCATTACTAATTAGTCAATGTTTTTCAAACATGATATACTGATAGAAAAGTAGAATTGTCATTATTCTAACGCCAGATAACAATCAAATTTTAAATTAAATAATGTGCATGTGACAAATTTTTCATACCTAGGAGTGAGTTTAGTTATCAGTAATGGTTCTGTCACTTTTTCAGATAATTCTTGAATGGAGAATTTGGTTCCACTACTGGAAATCACAATGCTGTTCCTTGAAAGTTGAAACAAATAATGAATTTTTTGTATTTATACAGTTATTTCTATCATCACATTTATTTACTTACCATGAGGTCCCTGGAAAAATTCTAAACCCCTTTCCCAACAAAACAGGATCAGTTCTCTGCACCTGTGGACAAACTGCCTTTACAGCAAGTTGTTTGTAAATAAGACCTGCTCAGATATTCAGGGATCATCCTTTCTGCTTAATAAAATGAACATGTGACGTATGAAGATGAATTTGTCATTGGTTTTGTTTGGGTTTTTTATCAAGAAAACTGAAATTAATCCCTTGTCCCCCTACATTGTCAGGCAATCTTTATTCATTGATAGAATTTGAGGCAGACCAACACAAATAACATTTTCTGTCACTGCTTATGCAAGTCCAACAGACTCATTCTCATGATTTTGTTTCTGGGCCTGCAATTAATCAAATTTAATTGAAGTCACATTATCTTCTATCTGTGTAGTTTCTGAATGAAACACTGATTAATTGTGATCCATGTCTTTTACTTCTGATTCATGTTCAGCCCAGGATACAATTCACTAGAAGCTGTTTCTAAGCAATGATTATAGGAGCCTGGGTAGATGTAAGGGGTCTGTCTGTTCTTACGCTCTCACAAACCATCTATCACATCTCTGTCACCTGAATATTATTTGACAATCTGCCCCCAAGCATGTGACTCTTTCCTGATCAACAGCCCACAACTAGTTTTCTGATCTCAGATAATCACTCTAAATCACTTTAAATTGCCCCACAGTCAGTGGTGAGAACAGGATATCACCTAAAACAAGATTAATCTACCACTGTCCCTTTTAGGTTACAGGAGATTCTTGTGGTTGGTTTAGGCTTTGGTCTTGAAATTACATAAGATAATTTATTTGAGACTAAATCTGTTCCACTGCTGTATCCATAGAGTAAATAGTGCCAACCATCTGGACTGTTTAATTATTACAACAGTCCCTCTCACAGCATTGTCTGTGGGCAAATTGCACTCTCCCAAATGGTTTTTGGAAAGATTATGGGCTATGATGGGCAAGGAACCATTCTTAATAGAAATCCTGCATGCAGAGTATCTTTTTCAGGAGGTTGAAAGAATTTAGCAACATGTCTGTGGCCTGGCTATGCCAGCTGTCCCAGGGAGTGGGTCCTAGCTCTGCTCAGCTCACTAGGATAGATGTAGCCTCAGCCTGCAGGCCAGTTCTAAAGAAGGACTTAAACAACAGCCCAGGCTGTGTGCCACAGCAATAACCTCTCTTGTCTTCATGACACTCTTCCTCAGGCAGCTGAAGATGCTGTTGACCACCTTTGCCATGAGATCACACTGCTGGCCCTTGGTCACCGTTTTGACTATCACAATCCTCATGCTGTTTTTTGAAAATCTGTTCCAACAGATTGGCCTCCAGCTTGCCCTGGTGCCTGGGGTTATTCCTTTTTATTATTTCATGAGATTCCTATTTGCCAAATCCTGCAGCTTGTCAAGGTCCCTCTAAAGAGCAGCAAAACCCTCCGGTGTATCATCAGATTGTCGGAGTTTTGTATCATTTGCAAAACTGCTGATGTTCATAGTCAAGTTATTAATGAAGGTCTTAAACGGTACTGGCTCCACTGTTGACCCCTCAAGTGCACCTCTAGTGACTAGATTCCAGTTGGATTTGATGCTTTCATCACAACCCTTTAAGCCCTGTAGCTGAGTTCACCTCACCACTCACTTCCCTAACCTGCATTTGAACAGCTTCTCTGCATGATGTTGTGGGAAACTTTCAAAAGTCTTGATGCAGGGGAGATAAAACATTAATTTCTCTCCCATTCTCCACCAACACAAACACATCAATGTAGGGGGCTGCCAGTTTGGTTAAGCGTGATTTCCCTTTCATAGGTCCATGCTGACTACTGCAAATCACCTCTGCCAATTTTTTAAAGAATCACCTCTGTCTTTTTTAAAGAATTGCTACTGAGGCTGACAGAACCTGACCCCTCAAGTGAGGACCTCGTGATTCCAAAGTAGCTATGGTATATGCCGAATAACATCAGGCAGCAAAGTCAAGGAAGGTAGGCAGCAGATAAGGAGGAGACAGGTAAATTGTGAGCAAAAATTATAGGAAGGAGTTTGTCATTAGAATTACAGCATTAGGAATACAGAGTATACAGGAGACATCTCCCGTGCATATATAGGCTGTCAAGCACCACTGGTTGTGCTTCTCATAGAACAAATTGTTCTGATAAAAGAGGATGACACTGAAGTTTTTGTGCTGCAGTGAATGTTAGTACTTGCACAATACAGGCTCCTGAGTAGGCAAAGGTGTCATACTGCTTAATTTCTCAGTCTCTCCTTGCTGCCTTACTACAGAGCGGGCTAGATGTAAAACTACAGATAGTAGTGTAGCTAGATGAGTGTAAATAGATGTAAAACTAAGACGAAAACTGGGCTTTCAACATACTCAGTGAGATACTTTGAGAGTTCACATATATTCAAGTTTAGGAATTCACATTAAAAAAATGTTATGGAATACAATTTTGGGTATGGAAATACAACATTCATGTAAATTTTATTGCATAGGCCTATTTTTTATCTTCTTTCTTTTCCTTTTTTTTTTTTTTTTATTCTCACCTTGATACCTTCATTCACATTAGTTTGATATTTTGACTTAAATTGTCCATTAAATAGATTTGGAAGTGGACTTCCTAAACCTCATGAACAGTCATCCAGTTTTAAAGGGATGTCAGAGCTGCATAATGCCACACCACAAACCACTTGAGGGACACATGGTCAGGTGGTTCAAGGGACTCCTGTATCTTCATAATTTCTGCTCTATTAAGCATCTACTTTCTCCCCTGCTTGTACAGCTCCATTTCTGTACTGGAAATTTTCAGCATGTGAAATTGCTGCTGCAATCCAAGTTCTGCTTATGAAAAGCTTCATCAGGCCCTGGACACAAGAATAATACCACGACATAGTATGTGTCATAAAGAACAGTATGTAGGCATATCATACTAAGAGTAAGTAATAAAGACCATGTTTAAAGCAGACTCAAAAACAAGGATTAAAGTGCAATTTTGCTAGTGACCAACTTCTCGGCATGCAGTTCCATGATACTTTGGAACTGTCAAGCTCACATACAACAAATGATTTTAAAATTCTGGTGCTTACTTTCTCTGATGTCCAGAACATTCAGAAAACAAGAGGAGGAAGAAAAAAAGCCTTTACTTTTCAGCAATTTTCTTTGTCTCATTCATTTGTCTGTTTCATTTAATATTTTCTTACTGGCCTTTTAGACCTGATTTACTGCATCTGACAATGTTCCTCCGGATAATGCTGTCAGGATGATGCTGTTGGCTAGGAAAAAAAAAAAAAAGGAGAGGCTAGGAGGTGAATGCTAACAAATCATATTTGATTGCATGGCTTGTAAAATGTGAATGACCTTTTCCTTGCATTAATTGTATGGCTTGGAAAACAAAAGCAAAGGTATGTGTGGCAATGGGAAGGAGAAAAATATTTTAAGTACAGGTGTAACTCATCAAAGAGCCTGTGTGCTGCTGACACCACGTCACAATAAGTGCAGAAATACTGTTTAGAGATTCTGAAATAATTATGCAGGTTAGTACAAGTTAGTTCTTAGCAGTTGTAGAACATTTGTGATGCAGAATAAGAATTTGTACCAACCAGTGGTGTGACAACTAACAGATGTCAGGAGACAAACCGACCCTGGAGAGGATATGAAAATATCTCTAAATATGAGTGCAGTTTTCAGACCATAGGCAAATAACAGCCTGCTGTCAGAGGACACAGAACAGTTTATCTTAAACCCCAGAATTTTTTAATCAATTATAATAGAACATCTGTCCTAGGATTTATTTATTCCCAGGCTGGGGATGTGTTTTGTCCAGCAACAGGAAGCGCCATCTCTTACATTTGTTTTACAATATTTAACTAAAGTAATTGGAAAATATTATCCACCATATGCTACTTCATGTCAATGAATTATAAAATGTACAGAAGCACAGGCATGGAAATGATTAATAGTTAGCCCTGTTTCAATGAATACAAATTCTGGCATAGTAAAATAGAATGATATCAATGCTTCCTGGCTGGGATTCCTTGCAGCATTAGTACCAGTGGAGCAGTAGGATGTTATTAACACTTCAGAGGAGGAACCAGACTTCTCTTTTTGTAGTAGAGGCAATCTTTAAATAATATTTTTGTATTTACCAGTATATGTAAAACTAACTATCTTATGTTATACCCCTGGCCTTTGTTTCACACTGTTCAATTATTATCTACCACGTCCTCTGCACTGCAGTTTTGTAACCTGCTCCTTAATTTCAACATGACTATTCTGAGGCATTTGACTTCAACTGGCTCCAACTGATAAAATCTGCCTTCATGTCTGTTGGTCTTCACACCATAACTCAGTGGCCCAACAGTCCTGTCTTTGTTAGGCATTGTCCTACATTCCCTTTCAATCCATTTGTGGAATGAGGTTTTGGGTAGCAACTAATCCCTGTACTGTCTTTGGGCAGCACACAATATGGATGCAGAGGGGTTTCATTCTCATTAGATTTTGAGGTCCATTAATTAGCCCGTAATTTTTCAGTTTAAGATTTATATATCTAGTTTCTTATGGAAATAACCTAATTTGAATGCTATGGGAGCGTCTAGCAGAAGTGCAGGGCTGTCTTAAAAACTCCACTCCTAATCTCATGTGTTCTGTGGGCACATTGTTACTGTGAGACCTGCTTTTCTAATGAAGTCAACAACAATACTTATTTAGGAAGGATATGAATCAGTGCTTACATATAAACATAGCTGGAATATATAGATTAAAATAAAAGATCTGTTTATCTGTAGAAAAATAATGGTAGTCCATCATTTGCCCAACTACAAGTGGAAGCTGGAGCATCTGGCACGTCCTTGTAATGTGATATAAATTAAATTAGATATTAAATTGGAAGTGAAGGAATCCAGAATAATGCAATTGTATTGTCAAATATCTATTTTGGCACTGCATATAAATAATTATATGGGTTTTTATATTTATCGATATTATGTATAGTTTAAAACAACCTGCATTGTGTCCTTTTCAAAAATACTGATTTATAATGTTGTTTGTAGAAACATATAACTGCTTCATCATCATTTTTGACAACACTTTTATTTTTCTTCCACAGATTCATCAGAAGAACAGAACAGCTCTTTCTGGTGCTCTGCTCCTGCTATCCATTTCAAGCCAGATACATTATTTACCCTTTACCTAAGAAGCTTTTACAACCTTGTCTCCCTTAATAAAGTGAAACAAAAGACATTACCAGAGCTAACTGCAAAGACTGAGCAGTGGGGATGACATCTGGTCACTGCCTAATTTTCATGCAGCTGTACCAGCAATTTTTTCTGTTGCAGCTGATTCTTTGTGTCAGGTTTCAGTGAAAAGTTAGCAGGAGGTGGTGGGAGACAAAAGGTGAGAAATAGGCAGACACAGATAGAGGAAAAACAGTTCCATTCTTCAGGATCCAAACAAGTAAAATGCTTCTATCTTGATTTAAACACACACACACAAAAAATGGAACAGGAACCTTGCTTATTCCTCTTTTATAGAACTACAAATCAATATGCACTTTGTAATTGCCTTAAAAATATTCTGCCATTTTCTTAGTTTGAGAGAATAAATTACCTCACAGCTCTCTGCCCTCTTACTTTTGTAGCTTGTTCTTTTATTTTTTCACCTATGACTGCAAACTCCAATTGATGTGAAATACGTGACTCGTAGGTGGCAGGGGATTAATTTCTTTAGTGATTGGGTTAAAGAGAAAAAAAGACAGGAGCACTGAGAGTCAAAGTGTTTCAGGGGAGTACTTTTCCCTGTAGTACAAGAAGTATTTCTATGAGCTTTATTTCTATTCCAAAAGAGCACAAAGAGGTCAGCAGAAATCAGTAGCTAATATTAAATTGCATTTCAAAACCTTAAGCTTCCTGTGCTAAAGATTCATCATTTCTATGGAAAATTTGGTTCCTTCTGGCAACATTATACATCACTCTGAATACTGCTGCAGCAAAGTGCCGAAGGTATGGAACAAATGAAGCATTAAGACTGCTGTATATTCACATCTTTTGCTATGGGGAAAATCAATGCTAACAATTCTTCTTTCAGAGGCCAGAAATTCCTCTGAAAATGCTTTCCCTGCAGGTCTCCTAAGACCATGCAATTGCTTATATCTTTGATAGATTTGGGAGTGATGCCTGCTTGTGCCAGTGGGGAGGAGAGGAAGCAATGCTGTATTTTCTAGGCTGAGTCCTAGCGGTGGACTCATTGCTTCTGACCATATGAGAGAGAAGAGCTGACCTGTGCTACTATTCAGCAACAAACAAAAAGATATTGTTGGAAAAGTCAAGGCTTTAACTCTCCCCACACACAAGCCCACTCACCTCCCATATTGCATCTCACGGATAAAGAGATAGTTAAGATGAGAGCAGGTGGTAGAAGCTGATTCTGATGGGTTTGGATGATTGTATGTTTCAGCTGATCATTTGCTTTCTTGTGATTTCTAAGTAACATTTATCTTCGTATTCCTTTGGCAATCATAGAATGGATAAATCCTGTTCTTTCTATGCTGTGTGATTTTACGTGGGTTTGTGGAAGCATATGGTCTTCTACATTGAATCTTCAACGACTAATCATGCCTTCATTTACATTTCACTCGTATTAGAGTGATGTGTGAATTTCTACTCTGTCCAAATAAGATTATGAAATTGTGCAGGACCAGAGAGACCATGTAGTTATAATAATGACATTAGTGTGCTGGGAGTGGGGATGGCATTATTTGTCCCTGTGGAAAAGAGATCATAATTGTGAAGCCTCTGGTTCTTGTTTTTTCTTCTTGTTTCCCTTTGCGAGACCAGAGGTGTCAAAATCAGAAACACGAAACATTTATTACTCTCTTGAAGTTTCTGGTGGAAACTGGCAAATTTACAAGTGATGAATCAACTTGTTTTGGTATTCCATTGGAGACTACACTACTCAGCAGGCCATTTACAGTGCTGAGAGAATTTTTGGCCATTATGAATGAGGAAAAACTGGAGGAAACAATACACGGAATAAGAACATACTGTATGGTATATGTGTTTTTTATATATTTTGAGAGAAACAGAAAAAAATTTGAATTGTGTCTCTGATCCTGGCCCTTCTTGCAGTTGTTGGTCAGGGAGATGTTAACAATACTGCATATTAAGACCATAGACTTTATTGGAAAAGAGTCTGTTTAAATTGATACTGTTGTTTTCCAAGGGTACAAGCATCTATTATTTCATTAATAAATGTTATTTCTCAGGTCATTATCACCATCTCTTCTTAATTACTGAGGTTTGGTTCACTAATGCTCCTTGCCCCTGTGCATGATCTTCATAAAAAGTAAATCCAGTCTTGTCAAATGCCCTCGGAATTTTGCCAGCTTTCTGTTCTGTATGCATTCAGTCACACTCAGCTGTGAAGGATGATGATGATCTAGAAGACACAAGTGTCTCTTCAGTGGCATCTATTATTGAGCTGCTGTACTCCCTGGAGCTGCATTTTCTTTTTTCCCTGACTCACAAGAGCCTTGGCCTGCTCCAACTTCTTGATTTCTTGATCATAAATATGAGGAGGCATCATGGCGCTATACCTTGTTATTAGATATAGACAGTACTGACACCTGTGAGAACATACATTTCA
The DNA here is from genome assembly GCA_024734555.1 of Trochalopteron elliotii. Classification (NCBI taxonomy): domain Eukaryota; kingdom Metazoa; phylum Chordata; class Aves; order Passeriformes; family Leiothrichidae; genus Trochalopteron; species Trochalopteron elliotii. The sequence goes on along the minus strand of JANPWX010000085.1, from coordinate 157,420 downwards.
GCTAAGAAGGCTGAGGACACGACGACTTGCAAAACAGATGCAAGGAATAATCTGAAGAAGTTTCCAGAAACTGATTATAGCTGCCTTATTTTTTCTGTCTTCCCACACTTCAGCTTGTAGCATAAATATATCCATATTCCAGGAAAATAACAAACATTGTGAAAATAATTCAACTGGAAGAGACCATTTTTTATCATTTTTGGCTTTTGGGGTTGGGGTTTTTTGGTTGTTTTGTTTGTTTGTTTGTTTGTTTGTTTTTTCTAGGTTTTTTTGGTTTGTTGATTGGTTGGGTTTTAGGGGTTTGTTTTATGGTTTTGTTTAGTTTAGTTTTTTTGGTCTTGTTTTTGGGTTTTTTGTTTGCTTGTGGCATTTTGTTTTGTTTTGTTTTATTCTTTTGTTTTTTGTTGTTGTTTTGTTGGGTTTTTTTAATTAAAAGGTCTTACTAACCTTCTTTTGCCTGGCAGTCACTTGCAATGCTGCTATGTGTACATATTATTTACAGCACATTTTTTTCAAGAAAATTTTATATTGCTCTACAAGTATACCCTAAGACACAGAGTGCTATTTGTCACAAATATGTGCTGTCAAGAAGGGCATCCCAACACAAGGGAACAGAAGCAGTTGTGCTAAATCTTTTGTGGTACACGTCCATCCTGTCATTTTTTGTGGAAAAATGATAAGGGCACAAAAGTGCAGCGATGGACTGTCAGAGCTGGAGATGCCATGAAAGAATGAATGAGCTGCTTGTTCTGTGCGTGCTGTTATAGAAGCTCAGCTGAACAAGGCTGACATTAAGATTGATATAACTTCTCTGAGAAGAAGAACATCTCTGAGAGTTGTTCCCAGTTGCTTTCAGGGAGAAGGTTGCAGCAAATTATTCCATGTATTTGGTGAGGTGTGACATACGCTGTAATGGGGTCTGATGTGCATCTGAAAGTTTCTCCAGGTTCATCCTATCAATGCCTTATTTCAGAGTGCCATCATTTTACTTGCTCCTCAAAGTCCTAGAGAAGATTAAAGAAGCATAAGGCCAGTTCTTCCAGCATATACTTGTTTTAAGAATGAGAATAATTTCCTATGCCTTCAATGCCACTATTCATGTATCTAACATTAAATGTATGCTTGCTCATCTCGATCTTTTTGTGAGCATTCCTCAATTTTCACTGAAGACAGTGTGAACTTTTACATTACATTTGATAAAGCTCTGGATAAAGCTTTTCATATACATACACGGGAAATTAATGTCTACTAATTGCAGAGCTTTCAAAGTAAAGGCTCATTGAGCTCTTACAGCTGATCTAGTTTGAATAATTATCAGTTTTGCTAAATTTGTGTTAAAAGCTTGGTACAAACAATATGTCAAACAATAGAATTTTTACAATGAGCCTGTGTAATTAAGTCCAAATTTAGATTCCCTATCTCAGGGAGAAAGATAAACATACATCTCCAACTACCTTGAAAGTTGGTGAAATTTAAACTGGGTCCCATTTGTCAAATCTGAAAAGAGATGAAACCTTATTAAGTTTTGATTTATATTACACTATTCAGTTCATCTTAGATTAGTTTGTCTGAGATAGAAAACTCACACTTTGCAACCTGATTTTGTTACCAGTGCAAGACCACAGGGCAGTCATTTTTTATACTGATGTTAGTAAAAAAAATTGTAATGAAATATGTACAGAACATTTCAACTAGGAATTTTTAAAAAAACATTTTTTATTGTTTCATTAATTAAATCAACCATTACTCATATATCTGCATGCAATAAAAATATTTTTTAAATTAAGACAGATAATTATACTAATTAACTCAGTATTAGAGATTTTAGACCAAATTTTGCTTAAAGATAAATTGGAAAGTATTAATTTTAGATTGTAGCATGTATTTTTCAGCCTAAACACAACTTCTGTTACAAATAGAAACTTACTCGATTTGTTGAGCATTTACTTTACTTATAAAGGCTTCAGATGAGGAGTTTTCTGTATATCTCTTGGGAAAACAAATTTTCTCTTTTATGTAAATCAACATTCATTTCAAGTTTCCAGACAGTAAAACCCATATTTTTCTCATAAAAGAAAATTTGATTAATAAAACAGACAATGTAATAGATTTTTTTTTTCTTTTAAAACATATATAGTAACATTTTTGTCCAGTTTGGACAATACATCTTGGAAAAATCTGATTTGTCTAAGCTGTACAGCACTCTTGAAATCTCTTAAAATGTCAGCTTGTAGTATTGTGTTGCTGCATTCAGTCTGAGCACCACATGAGGGAGTTGGAACTAGGTATAACATAACAGTGTTAAAAAAGGCTGCAACAAATTTATTACAATTCTTTTATCAAAAAAAAAAGTATTTATAAGTATTTTTTCCTTACATTTACAATTACAACATTATTAAAATTCCTTAATCTCATATTTTACTCCTTGATTTTTCAAATATTTTTAATCAAGGGGTTTTTTATGTTACACTTGTGAAACTGTAATGTTTACAAATATTAGTAGCACATTTTTGCTTAAACTGATAAAATCATAACCAAAAGGAGATTTGACAATGATATATATTGCAACAATTTAGAGTTGCTTATACCTTGAAAAATGCCATGTATAATGGACAAGATTTCTATTTGCTGGAAGAGGTATAAGAGAAACCCAATACTTTACGCAAACATGCTACGAGCACTATTATTTCTTAATATTATGATAAATAGATGACAAGGAGACAACTAACTGATTGAAATAAGCAAGTCAGTTCTGTGTAAGTGGAGCCAGCAAAGGACTCCCTAGAAAAAGGTGAATAATGTCAGACATTCCATAGTAGGAAAGTACTGCAGAGGGATCAGTGCTTACCAAGTAAGACCCAGTTATTATGGCTTCACAACATGCTTGGAAACAGAACTACTAAAAACCAAGAGCTTTCTTAATAAGGTTAACCCGTTTCAGCAACATATTTTGTTTGCTGAATCTACAAATGTCTTCAATCATGAAGGAATCAATTTTTGAGTATTGCTGTTGTGAAATTTTAGTGTTTATGAAGTAATGCTGAAATGCAGGCATTTGCTATTACAGGCACTTCATGTTTTGTCTCAAAAATTTTAGATACATGCATGCTGTGAGGAATGAACAAAAAATATTTAATGTGGATAGGAAATCTGACAGATTTTTATAAATTCTCATACAGTTTTTTTCACACAATCAGTAAAAGTAGTTTTTTAGCAACATTTCTCCATTGCTGTATGCAACAAAAATGGAGATCAAATACAGGTACCAGGCACCCCAACAGGAAACTGTCTGTATGTGAATCATTTTCCACCAAATGCTGCATCACCTGATCAATATTTTTGTCTTTTTGTTTCCTGACAGTTGGAATCTTCTGGCATCATGAATTTCACTTTCAGCTATTGGTCTTTGTATTCAGATTTATGTAAATATGTTCCACAGTGTGCACGCCACCATTGTGGCATACACATTGATCAGTCAGGATTTTTTACTCTAAAAGCAATAATTACAGCTTAAATTTTGCAAAGCATAGCTCAGATCTTCTGGGGATTGATAGATACTTGTCTAGGACAAGCACTGGGTGTCCCATGTTAGTCACATGGTGTCACTCTCACCTGTCACATACTAATCTTTTTTTACATGTGTGTATAAACACCCATCTAAGAACTTGTGTATTTGAAGAAATATGCAAATATCAGGAAAAAGAAATGGGTAATTGCTCCCAGAGAACATCAGTGCAACACAGAGGTAATGATTTTACCCCTCAGAGTAAGCAGAGGGACCATAAAACTCCTTTGTCACCAGTTTGTTCTTCACTCAGTGTTTATTGTTGAAAAGAGCATGGACTGAAATGCCTTTGTATTTCTCCACACATTTCCTGAAAGTTGCATCTCATATAGATTACAGATATAGATATAGATACTCTAATCACAGTGTAATGACTTGGGAAAAATACAATGGTTCCAACCTGAGGTATGACGTTCAATATTTAAGATGGTAAGGCATTCATATAATAAATAAAAATAATAAAAATATAATGGTTTCAATCTGAGGTATGACATTGAATAAGCTATTTAAGATGGTAAAGCATACATTCAATGAAAAAAAATGGATGTTTCATGCACTAACAAGTATTTGGAATACCATGGTGATGGGACAGAATAAATATGGCTTAGATAGAAACTTAATCTTTGCTTTATTTCAGTAATATAAATAGTTATAATCTTAAAATGCCAGCAAGCTAAAATAAATTTGATATGTTTATAAGCTATACTGTGAAGTAGGTTTTTATAGACAGGGTTTAAATATTTTGGCTCTGCAAAGTGGCTTAAAAAAGCCACATATGTCAGGTAAGGTATCATAAATTTACACCTTGAACATATTAGCATATGCATTGCTTTATGTGTACAAACTCTTGGTGGAATGTCTTAACTAGTGAAGCACAGAGTTGCATAATTGCCTTGATCTTTTTTCAGTCTTCTACAATTTGGAGTCAGCTCTAAATTAACATCTAGTTTTCCTTCTGATATTTGGTGTTAATGATACATTTTGTAATTTCTGTATGAGTTGTGTGAGCTCTTATTACTTATTACACAAACATTGCACTATTCTCTTAGGGTAGAAAACTTGGAATAAAGCAATGGATCGCTCCAAATTTTGCATTCAAGTGTTAAAGAAAAAGCCAGCTTCTAGATAGTAAGTTAAAATAGACTGCTATTGTAAAAAAAAAACCATTTTATATGCTTTGTTTGTTTCAATAAACTAGAGAAATGGCTTAGCCATTGCATTTGATTTCTTATTAACCTAATACATAAGCTCTGAATAAATATGTAGATCCCATAAAATGCAATAATTAACTTCTTTACACATGACAGTTTTATAAAATGCTTCTTTCTATCATAAAAATTGGATAACTATTCTAGCAGAGACTGTCATAAATGTGCTAACCAAAATGCAAAATAGGAAATCCAAGAGAAAGGTGATAAACAAGGAACCTACTGAGACTGGAGAAGATAGATTTGACAGTCAAAAAACGTATAGTTACATGAAGTGAGTGACACACAGTTGCCATTTTTGATAGCAGACATCATAATTACACCATGTACACCAGGAAGAAAAATTTTAAAAATGAAAATTGCCATGATATTAGCAAGAAAATTGGTAATGTAAGATTACCAAGTCATTAGAGAAATATTAAACAGAGAGAAAAAGTTTGAAAACCTATAAAATAAATATAAGATTTCTGGAAAACATAATTCAGGCAGGTGAAAAATTTCTAAGGAGACAAAAAAAGAAAAAATAGAATCTCTCAGTGTACAAAAAGCAGATATCATAGTGAGGGGAAATGAAGTCACCAAATTAATGAAGCAAATGATGCAGCCTACAAAGTTAATATTAAAAGTAATAGAAACATCAAAACCTTCATGGCTGACAAAGAAAACAATCATTGCCATCAAAAGCAATAGGACAGTATGGTTACACTTTTGATTAATGCATAAAATGGGTATTTTTTTCAAGGGATTCTGAACAGTTTAGGAAAATTTTCCCATTGCTTCCCAAATTTATTTCTCTGCAAAGAATGATGCATTACAAAGATAACTGCAAATTCTACTCAGAAGTTGAATCAACCTTCTATCAATCAATAAGTGTAACAAATTTCTAAAGGTGACTAAAATATGACTGTATACACCATTTCTGAAACAATGTTTGAAAGGAAGAGAATGTGGGAACTAGAGTGGTTTTAAATGTCTAAATGCTGAAGTAAAATACTTGCCCAAACTGCAATTGCTGTCACAGCAGAGCTTTGCTGACAGATCATTGTCTACGGTGGAAGAATACAAAGATAAGAAATCAAAATTAAAAGTATGAAATTTCTAAATGGGAAGATTACCTATTTTGAATCATATAGAAAGCTTGGGAGTAAATTGCTAGCCATCATTAACTGTATTTTGATACTTTGATGCTACTCACCAGAACATCTTATGGCAGGATATAGCTGGCAACTAGAGAAGGAAGTACAGATTTTTTTTGTTAATGTAAATGACAGCAGAGTGCTCAGATGTTGTGTGTGTGTATGAATGGCATACAAAGGTTTTCCACATAAACTGTACCCTGGCTTGAAATAGATGTAAAATATGAAGTTTCCCATTGCATGTTCCTCATGGCCCACACACATTGGTCTCCACAAAGACTGCTTCCCTGACCAGGAACCAAACTGAGCCACAGCAATGAGAGTGCCAAATCCTAACAACTACACCACTGGGGAAAGCAGAGATTTAATTAAAATAAATTACATTAGAATGTTTTAGATTAGATTAGATTAGAATAGACTCATTTATCAGTCTCTCAGGGAGTGATTGATCTCATCTAAAATTAACTATCTAGAATTTGTCTAATTTAGGACTTTCAGTTCCCTTAATAGTCCTTGGGAGAAGGAATTCTTTTCACACTTCTAAAATACATACCTTCAGATGATATGAGTCACTCACCTGATTTATGTATTTCTCTACCAATTACTGTCTGGGTGACCAGGTTAGACTAGTTGTCTTATATCTAAATGTCTGGAGGTATATTAAATTATTCGTACTCTTGGGGTTGATTTAATTCATTTTAAGATAGGTATCTAGTGGATGTATGCATTACTCCTGTCAGACAAGGGTGTGCTGGAGGTGCCTGGGGAAATCCTTCAGAATTCTGGGAGGTTAAATCCTACTGAACACCTATCTTTAGGCAACTAAATTCCATAATAATGCAAAAATAGGTTTTAGCTCACACAACTGTAGTGCTGCTATGGATGGCTATAAACTCTTCAAAAGGAGAGAGTGATTGTGGGAGAGAATTAGGGAGTGTTTTGATCATTTAGAGCTTAATGTTGTTAAAGAATAGAGTTGAGTGTTTATGGATAAGAATCAAGGCAAATAAAGCAGGTCCTGCTATGTGCTAGTTTTAGACACACGAAGGAGAGGCAGACACAGAAGGTCAGGCAGGAAAGCTTTTATTTTAATTTTTTGACTCCATCTTTTATACATTTAGATCAGAAGGCAAAAGATTGGCTACACAAGTTGCTACCTTCTTGACCTCATTTGTGAACATCACCATCCATCAATCATATTTCTCCTCTGAGAGGAGAAATATGTAAACAAAATAGATAAGTTCTAAATATATACATAGTTTACATGAAGCTGCGTGAGAATCTTCACTACAAACTACAAACACTGAAAAGCAGGAAAATTCAGGGCGACACTGCTAGACCAGGAAGTGAAGGAGGTTGTAGTGAGATAGGGCTCAGTCTCTTCTCCCACGTAACGAGTGACAGGATGAGAGGAAATGGCCTCAAACTGCACCAGGGGAGGCTTCAGTTAGATATTAGGAAATATTTCTTTATTCCAAGGGTGGCCAAGCATTGGAACAACCTACCCAGAGAAATGGTTGAGTCTTGGTCCCTGGAAATGTTAAAAAAATGTGTTGATTTGACACTTAGGGACATGGTTAAATGGGGAACATGGTGGTGATGCTGGATTAACAGTTGGACTTGACGACCTTAAAGATGTTTTCCAACCTTAACAATTCTAAGGTTCTATGTAGCATTTGGTTTAGTGGTTGATGTGGCAGTGATAGGTAAATTGTTGGGCTCGCTGATCTTATAGGCCTTTTTTCAATCAAAAGTATTCTGTAATACCTTTATTTCATAAAGTTAACAGGTTTTGTTTTCCTTTCATCTATAGCTTTTCTATATGTGTTTTTCATTTTAGCAAAGCCTAACCCAGTTGTAATTAAGACCCAGTCTATCTGAGGCATTCAGACATATTTCAGTGGAAGCTGAATCAAGCTCTCTATTGAGATTTTCTGTGATATCAGTCCAGCCCTTCAGACTGAATTTGTATGGATCTAAAGGAGTTATCTTTTTTGAAATGTTTCAACTCTCATAACTCAAGTGCTAAGCTTATAAGAGGAATCTTTTCAATCTCCACATGCCTTTAAAAATACATGTGTATTTGCAATATATTCAAGACAAGTCAGGGGCTATGTGGAACTCTTGATTCTCTTTCTATGTACATTTGTGACAAGGAACGGTCAAAAACATTATTCACTTCTCTTCTGAATTTTAAGAACAATTATGGGAGTGATGACTGTAAAAAACAGATAACCAATATTTTCCCTCCCTCCCATGAGTCAACGCACTCTTTTCCAGAATGAGTTTTACCAGTCATTGAATATACTTTCTCAAATGGAATAGTTTGTCTATTTCTTGCATGCTGATTAAAGAAAATTATAAACATTTTACAAGTAACACTAATCCCCTTCAGTTTTGCGTGAAATGTATTTGAGTAATTTAGTCTTAGTTTAAAAATGTGCAACCATCAGTATATTTCAAAGGTCACCAATGTGTCAAATGTGAGTGATTTAAACACTTTCTCTTTTACATTATGACATAGATGAAAACTTCTTTTTCACTTGAGAAACTGCTTCTGAATACAGCAGTTGCTCATTTATTTTCTTTTTCATTTTAATTCTACCATGCTTTGTGCTGCAAGAGGGGAAAAAAGGCTGAAAAGCATTACAGGCTACATTCAAGCTACATAAATAATTGATCTACAAAGAATTTAAACTAGTTTCATTTGGTAAAATGTTCCTTTGCATACTTTGTATAAAACCACAGCATACTTCCAAGATATGCACAGAAATATATGTAGCTCATTAAAAGGATTTTTTTTTCTTAACCAGCATGAGAATTTAAATTAGTAAAATTATTTGGTTTTAATCCTTCAGTTCTAGATATGTAAATACTATTCAGAATATTTTTCATTAAAGGCATATTGGAATTAATCAATTTTACAAGTATAACAAAAAGAACATATAGAACTGTAAATATGCTGTGAGGAGCTCAATAGGGAATAATGCACTGCTCTGGGGAGGCAACATGGTGCCAAATGGCTTTTTCAGTGTTTCATTTATTGGACATATGAAGGCTGAAACAAATTGAGCTATTTAATTTATCTGTCTACAAAACAAAACTGTGGGCAGATACAAGAAGATATATTTATGCTGTGCAATAGTGACTACTGCAAAACCTCACTAATTCACAGAAATTCTAAGGGAAGAGTCATCTAAGAACAGAGACACTTTCCAGCACTGAAAATAGGGAACGATTTCAGTGGGATTCAAAAGAGATTTAGCAACAACAGTACTAGGATTTAAGCACCTTCTCTAATGTTTCAAGAGGGAACAGGGATTCATCTTCTTTCAGAAATGTGAAATGGGGGTTTGAGTCCCAGTAGGCTCAACACAGGAATGAAGCAGCACCTCTGACATTCTTTTAATCATTGATTATATTGGACAAAAAATATCACCTTCATTTCAGTCATGTGTGTAGAGACTGTTAGGTATGGAAGCTCTAAGAACCTTTCTTCACTGAGGGTGTCAGCAGATTTGGGCAGAAAGTATACTGATGTTTGTGACTTTGAAGAGGTGGGCATGAAGCTGATACACACCATCAAGAGAAAATAGCTTATATGATTTGTACATAATATTCTGGAAACTGGAGACCTTCTGCTGCTTCTAGAATTCATTGGTAGCTGAAAATGATTTTGTGAATCTAAATTATGGATATGGGGGTATAAAATGACAGCTAAAAAATTCAAGATAATGTTGTGAATCTAGTTTCCCAAACACTAATTTGATGGTGTGCCCCAAATATTTTAAATTCCATTATTTTTATACAGTTCAAGATACCAAGAAAAAATTAATGCAGTCTGGCCAGAAATCTTTCAGTAATGTCTTGTCAGAAGAATTAACTGCATTGGACTAAATTTAGACATTTTAATTTTGAACTGAATTCTGCCATTAAAGTCTGAACATAAGTGTAAAGGGCAGTTTTCATATATCACCTTGCAGATGATTTCAAAGAACAATGTTGCTATAACCCTTTTGAGATTTTTCCCCCTAGGTCTCTGAAGGCTGTACTTATCCAGTGGAAGCTACAACAGATGTATCAGACAAAAAAGATTACGCATGAAAGTCAAAAGATATGTCTATGAAAAGAAAAAAACACATTTAAAATCCCTGTGTTCTTTTATATCTGATGTAAGAATAAAAAGGAATAGTGAATGAAGTGATGACTCAGCTAAATTTAGACATTTTTTTACACCAGCATAAATTCTAAAAAGCATTCATTGGCCTAAATGCATGTGAGCATATCAGTTATTCACTGGGGATTGCAGTGCAGTCTTTTTTTCTGTCTCTGAATCCTGAAGCACTGCATAAATTAAAAAAGAGAAGTGCTAAAGCATTTTTGAATTAAGATTCTTAAAAACAAGTTGATTGATTTGTCAGGCTTGCAAGATAAAATAAGACTGCCTTTCCATCGTAACCAAAGTTTGCTGTTATTGCATAATTAGTGTGTAAGGAAAAGAGAACTTCAAGAGGATGTACAGCAGTCATGAGAAGACTGTTTTGATATATGGCAGTCATTTGTGCTGCTATCTTCTGCTTGACTGTCTAAATTAATAGATTATTCCACCCTTTCTTGTTGAAATTATGCAGTCACAGTCTTGCATTTTTATTGTATTTTATCAGACCTATGAAAAATTTTAGAAGGGGCATGAACAATTTTATTTTTTTAACTTTTTGAAGAAGTTAATTTTTATTCTATCATTCTATCTTCCTTGATACAAAGCAGATATAAGTATTTTATAAACATAGATGCATTTAATTTTCATTTTAATTATAAAAGAAGTTATTCATATAGATTGTATTGATAAATAAAAGTAATTAAACTCAAAATTGAAAATGCATGAGTTTTACAATTTCTGAAGATTTTGAAGAGACCATGAATGAAAGTGATTATCAGAATACCTTTCTACATTGACAAACACTTTCATATGGACAAGATTTTCAAAATGTCTTCAACATTTTAAGACATAGAGTTCTTGGAAAATTGTGCATGAAAAGTGGTAAAAAAAGAGTTCCTCATGTGAATAACAGCTTGTTTTTGTTCCCTCAAATAAAACATACATATTTTGTATTTAAATGTATTTGTGTGATGACAGATGAGACCACCTGGTCTTATTAGGTTATGTTTAAAAAGCTAAATACAGTGGAAAAACAGACTCAGTAAGCATTCAAGGAATGGCAGAAGCCCAAGGCACCCAGCAAGTAACCTTGTAAGTGAATATGGAGCACACCAAATCAGATATTTTAATATTGTCAAAGAAGAACAATTAGACATTATCCCTTGTCAGAACTGCCAAGACAACTCAAGGAAAGACTGAAGCTGTGTTTCTGGAATACCATACAAACCAAGGGGGATGATTTTCCAAAGGAGTACAGTACTTATTTTGAGATGCAGGCAGAAGAGCGTTTTGAGGGAGAACAGAGAGAATTTGAAGATGGTATAAAACTATGGGTTGTCTACAAGGGGACTGTAAGAACATGTGAAACATTTAGAGGAAGGGACAAAAGTAGAGGAAGAGAGGGATCAAGCTGGGTCAGCAAGAAAAATGTGGAAAAAAAAGAAAAGTAGGCATAAGCCTGGTAAATCAAATGATTGATAACCGCAGCCTGTTGTAACTACCTGTGAAAAAAACACATTCTAATAATTTTCTGTTTGCATAACTCTGAACCTCTGGGTGAAAATTGTTCTTGAACTTCAGATTAGACCAGTGTTAGTGTCTTGGTTTAGATAAACAGGTATCTGCCAGGGAAGACTGGAGTCTCCCTTTGAACGTAAGCCCCCTTCCCCCTTTCCAATTTACTATAAATTTGCAATTAAAAGGCTGTCAGGCAAAGATTTTGAGAATAGGTATAGCAGTTCTTTACTAGGGATATTAAAAATACAAATGTTGTAGTACAAAAGAACAAGCAAACAAACAAACAAGAAATACTAGAAAACCCTGACAGAGTCAGAATTCAACCAGATACCCTGTTGGTCAGGTGTTGGAAGCAGTCCAAAAGTAAGCCCTCCTGGAGTAGGAGATGTGGTCCTGTTGGAAGCAGAGATGATCCTGTGGAGCCAAGGGTCCAGAGATGGATCCAGTCTCCCTTTGGGAGTACCGTGGGAACACTGGAGGGCCTGGTGACACTTGTGGCTCCTTTTTATCTAGGTGGAAATTGTTTGGCTCCTCCTCCCTGGGTGGAGCATCTCACAATAGGATGATGGATTGTATAATGTCATTGGTGAGCTTTAATGGCCCTATTAACAGAAGATATCTTCTTGGAGGTAGTGGAAGAGTGAAGAAGTGGCAGAGATAAGAAACAATGCCCCACCCAGCTTTAACAGATGGCTTGTTATCAGAAAGCCAGTCACCCCCTCTCTCCTGGAGTTACCACAGACAAAGGAAAAAAAACACCTCCCAAACAGGTTTCAACAGATGGAATAGAATAAATTTTTTTTTTGGTTATAAAAACCCAAGACAGTTAGGTAGGAAGTGATCCATATAGGGAAATACCTAGGGCTGCATCTGTGTGTGGAAATGGGCCAGGGATAAGGGATATTGGATGTATTTAAAATGTGTGTTAGGATTCAAGAAACCAATGTGTGCTAGGATTCAAGATGTGTGTTTGTGAATCCAGAGTGAGGGGGTATATACCACCACTCCAACCCCAGCTGTCCTGGAAGAAGAAGCAGGCGAGGCCACCTCTGACCTTCATGTCAGTGAGAGTGCTGTGGGTGTCTGTGTGGTGCTGGAACCTCTCTCTGTGCTGCTCTGTGTGCTTGGCCATGCATTCATGTGTGAATGTGTGCAAATGCACCAGCTGGGAATACATGCTCACCCCTACTGTGGCAGAGAGAACACGGACCTATAGCAGCTTCCTTTCTCTCTCACTGGGATGAGAGGGACTCTGGAATAATTCATATAACCCTATGACTTACAAAGTATGTCTAAAACCATATATTGCTAGTCTGCTTCCACAAGGGGCTGTGCAGATGCAGCTCCATAAGCTCATTCTTAAGTACAACATTTAAATCCTCCTAGTGAGGAAATGAAAACATTAACTGAAAACCAGTTTGCCTCAAACTGAAGGTAATATTCCTTTCCATTTCTGAGAAGAAACTTAGTGAATCTGTACATTTCGTTGTCGGAGGTGTTGGCAATGAACAGGCACTGATGCAATGAGAAGTTGGTCATGTGGGTCTCATAATCACCCAGGGTGCCATTGGGTGTTGGTTACTCAGATAAGTAGCACAATCTGTTGCACAGCAGAGGACCTGAGGGGCAGTTTGTGTAAGAAAATGTGTTCCCCTGCAGATATTTCTTGTGATGATTCTCCACTTTATTTTTTAAATCATGTTCCTTTTTCATGCTACAAAGACTTTGGGGATTAAAATGATGAGGGTGTTTCTATCATTGCATCTCTGAAACAAGATTGCAGAGGGATAATTTGTGCACAGATTGACCAGACAGAATGAACCCTGCTATTTCATTGCACATCTGTTACTGCCTCCAAAAAAAAGAATATCTAAGCAGCTCATACCACTGAGTTGAAGGCTCTAAATTCTTTATAAAAAGTCTGTCATCAAAGTACTGTCTTATACCATCCCTGCTTAACTGGGGGGACCAGATGGGATGATATATGTTTCATATCACAGAATCACAGAATCACTGGGTTGGAAGAGACCTTCAAGATCATCAAGTCCAACCCAGCCCTAACACCTCAACTAAACCATGGCACCGAGTGCCACATTCAGTCTTTTTTTAAACACATCCAGAGATGGTGACTCCACCACCTCCCCAGGCAGACAAGCAAAATATTCCCAGCACATGCAGTGCTGCCAGAATTAACAAGTGTATGTCATTCCCGCACTTACACTGTTGACAGAACACTGACACTCTTGCTAGTGACATAGCAGAAAGTGTTCTTGGAATTAACTTATTGACAGAAATCTACCCACTAAAAACAGTAACAGCAATATGTCATAAAATGATGTGGTGCTGACAGTCTACTATTTGAGCTTTAACTGAGAGAAGAACTCCATAAAACTCTGTAGTGTACATACTTAGCATGTTAGAAGGAGCCATGCAAGGCAATCCTATTCCTTTGATCTATTTATCTATTCGTGCTTTCTGTTGTCTGGGAGAAGTTGCTGAGTTTAGTGTGAATTTCTTCTACTTCATCCCTCAAAAGTAAAGGCCACATGTGATTTATTTTCTCTCCTCGGAATTCATCTTCTCTACCTGGCTTTTAATACAACTCCTGCAAACCTGGAAATAAACTGTTGATCATTTTGAGTTAGTAGATTTAAGGATGGGTTATTAAACATCTAGCAGTTTGGGTTTTTTCCCCTCAGAATTTAACACTCCATCAGATTCTTTCACCTCTATTTCCCACTTCATGAAATTATGATTTTGAGACTCTTCAAAATTATGTTATCAGGCCTCTAATAGCCCATCCTAATTTGTCCTTTTATCTGCTTTCTTTCCTATTTTTTTTTTAAATTTATTTGCAGGTTTCTTCTCTTGTTTCAATACTAGTGCAGCGCATATTGTAGCAAAATTATGGAAGCTAATTCTAAGGATACAGTTACATATTCTCTAGGATCACATTAGCATGGGAAAAACTTCAGTAGTTCACAGTCCTTAGGATAATGCTTTAGGGCAGGACTGAGTAAGGCAGGAAGAAAATCATATGCGTGTTATAGATAATCAGGCATTTTGTTCATGTGCAGGAAATACCAGTGGTAGGTTTGTTTTCTGAATGCAGTCACAAGATAGAGAGGCCATAAAAGCTGAGGGAGTAAGTAGAGGCACAGGTCCTTCAGGATCCTGAACTCTGTTCATGGAGCACAAAGCAGCTGCAAAGCTGGGCTGGAAGAATAAAGCAGGTCCATCATTACATTAAGAACCAAGACAGGATTTTTCTTTCATTCCCATGCATCCCTTGGCTATTTGGGTCACCAAGACAAACATCTGTGAGCCCAGTTGCAGATACCCATGAAGTCCTATGAAATGCAGCTGCTGAACAAAAGCTTCTGTAAGCAATACAGAAGTCAGTATTGAGAATACAGCACAGCACCAGAACAGAAGAATGAGGAATAGAAAGGAAAAATACCAAAGAATGCTCACTTACATTCAAGACACTTTGAAATAAATTAAGATTCAAAACTCCGCAGTAATTCACCACGGACAGAATGAAAGTTTTACATTTAAAAATAAAGTTGGTAATACCCTCTGCAATAACCCCATGCCTCAGCATTTAATCTTGGAAATATGCTCCTTCTCTCAGATAACAGCAACATAAATAATATCCTACAGTTGGTAGCAGCAAAGTGACTCTATTCTCTCAGGTCAGTGGGAGTTTCAATACTTTCATATAAACCTAAATCAGAATCTTGAGTGTTCTAGGACAAATTTGGTGCATCAGTGGGACCATTTTATAAAGAAAAACTTCGAACAAAAAAAAAGATATCAAGTTAAAGTTAACCAAAAATTACTCTTTCTGTTGCTAAAAACATGAATCCTGGTAGAATTTTGTATTATCATGAACTGCAGCTTGCCAGGTTTAAGTGAAAAGCCCTATCCACTAGGAGTTTAAAAGGTAGAATATTAGACTTAATGTAATTGAAAAACATATGCTCTTAGTTCTTTACTATTACAAAAACCTTCAAGTGTCTGATTTTGAAGACAAACAAGAATATCACTCCATCAAATATCCTTTACCTTCCTAATGCCTCCCACATGCAAATGAGCAATATCAGGGTAATATTTATCTGTCACTAATGTATGCAGAAAAAAAATATTAGAATCTGAGATGCATAGTGGATACACTGGATGTTTAAAATCTACATTTCATTCTGTAAAAATATTCTTTATATTTCACTACCCAAGTTTTACTGACATGATAGTGAGCTTGGCTAAATCTAGAACAGACCGAACTCATCAGGATATTTAGGTGCATGCATGTACATCTCAAGTTAGTTTTTGATCAAAAAGGTGGACTGGGGAACAATCAAGTATCAATAGCTGGTAAAAGACTCCACCCACAGAACAAGAAGTCATGGAGTTTGGTGAATCACTGTGTTGATATGCAAGAGTCTTGGTAACCATACCATGACTCACACAGTCCTTCTCATCTCCCACACAGATTTGGGTTTTCAAGCAATTTTCACTACAATAAGAGACAGTCAGAGAAAAAGTAAAAAAAGTTAGAGATAAGTAAGTCAGATCTCTCTAGTGGGAAGAAAACACTGAAACAGATCAAGAAAAATGTAACATTTTTCCCCCAAGCTTATTCTGAGGATATGGGAGACAGCTAAAGCCTTTATCAACCTGCATTGACATTGCCAACTCCACAGTGGAATTTATAGCAGGGAATAATTCTGAAAGCCACAATGTGCATCCAAATTAAGCACCCAGCACAGGGAAGAATGTCATCCTCCTCTGATGGAAAGTTCAATTTTCTAGAACAAAGCACCCTTTCATCCACATTTCCTTGGCCTAGTGAGAGTAAGAGAGAAAAATAGATGGCAAACAGAAGTTAGGCTTCTTAAAGAACAACTGGCAGGAATTTAGATGCTGATAGTGAGAGCAGAACTAGAGGCAATACAGACATGGTAACAAAACTAATCCTAATTACATGGCCTAACTGTGACAGGGAAGGGGAAAAAGAGTACTGTGAAAATTAATTTCATGATTAATGGGATTCAGTATCCATTCTGCTTTTGTTCTATTTGCGTTGATTAATGCCATCAAATCTTCCTCTTCAAACACTGTGGCTAGATTCTCCCTGTGCACAGTTAGATCATGGAGGGGCCATGCTCACTTTAGTCCTGTGTCTTGCAGAGTGGTACAAGCAATAGTGGAAATGGTGCTATAGGTTACTTCATTGGTATTTTAATTGCAGTAATATACCTCCACTGTCATAAAATTCTAGATACAATTTAAACTCGGTGGAGATGTGACACATAAGCTAGATAAAGGGGGAGATTTATAAGTAAATTCAGCACTGAACTGGAGGATTAATGCAAAATGAAACATTCTGGTTGCAACATTAGTCTCTGGAATGGCATTAATAATGTTATAGAGGAAAAAATTATATTTTATATTATAATCAAAATTTCATTAGCATTTCAATAAACTGAAAGTCAGTGCTTAGAACACCAGCAAAACTAATCATTTTTAAAGTCCACAGTAGGTCTGCAGGCGACTTGGTTCATTTATTCTAAATGTGCATTTTAATGGTCCATTTTGCCTTCGGAAAAACAAAAACTTTGACAATTTCAAGATTAATCTTTGCAATTGAGGGTGCTGTAAATATGGAAGAAAATGAAACATCATAAAATGTCCATCTCCCTCTTCTCCTTCTCCCTCCCCAACCCCCCTGCCGGGAACTACACATGAAAACAGGACCCGATTTTATTTCTAAGGTAAAGTGCCTGTACATATTTGAGAACAAAGAGTAAAGGAGTGAATCCTGATTGATAAATCACTCAAATAATAGGTCCAGTGTTAGTGGGTTACTTTTTAGTGTGTGTTGAACTGACCCCACTTGGACAGCAGCTGCCCACCAAAGCTGCTCTGTCACTGCCCTCCTCAGCTGGGCAGGGGAGAGAAAATATAACCAAAGGCTCATGGGTAGAGATAAGGGCAGGGAGAGACCTCTCAGCAGTGGCTGTCATGGGCAAAACATACTTGACTTCACAATATTTAAAAATTGAGTGCCATGTTTAATTCAGTTTTACTTACACTTTTCATTCTTCAAATCACCAGCTAACTCATAAATCAATCGAGATCTTATAAAGAAAAAAATCCGCTATTGAATAGTGAAGTCCAAAGAGATTTACTTTTTAAATTTAGTAGACAGAAACAGACATTTTGTTGATGATTGATCTAGTTTAACAGATGTCTCAAATGAGAAAAAACACATTCCTGGAGTAATTCAGACACACAGTATTGATGACCACATGGAAAAAGTCCTCTTTAAATGTGGTTCCTACCCTGAGATAATCATCTTTCCTCTCTCACCTGGCTGGAGATACCCACACTAAGACCCTTCATTAGATATTTGCCCTCCTCTATGCCCTGGAAATCCTCTTGCATGAATGTCCCAGTGAGTTCCTGTGTGCTTCTCTTCCATCCCTTGTTACTGCAGAGGGTCCTTAGGCAGACACGAGAGATTTCCAACAGCTGAACACCCAAAGGAACGTACTGATGGGAAAAAGGGGGAAAGGGGCTAGGAATTTGGGGAAAAAAAGGCTGCATACAACTGCTATGAATGCTTGATTGAGAAAGAAAAAGGCTCACCAGGACTCATTCAGGTAACATCCCCAATCAGGAAACTGTTGGAGGATGTGATTTGAGTCAGGGGCCTGATTACATACTGAAGTTCATCCAATTAAGGCTAGCATGTTTCAGATTGATTTTTTTTATTCCTAGATTAAGTGTTCTTTATGGAAAATATGAAAGTGGTATGGATCAGGAAATAATTTACAGAACAAAATGCATTTAGGATACCTCTGGTCTCCAGCATGATCAGAGTGAGAGGATTACACTGAAAGGCACCTCTATCAATCAGCTGTGTAAGGAATCCTCCTCTCCCCACTGCTTTCTTCTATATTTTTCTTGTCACCCCTATATCTCATAACATGTATTACTAAATTAAAAATAAAATGAATGCCAGTTATTCTGTTTTTTTCCTGCTTCTCCCTTTGCCTACTGTACCTAAACTCTGTTAATCTGATTTATGTTTCTCCTCTTTTTCCCATGGTTTTATCATTTGTAGCCTCCCCCAAGCCAGAGAAGTTACAAAGTGGTAGGGATGGAGTCCTAGTTTATTTATGTGGAAGAAATAAAAAATGCACTTCCATAACTGTAATTTTTCTCTAGCAGCTCTATGAACTCCTGAAGAGTCACATCATTCAAGTTACTAGTTTTCAGTAAACAAGTACCTGGATTTTCTTGTACTTATTCCTTCCTGATAATTCAGTCTTATCTACTATAATGATGTAGAAGAAAAATAAAATCTTGGGTAGTATACTTTTAACAGAAAATCTCATGTAAGAGACCTCTGAGACCATGTTTAGTGTCAACTTTATAGTATTTTCTAGGATTTGGTTATGGAAACATCCACATTATCTATAGAAAATGATCCTGATTTACAAAAGTAGAGCTTCTGGATATTGAATGTTTTCACACAACTAATTTGCAATGAACAAATATTCTTTTTCTGGAAATTTCTAGGAAAAAAACCCCCAATTTATTTTTTTAAAAATTTCTTATACCTGTTTAAAAAAAAAGAAAGAAAAGAGGAAAAAACAGACAGAGGGAAATAAAAGCTGGCATGTCTGAACCTTGCTTCAAACAAGAAACTTCAACCTTTGAGGAGTGAGCCTAAGTGATTGACTGCTAGGGGAAGACCTCAATTAGTCCAAGCAGCTTGACAAGTTACAGCCTTCAACCAGACCCTGTGGAAATCACCTCCCTATCCTGTGAATGGTTCCTCCACTGCTGCAGTCAAAATAAGCTGAGCTAGCAGAGACCTCTTTGTTTTTCCAGCGTCTTCAAATGGCAGCACTTGCTCAGGTCAGCAGAGGTGGCAACAGAAGGCACAGAGGGCACTGAGGAGGAGGAGAGGGCAACAGCAATTAGCAAGGGAAGACTACAGGCTGCAACCCCTGATGGTGACATATTTGTAACCTGAGGAGTTTTCTCTTTAGAGGAGTAGCCACCTCTAAACCCCTGCTCCCTGTGTGACTACAGTTATAATCAGTAGTCTTGCACTATGCAGTTTCCTGCAGCTGACTAAAACAGTGTGAATTAATCAGTTACCATCTACACTCAAGAGATGTGTAAAGCTAGTTTCTCTTCTCATTAAATTAAAGCCCAAAACTATGTCCTCTGCTACTAGATGTGTAAAACTTTCTTCCCTCCAAACTAAATGTGGCAACTAAAAACATGTTTAATTATTTTGCCCACTGACCTCTAATTGCCATATCCATGAATTTATGATCAAGCAAACATTTAATTTAATTTAATGGAGAGGTGCATGCTTAATCAGAAATCTGAATATATTATAGGTTACCAGATGATAAACTTGATAACACAGCTGCTGTGTTCCACTCAAATGAGAGAAGAAAACTGCCATGAGGGTTTTTACTCTCTCATTTCTCCTGGTATCAGATGGCTTTGTGGAAACAATTTTCTTTTCCCAAATAAACACAAAGAGTTTATTTGATCTGGCTTATTAATAAAAATTGAAAAGCTTACTTATTATTTCTGGGTTTAGTCAGGCTTCATTTCCCTCTATTGGCAGATTCAAATTTTTCTTAATCCTCGTTTTCTGATGGTCCATTGTTGCACTGCGCACCCCACACCCAAGCAGATGTTTCCATATTAAGAAAAGAGTTTCAGTTTCACCATTGAATTTATATGGAAAATGAACCAGAAACCTCTATGTTGTTCTTGCCATAATTGGCCTAGTGCCAGGACAAAAGCACCTGTTGGTCTCTTTAGCTGTTCCTCAAGAAATGTAACTATTTTCTATTAGGCAGCTTGCAAAAAAAAACCCCACCTAAATCGTAGAGTATTTAAGAGAGAACCCGAAGATTCTCAAAGCATTTTCAGTCTGTCTTAGCAGGTGCAAGGGACCTCCCTGCACTGTGCACGGCTTTTGTTCTTTTGTTTTTTATGGTTTGTTAATTTCTCTTTCATTAAAACCTTTTTGCTTTTTCAAAACACACCCTATCACACTATCTTGCTAATTACTTTAAGCCACTTCTAGGAGGTTGCTGGACACCCTCAGAGTGTGTTGAACCCTCATGGGGCTAAAAATATGCTGGCCTCACGCAGAAATTCAACAGTCCATGATATTCCTAAAACTTTTAATCTATTATGCTTTTCAGCTCTTTCTGTTTCACACTTGGAAAATATCTGAAGACATCTATTTTATCTTAAAACTGGATATAGGTTCACGAAGAAGCAACACTGCCTGCAGGATGACACATCAACTTGTTTAGATTTTTCTTTTTTCTAAAACTGTACCTTATTTTTAGAAGGGATTGGCTTTCAGCTACTTTCTCCACATTTTACACCAGCCTCTGACTCTTGTAAACACAGGGCTATTCACAGCTGTCCGCAGGAGCTCACCACTCCAGGTGACTCGGGATTTCAGTGTTTCTCACTCTTTGGAACAGGCTGTTCCACTGCCATGTGTGGACCCGGCTGGGACGGGGTGTTGTGTCGCTAGTTCAGACACACAAAGGATGAGGCAGATGCAGCAGGTCAAGGGAAAGCTTCTCTATTTTAATTATCTGACTCCAATACTTATATACATTTGTGCAGAGGTCAAGAGATTGGCTACACAGGTTGCCACCTCTTCAACCTGGATGGTGAATATCACCGTCCATCACATTTCTCCTCCCAGAGGAGAAAAATGTAAACACATAGATAAATTCTAAAAATATACATTTTTTTCTTGAAGCTGCATGAGAACAGCACTGCAAGATTTCAAACACTTGCAAGCAAGAAAACTGAGGGCAACAGTGATGCGATCACACTCAGGAGCTCAGCTGGTGTTAAAAAAGGAGCAGCACGCCAAGAGCAGATTGAACACATGCCAACAAGGCAGCATTGGTTCCATGCATGGCACAGCAACCCTTCAGAGGCTGCGGGCAGCAGAGACAGAGGGCGGGATGGGAAAATGTTTGTTTGCTCCTGCAACACTTCAGTGAAGCCACCATGTCCCTGTGGCTACGCTGTGCGGGTTAGGGATCACACTGAAATATGTGCCATTTCAGAGCCATCAGTGCAGCCTAGGGCTGGGACCCAGGGCCCAGCTAAGCCCAGCTCAGCCCAGCACGGCCTGGTCCAGCCCAGCCTGGCCTGGCCTGGCCTGGCCCAGCAGAGAGCAATGCTGGTGGCAGCCCCAGCCCCAGGCCCAGATACCCCATGTCCCTGAGCAGGGATCCATGGCTGGGCAAGGCTGGGCTGCAGGGACCTGGGAACCAGCCCTGCTGCAGCATCACTGGGGCAGGGGCTGACATGGGGGCCGGGATGAGGTGAGGGGTCCAGGGCAGCTGAATCAAGAAATTGCTATTTCAGTGACAATTCCTGCATGAGCTGGCATTATTCCAGTTTTGAGTTCAAACTTCTGACCATTCTTTGTTAGCATGCACCCCACATCCCCAGCAAATGTTCCTATATAAGGAAAAGTGTTTCAATTTACCTCTAGACATTTTAGGAAGTTTACCTAGAACTTTCCATACCTTCACCCTTCTCATAGTAATTGGCTCAGTGCCAAGAGAGAAGCACCTGTGGGACCTTGTGACTGTTCATCAAAGCCTGTCCCTCTTTCTATTGGCAGGTTGCCAATGGAACCATCCTCAATGGTTAAGTAGAAAAGAGAAAGAACAAAGGTGCTCCATGCATTTTTGGCGTGTTGTAACAAGTGTATGAGACCTGTCCCTATATTGTGCTTGGCTTTGTTCTTTGTGTTTGTATTATTTTCTTTCCTTATTAAAACCTTTTTGATTTTTCAAGACATACCTGATCGTGCTGTCCCGCTAGTTGATTTAAGCCAGTTCTCTGCAAGAGCCGGACCCTCAGAGGTATTGGGAACCCCAATAATTCTTTAGTTTGGGGTAGGTTTTCCCTGTCATGTGGACCCTGCAACTGCCTGTAAATGCAGGCAATGACTATCTGAGTTGTTGGTCTCTTGCTTTAGCTTCACCGCTTTATATATTGTTTTAACAATATCCCCTTACATATAAAATAAGTGAAACTCAAACATAGCTCTGCATCTGCTGAATTATGTTTTTTGGAAGTAAATTATAATATTGGATGTATATTATTAGCATTTTCAGTAATAAGGCAGTATCTTTTTTTCACTCACTTTAGATTTTACTCATTAAATCTTGGGGTTTTTAACACTTGAACTTTTTGTTATCACAGGTTATGTGCATTTACACCAAAATACATAGTCTGAATCACCATGCAAGAACTACACTTTTAAAAGTAGCTAACTGAAATATAGTTAAGAAAATGCATGGCTTTAATTAGAGAAAAGCAGAACTCAGGGAGTGCAGATTGTATTGAAGTCACAACAGAATTGCTTCTCACCATTATGAAATTCTTTTGGGGTAATTTAAGGTAAATTGTACTTTGTTCACTGACTGTAGAACTACTTCTGATTAACTTTCTTTCACCATGTTTTCTTGATTAGAGCCCTAACTTTCTCTGATGTTTAAGATACATTTCTCTTTTTAGTAACAGTTTCTGCATGTGTTACATCTTGAAGACAATTGCTCATATCCTAATTGCTTATATATGACACTAAATTTATAGCTTCTAAACTAAATACAGACTATATTTTTTCCTGAGTTTTGTGAAAATATCCCAGGTGTTGAGAACTCAGCCTGAACTGTCTGTGAACCTTTTGACATGAGTTGACCTTCTGACCATGCACTTGTGTAGAGTCTGCTAAATAATTCACCATAACTAGTACTCAATGTAAGTTTTGACATTTTATTGCAATAGATATACCCCAAATAATTCTACTGCTGGTTATTTTAATAATTATTCTAGAGCTTTGACTTTAATTTTCATTCAATTCTTTGGCCAAAATAGGGGAAGGGATGTTCCTTCCATGACAGAAGATTGACAGAAGTTCCAATGTATGTCATGACTGAAGGATTAGCTGCAACAGCATCTTTTTCTGGATAAATTCATTACACTCACTGAGGGCTTTATCTTTGTCAATACATTCATTCTATATCAAAATAAGACATGGGACAGAAAAACTTCCTTAGAAACTATGAATATGGAAAAAGATTGCAATAATATGTGTTGTCTTTTATTGCACCTTAAGTTTAAAATACCTTCTCCAGGAATCATGGCAAACTGTTCTCAGTCCCTCAGCTCTTGATTTGGTATTAAACTCGATTTTTCTTACTTTTACTCCAGAATTGCATAGGTATTGGTAAGGAAACTCCAGTTCCATAGGAAACAATTGAGACTTTTTTTTCCCTGAAAGGCCTCAGGTGTGGTATTTTTTAGTAATACTGTGGAAAATGTTACTAGCACCCATTAGATGAGGACTCTGATATCAAGGATTTTGGTACTTGAAAAAGAAAGATGCTTTAGTATAAATCAAAGAACTGTGATGCCTTAAGTTTTAGTTTTCATGTTTGCAGATTCTGTGCAGCCTAGGGATGTAGTTCTGAGCCTCATATTAAGTGGCAGTAAGCTCTCTTCACAGAGTAGGTAGACAAAACAAATCCTTTTCCTGCGGAAAACCAAGGACACCTTTCAGGCCTAAAAGCATAAACAATGGAGGACTGAAAGGAGGAACAAGAAGGATGAGACCTCACAATCTGAAGCTGTAATTGGACAATTAAACCCCAATATGCAAATGGACCAAAACTTATAAAAGTGTGAGACCTCGTGACCGGGATGCCATTTTTTTGGGGGGTTTTTTGTGACTATTCTTGGTCCAGCCGAGGCACAGCCTTTGTCGGGCTCCTCTCCTGCCCAGGCTGGATCCCGGAAGCCTTTCAATAAATACATACTTTATTCTCTAGCTCTGTCCAGTCTCTGTTTCAGATCAGCCTTCCAAGGCATCAACTGAAAAAACCCCATGATATTTATGCTGAATCCCTAGGTTTTTGGCTATGACAACTGCTTTTTCTAACATGAATACATGATTCTGGAGTTTCTTCCTAATGTTAAACGGAGACACTGCTAGTTCTGGCCAAACATACTCAGAACAGAGAAAATCAATATTGTGACATTTTTTTTAAACTTTCTTCTTTTAATCCTTCTTCTTTCTACATTTCTTTCTCATCTACTGCAAATTAAAGTACATGGTTAATTATTATTACTGTTACTGTTCTAGTCAGCACAGCAGTCCCCAAAATGAGGACAGAATAATCACTGGTGTCCTGAGGAAAGTTACTGGATTGCATAACTCTGATGTTGTTGTTCCTTTGTACAATTTTTCTGCCTAGTCCAGGTGTTCTCACATCACAAGTGGGAGGGAGAAGGGGATTAGTGGAGAGATGGCACACACTGAAGCTGTTACAGAATCATAGGGTTCCAGGCTTGTAATGCTAGTTATGTCCTGAAGTAGTTATGTAACACGATAAAAATAATTGGCAATCATGAAGAAATTTGAAGAGATACGTAGCAACACTGTGTGCAGCATCATGTTCTGTTTATTTGTTGTGTAGCAGCATTAAAGATGAAAATATTTTCTGCAGCAATTATTCACATCTAAGCAGCATTAAAACATTGCTGTTTTCACTTATGAGAAAATCTCCGGGGTTCAAAAATTGGCCCTGGTTTCTTCTGAGCTACAGAACTTATCCAAATGTTCATCTAGAGACACCTCTGGGGAACTGGCTGAACAGTATGACTCTGCAATGGCTTTGACCTTGATGAGACAGACCTCTAGATGAAAAATAATAATAGAAGTTGTAAATTGCTAGTAATTGGAGAAGGGCTAGCTCTGCAGAATGTTAATGAATGTAAACATAATTAAACCTCTTAAGATAGCATCACTGGCTGCAAATTTCTTACAAGTATAAACATAATAAAATTTCTTTAGATAGTGTCATTTCGGACAGTGTTAGCCACTGTCTCATGTGAATAGCATAGATTTAAGGAACATTTGTGCAGACAAGATTGTTCACATAGCCTGTTAAAGTGTGTTAGGATCCCAAAATAGAGTTAGGGTAGGTAATGGTATATTTATCAAAACTGAATGGGAACTTGAAGCTTATTAAATGAGAACTCATGTGTGATTTAAAGCTGGAAATCACAAACTCTGAATTCTGTTAACCAGTCTGATAATAAGTCCTCCACACATATTTTTATTAATATTTGCATCCTATGCATCCTATAGCACTAGAAAATAAGAATATGTGGATTACTGTTAATTGAATTTCTTAAGAACCTTAATGGAAGAAACTAAGATCACTAAAGGGACCGTGGTCAAGATTATTTTTGTTTTATGAGTAGGAACTTACATACATTCTTAGAGGAGAATTGCAAGCTAGAATCCAGGTTCACAAAAAGATTTTATTTTTGTTTCATATTCTCAAATGAAAGGTTGGAATGAAGACAACCCCTGTTTATTAGAATTTTGAAACATAATTCAATAAAGTTCAGAGAGAGGAGAATGTTGTCACTGTATTTGCTGTTGCGCATCTGCACTGTGAAAGAAGTGTTCCTGTTAAACATAAGCTTTGAGTTGGCAACTCTCCTGTTATTGTATTTTTACAGAATGAAATAATGCATCCCTCATCTTTAAGAGGTATAAAATAGAAAATATTTAGAAAAATCCTCTTTCTATAAAATTTCAATTCTTAATGGGACATAGTGAATTATTTGCATTTTATGACTGAAGGAAGATGGACAGTTTATACCACTACAATTTCAACTAGATCTGAGTATTTAAATGAGCTAGATGCCGGGATCTAAATGATCATTCTTTTGGGTTACCATTTCTTTAATCAAAGTAGAGTCCTGCCAGATTTTAAATGGGAATGTGTTTCAATGGAGTATATTTATTTCAACATTTGACAAGAAAAGTAAAAAATCTCCATGTCGTGGTTAGCTTTGAAACTCATCTGGGGGGAGGGGGGCTAGATGAAACATTATATATTATTTTAATATAAAATATATTTTATCTAAAATTTTTATATTTATATATATATATATATATTCAAAATTACAAAGTCAAAATACGTAATCCAAATTAAACATTTCAAATCAATGGGAGAAGAATTCCTTTTCTAAAGCAGATCTTAGTCTTCCTTTAGTGTGTGACCCACCTCATGTGCTGGGTTTGCCAAGTGCAGGATGCCATTGCCCACTACATATGTAGGACAGGAATATGTAGCCAGGCCTTCCAGCATCTCTGTGTGAGAGTACTTGATGGCTGGCAGAACAGCTACAAATTGTGCTCTATTACAGAGCTTCAAAGACTGTCAAGATCATATGTAGTTTGCCTAAGAGATAAAATGCATATGGTGTTTCTCACATCAAAGCAAGTCTTATTTGTTCCCTTTTATTTCCAAAATATATATATATATAGATACATATTTGATTTTGCATATTTTTTCCTTAAAAATAAACTATTATCAGCTAGTTAGTCTCAGTTTTGACCACAGTGAAGTAAAAAATCAAATGTATTTCTTAGAATGCATTTCTGTGTATATTTTATGAAAGCATTTTGTCCTTATGGAACTGATCAATTGAGTATACACAAACAGCTTTGAAATACATTTAGTAAGGAACTCTCTGTTTATTATTGCACAGAGTACTTGCTGACAGTAAGCAAGTTTTTAGATAAAAGAACTTCCAGTGAGGGTTAAAACTAATTGACTTTTCTTTGGTTGGTTTTTCATTGTATATCCTTAGGAAGCTTGAAAACATTGCTTTAGTCAATTTGCTGAAGAAGGCTTTCATTAGAGATATACTGAGCAGAGCTTTAATCAGTACATAAATCCACCAATTTCAGATAATTGGTGCTAATCATCATTTCTCAACATAAAAGGACTCTAGCAAGGACTTTTTGTCAACAGGAAAGTTGAATGATGCATGAAGGCACAAGGCCTTTCATTCACCTTGCAAACTCACCCTCACTTGTAGAACAGAGCTGTTCACTGTGCTGAATTTGTGCTAGATATACCAAAGGCCACAGACTAAGAAAAATCACATACCTGGAATTATGAATCTTGGTCACCTTGCAAGAAATCTCTTGTCCAGTGTAGGCACCCACCTGTGTTTTCATAACAGGAAAACAGGACAGGTAGCACTGAGTGGCTTGGTTTCAGGCAACTATGCTTACTCCCTCCTTACCAAAGCTGGATAATTGCATCCAGTCTGCTTTCTTTTGGACTCTCCTCAGTCCCTCCTCACCCTTGAGCAGTGACCAAGAAGTGTTTGGAAAGCACATGAGTTTAGACTGGCCACAGTTTTGCCATGGACTCTGCCAGCAGTTCAGCACTGTGGCTTGTGTTCTATTACTTATGTGGCCCCTTTTCACAAAGACCAAGGTGCCTGACAAATACTGTCCAAGATACTCCAGCCATTCAAAAAAATGGAAACCAGGGAGAAAATGGAATCTATTCTCTTCTATCATGTAGTAATAAGGCATAAGAATGGCAAAGTCTTTGGGGTTTTTTTAAGAAGTGCTGGCTATCATGTTTGAAGATATACTAATTATTTTGAAGATCATTTGCTTGAAAAGAATACTGGTGAGATCAATACCTTTGTTAGCCCTGAAAAAACTCAAAGGCCCAACTCTGTCTATTAAAGACTATGCTGACCTCAGGTCATTCTGGAATGAACAAAACAGGATTATCTTTCCTTGCTCTCCCTAAAAATTATCAGTTGTACAGGAAAAATATTTACTTATATGTGACAAAGGAGAAAAAATTGTGTTACTGCACGGTGGGACATCAGATTGCAATAGGACAGCTGTGAACTAACCAACTGTTCTGGAATGTAGCGTTGCCACCCACTCAGAGTGAGAGCCAGAATGGGAAGCTCCAAGAACACCTTGTGCCTTTCCACAGACCTTGCTTGTAAGATTTGGGCTATAATTGTCTAAATGGTTCTCCTCACCTGACCCAAACTATAGGCTTTTAGTTAGGATTGTTACCAGCCATGTAAGTATTCTGGGTTTGAATCCCTTCAAGGCTGAAAAGGGAATTCAACTGATCTCTTTTCTTCAGGATAAGTGCTTTAAATCATAGTTTATGATATAAAAGTTAGGAACAGTATATTTATGTTGTTTCAAAGGTAGATCCCCGCAGTGAGTTTTTCAGCCAACTAAATCAAATGTAAATTTTCCAGGACAGGTAGAAGAGGTCTAAGCAGACTTGGTAATGAGTGCCCAGTTACTAGACATGTCTAGTCCATGAAGCTGGGTTGTTGAAAGCAAGTTTTTGAAAACAAATACGTTAGATTTTAAAATGCAAGTAGTTTTTCACATGGTTGAGATTTAAATTATTTCAGTCTGGCTTTATACCTCTCAGATGCCTTCTATGAGAAACAGATGGCAAAAGTCTAACAATAATGCACAAGACATGGTCTCCTTTGTTAAGTAATTTTAAAAAATTCAATCACAGAATTCAAAGACTGGCAAATATTGCACCAGCATTTTCTAGTGCACCAAGAGTTTCTAAATGCTGTTTCACAGGATAGGAAGCATTCTTCATCCAGATGTCTGATTTTAAGGCATATTTTAATGTTAAGATCATAAGAATCACCTTCTTGGAATAAATCAGTATTCCATGCTTTCTGCCAGGGAGCATTGTTACAGGCATAATGTCACAATGCTGCATCTGAAAAATCAATGTATAATCATTACCAGTGTAAAATCATGCAGATTTTGGCTATATAGTAATCTGTCTAATATCATATTCCTCATGCATCATCTTATATATGCTTCATTTTTCCTTATCCACTTTGTAAAATATAAATCTAGTTTCTGAGCGAAATACCATCTTCTCCAGAATTGGCTTTTCTTCTGCAAGATGAAGTAATCACCTCGCCACTGCAAATATGGCTGAAATGCTATGGTCAGGAAAAAGATAGGTCAGAATAGATGGTCATTGTGGTGTTTCCTGGTGTAAAATCTATGCTACATAATACTGTAACCATGCATTGTGTGATCTTAAACTACCTGAAATCCATGTGGGCTTAGCTAAATTAATGCACTGGCTTTACAGCCTATGTCGTACTCCATGTTGTAAAGTTCAGCTGGCAAAATATAACAGGATGAATTTAGGGCTTTGTTAGGCATATCTGAATGGAGAGAACATAATGTTTCTGAAGTAGAATGTGAAGCTTTAGCCACCTGTCTCCAATTATACTCAGTGTGACTGCAAGATTAAAATGCCATCTAGCTCACTGTGAAAATATGTCCCATAGCATCTCCTTTTAGCTCAGGATCATTAATGCTAATAACAGCCCAACAGAGAATCAATTTTATTTTGATACCCTTGGTGATTAAATATTTTATACAGAGCTCTGGCAACATTTTCAAAAACTCTCAAACACAAAATTGGAGTTGAAAACATCTACTGGCACTGACAAAAACTGCATGTGAAAGAGTCTTTGTTAACTGAATGACTAGCACTAATGGTAGCCAAGAGGAGTACATTCACCTGAAAAATTCATATGAAGCAGAATACTTAATCAAAAAATGCTGTGAAAATCAAAAAAATAAGTATTGATTTCAAGTTAAATTATCAGACTGGGATGGTATTGTTGTTTTTGTTGTTGAGTGCATGGTTACTTTGCCCTTTGAAAAATATATGCAAAACTGGCCAGTACTTTGGTTATTATTGTACATAAAATTCTGTAACTGGTATTGACGCCAGATTTATTTCTTTGACTTCCTCTATTTTTATTCTGAGTTACAGGGTTCCAAGATCATAACACCCTTGAGAAATCACGTGTAAGCCATAACAAAAGTCATTCACAGTCTTTTGAGTTGATAGCTAAATATTATTTCTGATAAACTCACTACCTGATGGTAAAAAGACAGCAAACCTGGGCCATCCTGACAGAAATGTTAGCTATGGAGATGCTGCTGAAGGTACCATTATTATATTTAGAGTGTTTAAACATGAATTTCCATTTTAAGTTTCAGGTGTTTCATTTCAAAGTACAAACAGATACATTTGCATTAACTACAGTTGTCTAAGATTTTCTGTGCTCTTTATCAAGTATTCCTGTTTAAATTCCTTTCTAGAGAAAAAGGCCAAAATAGACTCTGAAAGAGAGTAGTCATTGAATCAAACTTGGAAATTTCTACAGCACATTTTTCACGCAAGATTCTGATCCTAAACAGGACAATTTGGAATGTCTTTACTACCTCATACAGTAATATAATTTGGAGATGTTAATTCTGGAGAAGGTTATCAAGCCAAGTTCTAGACTGTTTCACAGCAGGGATCTTTGAATTACCTTTACATCAATGCCCTTTCTTCAGATAATAATTCATAATCAGTTCATGGAAGAACTCTAACAGTCTGCATTTGTTATACAAAGCACTAGAGATGCTAATTTTATAGAAATACTTACATTAGGAAAAAAAAGTTGTTTCTCTTTCTGCTCCTTGGTGCTGAAGCATTTAATCTCTTGTTGTCTTTGGAAAAGTAACATCTTCCATTTTCAAATGGGGCAGATGAGACATGCAGAACCGAATCCCTGAGTGTCTAGAAAGTACAAAATTCGGCTTCAGATCTTGTGATGCCCTGTTCCAGTTCTGCAAACAGCAAAGACCATAAATTGCATGATATATTGAGAGTTATAATATGTAACCTCCCTGCATGGTGCAAAAACACTGTAGCGGAGATAGAAACAGACCTCACATCTTTTCTATACCTTTACATTATGTTTCATTCTTCAGCACTGTACTCTACATAAAATAATAAATTTCAAAAGGAAAGGACATAAATGGTCTATTTTTATTACTATTATTTTGCAGAACAACATAACCCCAATGCCATTCCCTGTTAAAAAGAAAGCCTATCATGTAAGCCAGGACAGTATTCGAAAAAATAGATCCAAGTGATCAAGTATAGGAAATACAATTCAATGCAGCACAATTTAGGTCATTGAAAACACCAAAATATAGACAAACCTGTACAGATGACTAGCACAGATGTGTTCTGATCCTGATGAAGGAAGGAGTTTTCCATATGTTCAAAATGCTAGTGAGGCTGTAGAACTGTTCTTAGTACATTCCTTAGCATTTTTCTTCAAATCTTGATTTCTTCACAAAACATGCCTTTGTGTTTGTTGGACTTCTTGTCATGCCAGCCCCCTGCTATCTCCTCTGCTCACTCAGACAGCTTTACTCTAATCACTCATCACCTGAATTTTGTGCAGAATCATCAATACTGGAAGGATTCTCATACTCCTGTTGAGAAAAGAAACTTTTCTTGTTCACCTGAACATTTGTTTGCCTTTCTTTACAGAAGATTTATATCAACTCAGGAAAATATTGACACATTCCAACTAAACTACATAGGGTCATAAAATATCCTGAATTGGAAAGGACACAGAAAGAACTTAAATGATCTGGCCTTCAAACTCCTGGCCCTGCACATGACACCCCAAGAGTCACATCATGTGCCTGAGAGAATTGTCCAAACACTTCCTGAGCTCTGTCAGTCTTGGTGATCACTGCCCTGAGCTGTTCCAGTGCCCAACCACCCCGAGTGAAAAACCTCCTCCTGATATCCAGCCTAAACCTTTCCTGTCTTGATTCATGCTGTTTCTTTTGGTCCTGTCCCTAGTCACCACAGAGCAGAGATCAGTCCCTGCCCCTCCTCTTCCCCTCATGAGGAAACTCCAATGAGCTCTTCCCTCCATCTCCTCCAGGCTAAACAACCTCACACAGCTTCCTCTCCAGACTGTTCCCCATCCACATTGCCCTCCTTTGAATGCTCTCTAGTATTTTTCTGACATTGTGGTGCCCAACACTGCACAAAGGGCTTGAAGGGAGGCTGCATCCACATAAATGAAGTCTGACGTTATTTTTTACTATTATTTTTCAGAAAATATTCCATTATTTTTATTAATCCACTGGTTTTACTATTATTAATTTTTTAATATAAAGTCCTCAAATGACAGAGGCAAAAGTGTTACTGTGATCCCTCTTATGCTCTTTAGTATTACACCACCATTTTTTGTGAAAGAGGACAATTCCCCTGGCATCTGTGCAACTCTAGTACTTAAAAATTTAGGTAATAATCCTGAGTCTGGACTTATGTATCATGGCCCTGACTAAGTCACTTCACTCTTGTTTATCCTCTTGTATAACATGAAGAGGAATTTGTTTCTCCATTAATTCATTTGATATACAGGAGTACAGTAGAATATTTCTGTGCCATATATACTGACCAGCATCTGTGTCACTACCATCTTACTGGAATTCAGGGAGTTAATGGTATTGGTCAACAATTCCTAGACAATAAAAAGATGGACTATTCACCATCCTTCAGTTCATACCATTTTTCCACATTTTTGTTCATTCTCTGTCTAATCTCATATTGCTATTTCTCATTGCACTTTTGAACAATGAGAACCAAAAATTCAGATCATGTCTGCCTTAAATATTTATGAGTTATGATAATATGAGGCTTTCTTCAGCATAAATAGAAAAGCAGCCTTTAAGTAAAATTCAAAGCTAACTTTAGATGAGAGTCCATACTGCTGGCATCACTGCAGAATTTCAAACCTACCCTTGCTACCAGTCACAGGGACTCAATGCCATGACCAATTCCCTGGAGCTGGTAAGATTTGCCTTGTGTTTTACCTCACAGTCACTGGCATGTTTCCATGAACATCTTGGGGCATCCAGATGTTTTGGAAGTAGCTGGCTCACAGACTTCTGAAAAAATGTGTCCTTTGCAAAGATATATCACCAAAACCAGGCAAAAAACTGTCCAAGTTCCTCACTGAATGGCCTTCAAAAGAAAGAATGGGGTCTGTAGACAGGCTGAGCAAAATCACCTGCAAGGGCAATGACTGGCTGTATAAACTCATATCTGGCAGCCCGAAACTCATCTCTAACAGCACTGACCTCTTAGAGAACGCATAGTAATTTTTTTTAAGTTTGAGGTTCTTTTACTAGGATACCTAAGTGCAGTATATAATACATGTGTCTAGCTTGCCAAAAAATAGGGACAAAAGAAGAAATATTTCACATTTAGCCTTTCACTTTTTTTCTGGACTTTTGTTTAAATCAGTTTTTGCATTTACCTGAAAATATCTTGGAAAACACTTACACTTAGTATTTTAGATGTTCCAGTTTTTAAAGGGGGAATGAACCAACCAATCTAAAACCTGTGTGTCAGGCTTATACTGTTATCTTCAAACTTCAGCAATCTCTGCTTGTGGAGTCTCAGCTGCAGACATGGGGCAAGTGTGTGCAGTCCAGAGACTTCAAGAGAGTAACAAGACAGCTGGTTCTGGGAAAAGGAAACAAAGACTTGTTTGCATGGTGGTACATCCAAGGAAAATTTGTAAAACCTATTCCCAGCACCACAGCACCATGTAGATGTCAGAGTGTGCTTGGTTTGATCTTGTTGGAGCAACATTGTGCACTGCAGACATATTTCATTCTAAAAGAGCATTATGACCATTTTTTATCTTAAATTAGAGGAAATTACAGGAACACAGACAAAAAGTTGATATTTTTAGCTTCTATAGTATTATACACTTTTGCAGCCCTCCTACTGTGAATAAAAATAGTTCTGCTTTGCTCTCCAGCAGTTACAACCAATCATTCAGGGTTTTTTCACTCAAGGAAAACAGGTAAAAAATAGTAACCTTTTCAGCAACAGAGATGGCACTCTGACACAGGTTCCTTTTGGTAATGCCATAATCCTAACAGATTTGTCTCATTTACAGATAAATATAAAACCAAATAGAGGATAACTTTATGTCTGGAAAATGTATCAACTGTCCAAAGGATATTTATAAAATAGACAGGCAATGACAATTTTGGGGTTTTTTTTTCTGACTTTCTGGGCTTTTAGTAATTTGATTCTTTCTGCTTTCCCTGCATCTCGCTGTGAAGTTGTATGTGCCTTAAAGTTGGAAAGGACTGGAAGGTGCCCTTAAAAGAGCTGTGTCTGCTGGTTTTGAAGTTGAAGCTAAAATATCAATTTTTTTCTTCCTCAGCAAGCAACATGCTAGTAATGATACAGTTGTTTTCTTAAATCTAAAAATAAGAAAAAGAAATGGCAAAGCCTACTGTTGTAACTTTTGGTGACAATAAACCCCCATCCCATTAAAGAGGAGACCTCACTGCTGCAAGGGTCAGCATTTATAGCTGTCAGTAAATTCACATATGAAAGGAAACCATCAGGTCAGAGTTGGCCACTGTGTGGAGGATCACTGCTGGCAATAGAACAGGAATAGCTCTTTTTTTATCTGTAATTCAACCTGACTTACATCAATAAATTCAGTTGTACTGTTAAGACTTAGTGTCCCGTTGCTTCAGAATGAAATAAACATTATGGTTCATGAAACATCTCTATATAATATTATATTTAGAGATCTACTTATTCCCTAGGTGCAGTCACTGATCCAGGGTAGACTTGCAAATTGGATTATATCATCTGTATGTCAAGAGATCAGGAAAAATAAAATCCAGGGGTTTTGTCATTTACTTTATTTTTCTCTGAAACTGTAAGATACAAAACATAAAAAAATTATACACAAAACAAGTGAAAATACCTGTAAGCAAGTATATATCATAGTAAAACACACAAGATGAGTTAAACATAGAGGTAGATGACTTGAATCCCTGATAACTGGACAGCCATTCCATCCCGTGTTGGAAGTTATTCCTGGTCTGACCCTCACACCAGAATAAAGAATTATCAACTCCTTTAACTTCATCTAGGCGTTTTCTGATTTATAATTTAACTCTTCTTCTGTGTTTAGTGGGTGACCTGCATTGATGCCTTGGCAAGTAAAGTCTTGCTATTTTGCTACTTTTTATATTTTTTATCAAGAATCATTTATTATTTATGAGATGTTTCTGAAAATAGAATGTAATTGAGTAATTAAGGATTTTCAGCCTCTTCAAAAAAATAGCTCTTGCTGCATTGCATTTTCAAGCTCTACAGCTTGCAAACATGAAGGGGACCTTTATATAAAGAATTGAAAATTAATGCTATTGAATGACCTGGATGACATAGCATCTCAAGGAAGGGAGATTTATAATGATGGTTAATATTCCAGTGGAAAAAGCCATAATGGAATCTAATGTTCGAAAAATGAAGCTACAGGGATTCGGATTAATATTGAAACATAAAAGTTTAATCAAAGACAATTAATTGCACAAACAAGCCCTAAACCACTTGTCGTAATTTTAAATCAAAACTGAACATCTTTCAAAAGTCTACAATGTAGATACAACATTACAATTATGTTCATGAGACAGATATTCATCAGTTCTTCTGTCCTGAGCATCTAAGAAACCACTAGTTCTTACAGTGTTTTACAATTTAAGTAATTAAAACTGTCATTGATATTTTGATTGACGGGGATTTAAGAATTCCATTAATGAAGCAGGACTGTTACATGCTGGAGTCCTCAAAGTTACAAAATATCAAAACCCAATTTGCCAATATAGATTTGGCAAAACATAAACTGGGCAAATCCAGCTATATTTTTGTGTCAGCAGTCAATGATATCCCTGAGGCTAACCAACACAGTGCAATATTATATAGATTTTCCTAAAGAAGGCAATAGGGATTTATTAAAACCATCTTGACTGACATATATATATGTGTATATATATATATGTGAAGAATGGAATAAAACTTTGTAAATTCAATTTTAGATATATCAATTTTTTCTTGGTTGAAACTTCAAAAATATTCATGGGAGATTTCAGCTTATATCATTAAGGTGAAAATGTATTTTTACAGAAGGAAATCCTGATCAATGTTTAGATAAACTTAGCTGCGAGGCTTTGCTATTTAACATTACAGAAATTTGTCTTAATTCATACTGAAACAAGATTGTGTATTTTAGCCCACCATGTTTGCTCATTTTGAGAGGTATTGCTCTTACCCACTATGCTGTCTCAAACAGCCCAGTCCAAGCAAGCCATGAATCCTCAGCAGGCAGTGATAAGTTGTAAATGTCTTCAGTGATTGATTTGTCCTGTCGAGGTCTAGAGACCAGGATGGCAAATATACAGCTTCTAGAAGAGTTTCTCCCTTGTTGAGTGTAAAAACAGCATCCCTGATAAGCCTAAATTGAATTCCAGCTTTTAAATTGCAAAAGTGGTATGTGATATTCCAGCAGTTTATGATCTTTCTTAATAAGCCATTCATAAGAAATATTTGGCAGATCACAACCCAGTCCTCCAACATATGTTTATGTGAATAAATTCTAATTCATGCAAACAGTTATGTACACGAGTGTTTGCAATGGAGCTGCTCCTTCCATAGAGGAATGACAGTGGTTGGTGGCAGAGCCAGGACTGTAGCACTAACCAGTCCTCACCTGCCCTCCCACACCCAACAGAAGTCCTCTGACAGAGATCAGTGTTTGCTTACATAAACAACTTTAGATTTTATGTGCATACTTCTCTATGAACTCAAGTGGTGGTGATACAGCACTGAGCCTATTTTACAGTAAGTTCAACAACAATGACCAGCATCAGATTCACGGTGGATTCTTGGTTTACTGGTAGCATATTGAGCCAGATGCCCTTCTAAAGCCAAAATAATGAACAAGTTTAGATCAGGAATTGCATTTGGCAGTGACAGGCAGTCTCAGGGCTTGCAACAGAATAAGACAATTACATCTCCTTCCTTCCAAACTGTTTTTTCTCCATGTTAAATGTCAGATAAGCTTGAAATGTCTTAGGAAGGGATGGGAGTAACTGGGGGTTTGCTTTGATTTCTTGGTCAGCATTCAATACAGTATCTACCGATATTCTTAGAAGCTCTGAAAATTAAATATGACTGTTTTTCCTTTCCTCTGCTAGCATATTTTTGGTAGTTACTAAATTAATCTTATTTTTTTTATTAAATCTTATGTTTAATTTTACTCTGTAAAGGTATTTTTCTTTCATAAATCTCAAAAGTCTGAGAATCCATCCACCTCAGACAGTTGTCCAAAAGGTGATAAAACCTCAAAGTATGTGCTGTCCTACATCAGCTGAAAATAAAAACTATCATCCATGATCATTCCTGGGCCCTGCTCAAAAATCACTGCTTCAATTTTTGATGTTCCCTCAGGAAACATCAAAGAATATGTTACTCGTTTTTCATTCATTCTAAGCTAGTGAGGAGTATTTATACTATAAATGCATCTGCAGTTCCTGTAGGTATATACAATATGCCTGTTTCTGAACGGGATATTTCCTGAAGATAATTGTTGACATTTATTTTCTAAAAATATTATTTGCCCTGTGTGAAGTGAGGGGAGAGGATGCATGAGTGATCACACAGAGAGAGATACTGAGATGTGAAGGAGCGAATATGCATTTGGCAACAAAAATAATGCAGAATTAAAAAATATTTACTTTATCCTGTGGTGTTGTGAGTGAGGGACTTACAGAAATAGATCCAGGGATGGAAAAATAAGGAAGTGAGTAATTTATATTTACGTAGTGGGGAATGATGAAAGGGATGATGTGCACTACTTTGACGAACTGCCTTAGCAGATCTGTTGAGTCATCTGTGTGGTACTGTGTTGAGTGTATTGTTACGTGGCACTGCAATCACAGAAAGACTTACTGAGCAGAAGTAAATTACATAAGAAAATTAACGAAATCCCCATTAGAACTCTACCTGAGACAGAGTAAATTCAGGTTGTGTGCTCACTGTTTGGAAGAGTCTCAAGTGACTGAAAGCCTTGGGGTGTAATGCAATATTTGGGGTGTCTCAGGGCTCCCCTCTTGGGGTTAACACCACTGTAGGGTGCTCAGCTGCTCTGTGTTACACAGCCTGAATTATGGGTTGGCTGGGGCAGCTGCTGTCCTGGAAATCCCCTCCTCTCCACACATAGCACAGCAGAGCCAAAAGCAGCAGCAATGTTCACTTGTAATAGTGAGTGAACAAAATACAGCAGCAGGACAATTTATGGTGTGTGTTGTGAATGAGTTTAATGCACTACTATATTGTCTACTGAAAAAAAAAAACCCAAACCATGGTTTTTCTTTTGTTTATTATTAAATGTGGATTATAGGTTAACTGAGATGATGGCATGAAGGTCAGTGGCTGAATTCAGACTAATTTTCAGTGAGAATGGAATCACAGAGGAAAGCAAGCTACATGAAAACTGTAGGCATATCTGCAGCTTTTTATTCCAGGAAATCAATGATTCCTTCTGAATTAAGATGTTTTTACTATTTTCCTTTGAGCAAAGATTTTGTAGAAGATTAAGTAGACGTTTAGGTGTTGCCTCAACTTCTTTGAGGGTAAATTTGAATTCTGACAGTATAGTCAAGATAATTTACCTGGTCTAAGAACAAGACTTCCTGTCAACACTAAATTCAAGACCTTTTGTCTGGATAAAGTAATGAAATATTTCAGTGGAGACAGGACCTGATTCTTTAATGAAACAGGCCAACAGTATTGGGCATTTCTGTTCTTTGGTTTCAAAATAACTTTGCACAGGCTCTTAAAATCTTTAAAACCTATACCATGATTCAGTGAGATCACAAATCAAAAGGAGTTTTGTCTTAGAGTTTAAGCTTTAGCATTTGTATTTCTTTCCTGTATTATATTACTTTCCTTCTTTTTTAGGTTTGGATGCGCTGTTACTTGACTGCTGAACAAAATTACCCTAAAGGTTTTGCACATTGAGAAAAAAAGATAATTAGCTTTTTCTGGCTTCTCTACTCACTGAGCTCAGTTGCTATGACAACCAAAAATTTTACCACTTTCTTAATATCAGTTCTTTTGATTTCTGCAGTTTAAATAAAAAACCCCAAACATTTAAACTGTTGCTGTTTCTTTCGTGGTGGGGTGCTATTGCCGGCTAGCAGGAATCCCCCAGACCACAGAAACAGTTTATGTGGGTCCTCAGCTCAGCTAGCTGCGTGTGGGTTCAGGCTTGGAAGAAGGAAACGTGCTCTCTCGGGTTAATGAGGATGTTTATTCAGTGCAGCCATGTGGCACAGACTTTGCCAGTGCCCCTGTCTCATCACGGAGGAAGCAGGAACAGAGAGCTAGACTGGGCGTGGTGGGTCCCTTTTCCCAGCTCGGGGGCGGGGTGGGGAAACACTTTGACCAAATGGGGAAGGGAAGGGGGAGGGGTTACATCAGGAGGAACCACAGGGGTCATCAGGGGTAGGAGGCTGAAAGGGACGTACCAAGTACAGACCTAATACAAAATACAACTACAAATTCAAAAACCTGAAACTCGCATTTCTACATTAAACAGTGTAAAAAATTCTACCATTTCAAATATTTAGGAAAGCATTGTTCACCTTCATTAATAGTGACCATGGATAAGAATTTTCTTAATGTCTTCTAAGAGTCAAAGAGATCTTCTAAAAGTCAAGGAGGTCTTCCAAGGGCTACTGATAGCTCAGTGAAACAAGTGTTTGTAGCTCACTCCTGATCCTACAAGCTCACTTATGAAGGGATAATACAGATATTACAGTTGAAATAAATAATTGCTGTAGTTCTGATGTCATAAAATGACATGTAGCACATCCCAGTTTGGCAAACAGGGAGCTTTAATTTTTATTTTGATTGCACTTGGGAAATACAGGTAAAGAGGCATTTTTGTGACGGGGTGACGTGATGCTCATTTTTTTTTAGATACAGCTTTTCCTGGCTGGGAAACTTTCAATTTGGTTCCAGCTGTTCTTCACACTACTATAAAAGCAAGTTTCATTTCCTATTTGAAAAAATCTCCTTTTAGAAATAATAGACCATATTGTCACAGCAGACCTCATGTTAGAGATAGAAATGAGAGGAGACACACTCTTGTTCATCAGCATGAAATGGCCCCAGTTTATTCTTCCTGACAGCTCGGCCATCCTAACTCCAGCTACTCACAGACTGACTACAGCAGACTCTCACTGCAGGCTTTCCTTGCAGCCTCTGACTGCAGCCTCTGACTGCAGGCTCCAACAGCAGACTCCAACTCAGACTGACCTCACAGTAGACCCCTCACAGCAGCAATTCTCTTTCCTGCTTTGTCTGACCTCTCCTGACCAGCTAATCCACTCTTTTATCACACTCATCCTTATTGGATATAGCTGTGACTTATAAGAGGTGAGGTTGCCTGTAATCCATTCTCCTACACCATATAATCTTTCATTGAAAGAGAATAAAACATTTATGTGCCAAAGGCTAGAAAATAGAGGACTGTTTTTCATCACTGGAGATTTGTGTAAGATCTTGTTGATTTGTGAGGTCCAAAAATAAAATTAGAATGGGCATCGTTCTACTCCCCTCAATTAGTCACATGGGGAGTAAAGCAAAGGTTGATGATTCCATACCTGCATTCCCTGAACGTGGTCTGGACAAAATTAGGTACTTCAAAGTACAGCTGCATTGAAGTGCATAGAATCATAAAATCATTTAAGTTGGAAAAGACCTTTAAGGTCATTAAGTCCAAGTGTTATCCCATGAGCACCAAGTCCTCCACTACACCATGTCACTAAGTGCCACATCTACACATCTTTTAAATACCTTCAGAGACAGTGAATCTAAAATTTCCTGGGTAGCCAGTTCTAGTGCTCAATGACCCTTTCCATGAAGAATTTTTTCCCTAATATCCAATCTAGCTCATGCTGGCACAACTGGAGCCCATCTGCTTTCATCTTGTCATGAGGCTGACTCCCACCTCACTACAACCTCCTTTCAGGGAGCTGTAGAGAGTGGTGAGGCACCCCCTGGACTAAACACCCCCAGCTCCCACAGCTGTTCCTTTCACACTTGTGCTCCAGGCCCTTCAACACTCCATTGCCCTTCTCTGAACATGCTCCATCCCCTCAATATGTTTCTTGTCATGAGGGGCCCAAAAGTGAAGACAAGATTCAAGGTGCAGCCTCACCAGTGCCGAGTACAAGGGCACTGGCAATCACTGGTCAGCCCTGGTCCTGTTGAACACACTATTCCTGATGCATGGAATGAGATTATAAACATGGTTGACAAAGAGGTATTTCTACAAATCAACTCCCTGTGAACTTTTATAGGTAAAATGAATGGGAAACCAAGGAAGTTATCTGCCCACAGGGGTTGAAATCGCTCTGCTAGAAAAATAGCCATGAGATATGTCTTTTAAAAAATGAGTAAGTTTTATGTTTTGAAATGTGGTAGCCCAAAAACAGTGACAATTTGCCAGAACTGGATGTGTTGCTCCATCTCTTCCCATTCTTGTTCTGGAAGAGATGGAACTGTATCAGGGAAACTTCAGGCAAAGCAGGTCTTTGTGACTTTTTAACTGTATGGCAGTAAATTGGATTCAAGTCCAGAGCTACACTACATGAAGCAAGGTTACACTTGAACACAAACACAATTGTCCAAATTGCTTAATTCGCACCCTGTTTCTGTCACAGTTTTGGCCTGTGAATGATTTCCTCTATTGTGTTTTAATCACGGCAGTCACAGAGAACATAGCAGCTCCTTCTCTTCACTCATCTTTCCTGTTATCTTCTTTCTGCCTCCTATACATGGTTTCTCAACTGGAGGCCGTGATATTTAGTGAATAGCCTCACTGCTTTGCTGACAAAGGGATCAGACTCACTGCAACCTTTCTAAATGCATTGCTTCTTCATTTGTATGCACCACAGCCACCTCTTTCTCTCCAGACTAGGTCAGTCTCAGTATTAGGGAGATTATACTGCTGCCAGTTAGCCCTCAGCTTTTGCCTCACATTGCTCTAGCATGAGGCTACATACTGAAGACTAGATGAGCTTGCCATTTTGTTTCACCCATTCAATATACCAGAAAGGAATTTTGCTTGAGGAAAAAGTGATACAACCTTATGTAGTTTGTAGGGAACAGTCCCTCTTCTTTGTGATCTAGTCAAAGACAAAGGTCCTCCTTGGGTACAGGTGACCAAGAACTTA
Organism: Trochalopteron elliotii; assembly: GCA_024734555.1. NCBI lineage: Eukaryota > Metazoa > Chordata > Aves > Passeriformes > Leiothrichidae > Trochalopteron > Trochalopteron elliotii. Next base: position 114,900 of record JANPWX010000085.1, on the reverse strand, counting down.
TTTAGTGTTGAGCCAAAAACAGCCTGCAAGCGTTATGGAGGCCTGTAGGCAACATTTGGTAGAGCAATGGAAAAAATGAGGAAATACAGTCAAGATTTCTGAGTTCTGATCGTCTCTCTGACTCAGTATATGATGTGACTTAACCTGTCACAAATATTTCTTTCGCTTCCCTTCTAAAACTTTTGAGAAATTTGAAAGCCTTTTATTGATTTTTGATGAAAACTTTCCAAATATTTTGATATCAGTGATGCTTTAAAAACTACAAAGCTACATAAACTTACCAAATTTGTCTCCCCAGCAAAGCTGCACAAACACTTACAGCTTTGAGATTTCTGGTGCCTAAGGTTTGGAATGGATGATACAAATAATAAATTTCAAAATAAACTTCAAATTTTAAAAAGCACTTTTTTCAAAATAAGTCACACATTTACTCAAGAGCTGCATACAAGATAATAATGTAGGTCTGCTCTTAGTAATGGCTTCATGATTGTTAGACCTTTTTTTTTTCTTTTCACTCCTGAGGAGAAAAAAATCCAAACATTAATAATCTCAGCTATGTATTTAGGGGAAAAAAATCCTAAAAAAAATAGAGAAAGAGCAATGAGAAGATTTGCCCAAGGTAATAAATGGACTGGATCATTTCCAATGGGATTAAAAGAGAATTTAGGATGTAATCAGAAGGGAAAATAACACTTAATTTGGAGATATTTATTCTGTAAGGCAATATTCTTCTATCTTTCACTATCTCACAGCATTCTTAATGCCTTAATTTTCCCACATGGTTTTATCATTATGTTCTTTTCATTTGAAAAGTAGAAGTTAGAAAGAAAAAGTGACATGCCGGCAGCCTCTCAGAGGATTTTTGGCTGCATCTCCTGAAACCATGTATAATCTTTGTTTATGTGAGTGGCTCAATTTCTGCTTTTAATGTGTCCATTTGAATGTGTAAGAATTGCCAAAGTGGATTCCAGTTACCAGATATGGCAGTAAATTTTGCATTCTTGGTTACTTTGGGTGACTGTGCTTGGATGTGAAATAAATCCAGAAATCTGGGGCAAGTCAGGGTGGGCTGTGGACTGGGGAGCACAAACATACAGTTAAAATTGTGCTAAAGCCAGAGGATGCCAACAGGGTGTTTAGGTGTGGTGGTGTGTTTTTAAGTTTCAAATGGGTTTGACGTATTGTTCAGTTCTATGTACCCCACTTTGTTCCCTGGAATCCATTTTGTTTTTTATACCCCATCTTGTTGTTGTAACCCTTCCCCCATATCTCTCCCTGATTGGTCCCCCTTCTGAGTTACTCACTAAAGATTGTATGCCTCCTGGTCCTGTCAATCATTCCAGGGCCTCTCCCAGAGTCTGGAAAGTTCTGGGGAAGACGTCGAGTGATTGGACGGGATCCAGCCTTCCCACACCCGCTTCCCCCTGGTTTGTTGTAACCCTTGTCTGTTAAAGTATCAGCCACTCCCCAGTCCTTCCCTATTGGTGCTCTTTGTGACCCATCCCCTGAATCCACCTCCCTTTAAAAAGGGCTGTATCACCGAGCTGAGTGTCTCTCTCTGGGAACACTCGCAGTGACGGGAGGACTGCATCCCAATAAACTCCTGTTGCGTTTTCACCCCGAGAGAGTCCCTCCTTTCTTCGCTCATCTCTGTAGCCGCGCCAACGTGCTCTTCACGCAGGCACGAACCACCGGCTTGCGGCGGTGGCGACACCAACTCCCGCATTTAGGAGAGGTTGCGATGGGCAGTCCCTGAGCTTGTGCAACTGACAGTGCTGTTAGACAAGTTGTTTTGTTATACTGAGATTAATATTATTAAATGTTTTTACATTTCTTACCAGAAGGGTTTCTAAGAAAAGGGAGCATATATCAACAGTCAGGTTTATGGTGAGGAATATTGCCTTTTATTTTCTTTTGAGGGTGGTATTGTTTTTTTTCCCTTTTCCCTTTTTCTTTTGCATTTTCTGTTTCACAACTTCTGTTAGTCTTGTCTCACCCCAGCACTTCCTTCTCTAGAACAGTTCTTCAGCCTTTTGGATGTTCCTCCAACTTTGTTAATTTGTGAAAGGGCAGCATTTTATTAATGGTTGATGGTGAAATTCATTGATAAAGACTAAATGAGGCCACAGAATTATGTTGACCAGATGTCTGACCTCCAGAGCACCTGTCATGTGAAGGGTTTTGGGTTTTATTTCTTTGTTTTGCTGCATTAGAAGGGTTTTAATTTGTGGTGAAAGTACTGAAAGAAGTGTTAAAATTTAATCTTGTCTTCTCCAGTGGTATTTCTGGCAAGTATGAATGGATGTAGGGCCCTGTTATAACAAGGAAATTACAATTTCTCTCACTTTTTGTAGATCTCAGCACGAAGTAAGCAACGGAGCGGAGCATCAAAACCACAGAGGTTCAGCCCTGGAAGGCTGGTTTAGCCCAGTAAGACAAAATGTGGGCAGTTCTTTTGCCACAGGCCAACGTGGGCACAGCAGCAAAAGCCAAGCCATGTGCACGAGTACAAAGCAAGAAGCACGTTTAAGTGGAGACGGGTGAGTTGCCAGAAGGTGAACTTTCTTCCCATTCAATTGGTCTTACATGCAGGGCACATCAGTTCTTTGTTCTTGCCTTGTTCTTTCTATTGACTGCATGTGATGAGTTTATTGTTAATTTTATTTAAAAATATCTGCACAATTATATGATTTTTAATTTTGGGGAGCAGCATATTTGTTATAATACTTGAAATTATCATTAGTTTATACATGGAAATAATTTATTTCTTCCCAATTTTCTCCTAAGTGTTTATGAAATATAAATAGATTAAATACTCCTGTGAGCTAATGAAAGAGGAAAAAAGATGCAAAACCAAAACTGGAGATGTTAGGAAATACAGTTTGTCAGGAAATTTTGGAATAGTTTGGTTTCTGTGCCAACTTGCGTTTTTCCTGTTTTTATAGATTAGAATTTGATCTAGGAAGAGCTGACTGGGCACTGGCTATTTATTTTTTAATTATATGCACCTCTTGACTTGAAAATAGAACTGCTCATTGAATAGCTTCCACATGGCTTTTCTTCTTTTTACCTGCAAGATATTCACAGAAGCATTTAACCCAGTCATATTTCTTCCAAATCTGCAGCACTCTGCAAAAGCCTGGCTTCACAATCAGGAATTGCAGATGAATTCTCAATTCCCATCCCTGAGCTGGAATGTCAGAAGTTCTAAACCAGGATTTTCTCTTTAGATTGATGATTACATGAGGCAGGAGGTAGCTGGGGAAATCTGACCAGTCATCGTCTGAATTCAATTACTTCCATGTGGACTGAACTCTCAGTTAAAAGATTTTTTTTATTGTAGGGGTTTTTTTGTGTTGACATTACAACCCATGATAATAATGTTACTTATAACAGACAGAAAATGATGTCACAAAGAAAGCAAAAAAAATAATTTCAAGAAATGATATCAAGTTAAGATCTCTGAGTTGAATGTGTTGCATAGGTCTGACTTTCAAAAGAATGGGGCAGCATTGGTTGTTTTCCACAGTGCACAGCTGCAGCAGTGATGTGGAATTAGAGAACACTCTGTTGAAGTAATATTCACACTGGTGACTTACTTGTGTGAAGTCTCATCCAAATGAACAGGACACATCTGAAGTTACCTGTTACCAGTATTTAGTAATAGTGCTTCAGGTTCCTTCTTTTCACAAGCAATCAACTCTTACCCAGATTTCATTCAGAGCATCATCCTTTGAAAGTAGTGATGTCAAATGCCTTCTCCTGTTCCTCTCTTAAGCCATAGCTACAGAGTACATGAGCATTTGCATAAGCTATTACACAAATACAACTAGGACATTTTCAATTTAAATGTATGTAATATATTTTGCTTATATGAGCCATTTCAATAAACCAGAAGAATTGATGGAGTTACAGCTGTCAATAAAGCCATTAGCTTTAGGGAAGTTACCTGCTGAAGCAGGATGTGTTTTGGATTCCACTGAGGAAGGGAAGATATGAGCCGCTGGTTTTTCACTGAAACAGCCCCCCGATACCACTCCCTAAGCTGCTCATATTAAGCTTGTGTTTTGAAGCACTTCAAAGCTGCTGAAAGGAAAGCACCTGCTGGGGATCAATAAGTTATACTACAGTTAATAATGTGGTTTAAGTTTTGAAATACATACCAGAGATATGAAATCATACAAAAATCTTTTCTTTTTTTTTTTTTTTCTAATGACAGGCTGTGCTCCCACAACTATGAAGTGATGTTCTTGCCTTTGGTCCAAAGATAGTTTTTTCCTTATATCTTTAACATAATTAGGTGCTAGTCAGTATAAGAAAAATTCATGGATTTGAGTCTGCTGGTTTTGGAGAGAAGTACATAATCTCTTGTTTTACTCAGAAACGAAAGAATATTTGTATCCAGAGGCCCATCCTATTCCCTTTTCAGCTTTGATTAATTTATTTACATATTAAGTTACAGGTTATCCCTGAGTGGGTCTCTAATGTCAGTAGCTGTTGCAAATACTAATCCTGTGTTGTACTCTACCCTGTGCTGATGGATCTGACTGCCACACACAACACTGTGGCCTGAATTCTTTTCATAGAAGTTTGGGCATAGGATGTGGCTCACTAGGACCTCCATGTGGATTACTGCTGAGCACCACTAGCCATGCTCTGCAGGAGCCAGGCTGAGGGCACTGCTGTCACATTTTGAGTTTTATCAGGTAGCATTTTGGAGATGGCTGTAAAGCTGCACAATCTCATTAAACTTCTTCCTGTGATACAACATGGGACAACAATGCTCTTTCCTTGCCACAGGGGGAAAAGGAAACTGGAACATTAATTAGTGCCTGGGAGTATGTTTGCATTGTGGTAGATTCATAAGCAGCAAACTTTGCCATGTCACTACATAAGATCATGACAATACAGTGACAAACTCTCTATAAATACTAAAACATTATTTGCTGTAACACAGCTCCTCCTAGATGGAAGTAGAGCAATTGTATTTTTGGGGATAGATATGTTATAATTTCCAGAAACTTCCAGTATTGTGAAGGGAAAAAGGAGTTTTGTAAAGATTAAATAAAAAAAAAAATAATAAAACCACCCCAACTTATTACTCTTGCTACTATGGAAACTGAACAAAGAACAATAACTACTTGCCAATTTCTTCTGGCTCCTACAGCGAACAAGCCTAAAATACTGACATTTCAAGGATAAGAACTGCTGTCAATAACTAAATATTTTGCTATTCTGAGATTTACCAGCACATTATCTTGGAGGTGTTTAGTTTCTAAACCTTTGTGAAATTCTTTTTTTTTTCTGAAGTACAAGACATTATAAGTAAGTGATGCATGTTGTTATGGAAAGGCAAATAATTTTTACATGGATAAATCAATTAAAGGGTCAATGTAGTCTGGAAATTAGAAATGAATTCACTGCATTTTATTTATATTTATAAAGGACAATGCTTTTATAAAAAGAAGAAACACATTGAATCTGTAGGTGTGCCTAGCCCTGCACAGCACCTGGGAGCTTATAAGGAATGAAATGTCCTTGTTTAGATGCTTATTGCCACTCAGTTATAATATGCTCAGTGCGGATGTATCTGTATAAGAGGCTTCTGCTGAGACTCCCTTCCTCTCGTTCACGGGTGTTTTTTTCTCTGTAGGGAAGAAGTAGCCAAGGCATTTCTGCCCAATAATAACGTAAGGTTCACAATATATTTTTAATAGTCTGCAGTTTGGACTTCATCTGGAAAGGAAGGTGCAGTTATTTTAGGGCACAGAATAAGACTTTCTGTATGCTTTCACCATGTTTTCCCACTTCAAAAACAATAACAATCCTAAACTTAATGAATGAAATGGCAGCATTCATCGCTTGGCTTGGTAAAAATTTTTATTTGTTAAAATTTAGAAGAGCATAGGCAAAATTAACCACAGAAAAGTTTGTATCTGTGGGGATAAGGTATCTAGACTCTTCTGGCAAGTAAAAGGTGAGAGAATTAACTTCTGTTCTCCTTTGCCTAGATTTACAGTGGGTGTTCTTGTTGAAAAATATCTCTTCAGTGAGAGATGGACATTCTTTTATTCAAGTTCCTCAGAATATTCTCTATCTTCATCTTTCTCAGTTTGTTTTTAAGGCATATGGTATTCTTCAAATTCTTTCTGTCAGATGTTAATTTGAGTATTCTCCTATGTGCAACAAAAAGAGGTATAACTTAAATATCTTTCAACTTTATCCTACAGCATCTCAGTGACAGGAATATTCTTGATGTGGGTTGGAGAGAAAAAGAAAAGTGATGGGACAGAATGGGTGCTGGAGGTCTTTCAAACCTGAGCAACCAGATGGGATCCATTCCAGGGTTATGAGGGAGCTGGCAGATGAGCTTGTGAAGCTGCTGTCCATCATTTAGCAACAGTCCTGGCTCACTGGTGAGGTTCCAGATGACTGGAAGCTGGCCAATGTGACACCCATTCACAAAAAGGGTGGGAAGGATGACCCTGGTAATTATAGGCCAGTTAGCCTGACCTCAGTACCTAGTAAGGTAATGGAATAGTTTATACTGAGTGTCATCACGCAGCACATAGAGGATGGCCAGGGTCTCAGGCTCAGCCAGCAGGGGTTTAGGAGGGGTTGGTAGTGTTTGGCCAACCTGGTTTCCTTTAATGACCAGGTGACCTGCCTGGTGGATGTGGGAAAAGCTGTGGATTTGGATGTCAGCAAGGCTTTTGACACTGTCTCCCACAGCACACTCCTGGAAAAGCTGGCAGCCCACGGCTTGGACAGGAGCACTCTTTGCTGGGTTAGGAACTGGCTGCATGGCTGGGCCCAGAGAGTGGTGGTGAATGGTGCTGTATCCAGCTGGGGACAGTCACCAGTGATGTCCCTCAGGGGTCTGTGCTGGGGCCAGTTCTCTTCAATATCTTTATTGATGACATGGATGAGGGTATTGAGTCTTTCATTAGTAAATTTGCAGATGACACTAAGCTGGGATCATGTATCGATCTGTTGGAAGGTAGGAGGGTCTGCAGAGAGACCTGGAATGGTTGGATGGATGGGCAGAGTCCAACAGGATGAAGTTTAATAAGTCCAAGTGCTGAGTCCTTCACTTTGGCCACTATAATCCCCTGCAGCATTATAGGCTGGGGATGGTGTGGCTGGACAGTGCCCAGGCAGAAAGGGACCTGGGGCTACTGGTGACAGCAGCTGAACATGAGCCAGCAGTGTGCCCTGGTGGCCAAGAAGGCCAATGGCCCCTGGCCTGGATCAGGAATAGTGTGGCCAGCAGGAGCAGGAAGGTCACTCTTCCCCTGTACTCGGCACTGGTGAGGCCGCACCTCGAGTGCTGTGTCCAGTTCTGGGTCATCACTTTAGGGAGGACATTGAGATGCTTGAGCGTGTCCAGAGGAGGCGACGAGGCTGGTGAGGGACTGGGAACACAAACCCTGTGAGGGACGACTGAGGGAACTGGGGTTGTTTAGCCTGGAGAAAAGGAGACTCAGAGTTGACATTATCACTCTCTGCAACTTCTAAAGGTGGCTGTAGCCAGGTGGGGGTTGGTCTCTTTCTCCAGGCAGCAACTGACAGAACAAGAGGACACAGTCTAAAGCTGCACCAAGGAAAATTTAGGTTAGTGTCCTGGGTTGACGGTGCCTCCTATCCCAATCGTGCAGCTTTATCTCTGTGTACTACACTGTTATGTCTAACAGCTGCCCCTCCCCACCCCCGGCGGGGGGTTTTGCCGCGGTGGGGCTACTTGTTCTTTTGGGTTTTGCTGCTAGCTTTTGCTTTGCTGCTAGCTCGGCTTGGCTGCTGGCTTTGCTTTTTGCTTTTGCTTTTGTTTTTTTGCTTTTGCTGGTTTTCGCTGCTTTTGTGGTTTTTTTTTTTTCTTCTCTCCCTTTTTTTTTTTCTTCTCTCTCCCCGCCCCCCCCAAAGATCACTGGACCGGCTCCGGACCTGACCTGGGAATATCTGGGGGTCCGCGACGCCTGAAAACAAAAGCTCTGCGCCCTCCCCTCACAGCAACTGCTTGAGTATTTTTCTTTTCCCTTGTGTTGGGGAGTGTCTTTGTTTATTTGTCAATAAATAGGTTTTTTCCACTTCTCCTCCGAGGAATTCCTTCTCAAACCCAGAGCTGGGGGGGGAAGGGGTGGTGGAGGTTTGTTTTCTGGGGGGCTCCTTCTGGAGACCTTCCCCTAATTTGTCCTAAACCAGGACAGTTAGATATTAGGAAAAAGGTTTTTACAGAAAGAGTGATAAAGTACTGGAATGGTCTGCCCAGGGAGGTGGTGGAGTCACCATCCCTGGATGTCTTTAAAAAGATTGGATGTGGCACTCAGTGCCACGGTTTAATTGAGGTGTTAGGGCATGGGCTGGACTCAATGATCTTGAAGGTCTCTTCCAACTCAGTGATTCTGTGTGTGACCCCTTAATTATGAAGTCTACAAAATTTTACACAATTGTCTAATACCGTTTCTTAAGGATCTTTTCAAGCAGAATGAATGTTAAAAAAAGTAGTCATGAAAATCACAGATGACAGAGAAGGCCACTTACTGTCAGCAACATTCTCTAGAAAGAGTCAGTGATTTTCCTATAGTATCATTTCTAAATGGTTTTGCAAGTGCACTTCAGTCATAATGGGTGTGATAAGCTGGAGGAGGAGATAGTCTGTTTCAGAATACTGCCAGCTATAAATACCAAAACCCTCAAAGGTAACACCTAAATTCCCAAGCATTTCCAATTCAGTTTAGGTTCTTTCTTACAGAAGAGTTTCATAAATTCATTTCAGGCATTTACAGGAGCCACTGGAATTTCTAGTATGTCCTTTAATGCAAAACTTTCCTGAATATAATATAAGCACAATACAGCATTGCCAGTTGTTACTCTGTGCTTTTATTGCATACTTATTTTTAAGACAGACAACTTTAGAGCATTTCCCTGTCAAGAGTGCATAATTCTGGAAATTCCTTGCTCTTACAGTATATAGCATCAGAAGCTTCTGCCTTGAATTAGAAGGAGTTTCCAGTTGTATTTTTCTCCATCATTTCCCCAGTACAGCAGTGAATACAAATGACATTTCTGCCTGGGGCTTTTCAGTGTGCAATCTGCTTATGACACAAACCTGCCTCTCATTTGTCACTCTCTGTCCATAGACAGTAGTCAGTCCTTCAAATGTGGAAATTTAAATTATCTACAAAATCTTAGAATTATGGCATTGCAGAACCACTATAGTAGGTGGGGAAAACAATTAATTTAAACTACAGAATAATTATTTTATTCCTTTAGCATAACTGCGAGCTATCTGTCTTTCACACATAAAGTTATATTTTAAACAAATTTGCTTGTATAGCTTGTCTTTGTCTTGTATTTCTTAGTAAATTCAGTTCTGTCATTTTGACAGAATGAAAGTATTAGTGGATTTAGCACCCTGAACAAAGATTCTTTCCTGTCTCTGCTCCAATAACTAGAGCTACTTTCAAAATTTTTGATAATTACAAGTTAAATAGAGAGAGAGTTAGGAAATATTTGCAACTCAGATCACCCAAGTTTTGTCATACCATGAGTGGAGGGGAATAGATAAACTCTGCTATCTTAAATATAGGTCCATTAAATTTGTCTACAATTATATCAAGGCTAATTAGAATTTTGTCTAGTACAAAACTTTTTCATTGCATGGTAGCAGCTCATGTCAACACTTAGAATGTAACAGGTGGATTTTTTTGGCTGCATGAAGCTGAAGGATAAAATGCTTGTTATTTATAGAGAAGCCAAGATTACACACTGCACTTTATGTTTGCAGAATAAAGATATCAGGAATGTTCATCTGTAGGAAGTGATTTCCCTTACACCAGACTTCCTTTAAAAACATGACATAACTTGAAGTCACAGCTTACTGTGGTAAAGTCGTGTTATTGAAGGAATCATTGGTACCAGACTTCATGATCTGTAAAATGCATTCAGAATTATGTCTACATATTACACAAGTTGGTGTCGGCAGTTTTGAGTGAATTTGAAATTTGATGCATATCCTACACACACATACACAAATAGGATTTTTACACTATACTATCCTAGAATGGTCATTCCTTCTCCCCAAAGTGGAAGTAACATGAAATGAAGCAGTAATGACACTTTCAGTTAGAAGTGTTCAACAGTTTAAATGTCACTCCCATTTGCTGGATGACCCCTCCTTTTCTCTGGAGCAGATATAGTGGAACCATGGAGGAAACACTTTAACAGAGGTCTTAAAAGGGTTAATAGAAACTCACCAAATAATTTTCTAATGAAAACCAGGTAGTTTTGCATAGATTTTTCTATTTCAATTCTTCTACAGAGAATGGGAAATAATTCTAATTTAGATAATTCTAGGGCTTTTTCTGACAGAAAACATATTTGGCCTTGTTGCTTCTGTGCTGGTAAACTGAGGCAGGGAATGTACCTGAGCTCTGTCACTCTGTCGTGTGATTATTCCAGCTCTTAACCAGTAGGATCCATGGCACGGGTCTTGCTCCAGCTCACTAAGGTTTCCTCAGACAATGCCTGGATGTGCTGCAAGGTCAGCCCCTGCCAGGACCATGAGAAACAGAAAATCTGGGTTTGAACCCCCTGTTTTGTGGAAATAAGCAAGACCAGCTCTAAGGACACAGACTGCATCATGATCACAAATGTGCCCAATCCATTTCATTTGCACAGATGTTGCAAATGAGAAGAGAAGGGAAACATACTCCTGGAAATGTTTTTGGAGAAGAATAATATTCATTAGGTGGAAATTATACTTCTGTGAGAAGACTTGCAAATATTTCATTAACAGCAATCAGGTTTTGTGTAAGACTAAACTGAAAATCACTAGATCAGCTTCTGCTTTTATGCCACATTCCCTCACTGTGGCCTGAAAGAAATGAGGAATGTTCAAGCTACTTGCTAGTGGGATCAGAAAAAGACACTTGGTCTTCTGTTTGTGTGTGAAGCCAAAAAAGAAGAATGGTATAGTATGGGTATGTGTGCTGCTAGAGGATTGATTTGTCATGTCAAATAGGTAAGAAAAAAGGGGAATCAAGAACAAAAATACATTGTTGTGTTTTAAGTAATTATTTGTTTATCTCTTGTGTTTTGTTTTGCTTGCTGCATTGGTTTTTATTAGTTCTTCCTCAGTAGTAATCTTTCAGCTCTACTTATTTTTTTCTTTCTTTTGTCCTACCTGTTGATTTTGCCTTTATCTTTTGGAGGGAAGTTGTGAAATTGTTGTTTTCTTATTGGCAAGCATGAAAGCTTGGTATTTTGTCATCAGTATTCACTGCACCATTCAGATAAGAATTCACTCTGAATATAACCCTGTGTGAAGAGATTTACTGCAAATTGCTGCTCTCTGTGCAAGGTTACAAATGCCAATAAGATACTGGAGGCTCAGAGATAGTGCTCAGCCAACACATAAGGGTTAGCTAGATAAGTAAAAGGCAGATTGCTTTCCATCACACTGATAATTTCTATTTCATTTGGCATTTTGTCCCTGCTTAATTATACACTTTATCTAAATCAAGTAGAATCTAAGAAACTTTTTCATTAATATTTTTGCATTTAAATAAAAATAATTAAAATATTTTCTATGCAAAAGAGTGGAAATTTTTGAGTTTGTATTGAACAGATCATGCTAATGCAAGCAGCCACATGAAAAGATGTCTCTAGATTATCTTCTCTTTCTCTCAAAGTGCAAGCAGTCACAGTGTCAGCATATTTCACTTGCAGATTCCTCACTCAGATCATAGCGTTTTTCAATAGTATTCATCTCCAAAAAGGATCAAAGTGGTGAATAACCATCCATTTCCTGTCTCTAAGCTCTTAGAGCTTGCAGTTGTATTAGATTTGCTTCCACTGACTCTCCTTTTCCTAAGTACATTAGACCCTGCAAGTGTCAAACATCAACACAAATAACCATGTGGAGAGTAAATATATTTGGATACAATAGCACTTAAATCACAGATATTTTCATGAGTTTAGTTCATGAGATGACTTCCCCAGGCTGTGGTGGACATGGTGCAGTGGAGAAGAGAAGCCAGTTAGGTTAACATGAGTGCACAACCTCTTTGTTCCATGCAAGAGATGGCACAGAGCCTTGGCAGTGGGCACAGGTTCCTGTTGGGAGGTTTTCATGGGCTCCTCCCTGCTCCATGGGCCCCCAAGATGGAGAGATGATCCCCAGTCCTGGAGCATGGCTGGGGGACTTTGCGCCCTAGAGCTATTTTTCAGACACTTTTGGTTATTTCAATACCCCAACACACTGAGTGTCCTTATCTTTAGTACTGGCTAAAGAAAACCTTGCTGATGATCAATCACATTGTTCAGTTTTGATTTGCTGTTGGTTTCTGATTTGCTTCACTATTGCTGGCACTCGTGGTATGCTTGTTCTGGACACTATGAGTGGGACTTCTTGAAGACCTACAAGTTGTTTTGCCAATTTGGCTACTTCCTTGGTCACAGCAAAACCATCCTGCTGCCTGGGACAGGGGGATGATCATGTTTTCAATCTCAAATATTAGACCTCTGATTTATGAAGAATCTGACTGAGATTCAACACATAAATATGTTTTATCCTGTTCTGGAAGGAGATCCAGAAATTCAGTCTGGACTATATTAACCTGTATTCTTTTAGTCTGCACTTGACCTTCAAATTCTAGTGCTAAAGGAGAGAAATTTGTAACCAAGGAAACATGAATTATTTCCCTTATTATTCAGTAAATTTGACACAAACTGCAGAAAGCATCCATCCATTAGCACTCTAAAGCTACAATGTTGTCCTACTTCCTTTCCTATAATTTCTTTCTATCTTTGATAAATTACTTATAGCTTCAATGTCAGATATCATGGATATACAGACCATAATAGAAGAAATAAAAAGAAAAAAACAATTATGCTCCTTGACATATATGAAGAAAGATTTATGATTTCTCTTTCCTCTGTAGATGAAATGTTTCTTGCAGAAGTATAATACATTACCCAGCAGTTCCCTCTGAAAAGGGTTGTGATGGGAGGGGGTGGCGGTTGTGTCAAAGATCCCAGATTGTTATGATTATCTCTAGTTTTAATTAACAGTTTTGACACCTTTCAGACAGAGCTAATTCTGAGAAAGTGCTGATAAGAATAGTGATAATGTTATGATTAATGCACATAATCAGGACTAGAAAGACCAAAGTTAATACTGTAGGTTGGCTACAGGATTCTCTGTTCTGTTTTAAACAATGTTCAAGATTTCCTAAGCTTAGTTAGACCCCAGCCAGGCTGAGTATTGGAGAAAATATGAACATGGCTTTTTGGTAAAAGAGAAAAGGTGATTAGAAATAATCAGTTAATGCCAAATGAACTCTTTGGTTTCTACTGCAGAAGTAAAAATAACCCTGCATGGCTTTTGAAGATAATATTGAATTTTCCATTCTTTGCGGTAATATTTTTTGGGTTTCTTCTTTCTCCATTCACAGCCATCCTAAGTGTACCAAATAAACAAACATGCACAAACCAGAAGAGTTTCCCATGTTGCTATGTATGCAGATTTGTTGCAGGCAGGAGTCATCCAACCAAAAACTTGCAAGGAAACCTTTCTGTGAAATTTCTTAACAATTTGAGTTGCAATTCAATGTGTCAAACTGTGAAGGTGAAAACAGCAATGAAATTGTTTCAGAGCCTTTTACTGTAAGTACACGATTTATTATTATCTGTCCTAGTACCAAAACAATTGGTGACTGGGGAAAGAGAAGGAAACTTGACTTGGTGTGCATAGAAATTAAGATTAGTTTAAAGCCTTCTGGTGTAACTATGTCAGATTGGCAAAATGATATGATTTATGGACTGTTAATTAAATCTCCCTTCTCTGTGTCATTATAAATATCTTTATCCAGACAAACAAGCCGTGATTATCTGATGACTGTACATGGCATACTGATGAAAAACTAGACTCAAACAACTCAAAACTTGGCAAATATGACAGTAAAAGACAACCAAAAGCAGAATACTTGTCAACTGTTCACAAATAAAATTGAACATAAAATCAATAGTCTTTGCATTTTAGCCATTATGCAATGAAAATACTTTTATAAATATATTGAGTGCAATCTCAGCCAGTTTGCCAATGGCATTGACACCAGGCTGCGTGATGTGATTGACCACCTGTGCAAACCTAATGAAGTTGAACCAACAAGGCCAAGTGCAAGGTCCTGCACCTGCCTCAGTGCAATCCCGTCCGCAAGTACAGCCTGGGTGGAGAATGGATTGAGAGCAGCCCTGGGAAAAAGGACTTGGGATTGTTTATGGATAGAAACCTGGACATGTGCACTCACATCCTAGAAAGCCAAGCACTTCCTGGGCTGTATCAAAAGATTATATGGTTCAGATTAGATAATGGGGGAAAAAAATATCACTGAGAGAGGTTAGACACTGGAATAAGCTGCCCAGGGAGATGGTGGAGTCACCATCTCTGGAAGTGTTCAAAAGGCATCTGGATGTGACTTCTGGGGATATGGTTTAGGGGTGATTATGTTGGTGCTGGGTTGACAGTGGGACTGCATTATCTTCCAGCCTCAATGAGTCTGTGATGAGCACTGTGACCAGTGGGTCAGGGCTCTCAAGAGCCCTCACCTTATTGTCTCCTGCTTTGGAGTTCTCAGCAAAACAAGGACATGGATCTGTTGAAGCAAGTCCAGATGAGGTCACAAAGATGCTCAGAAGGGTTGAGCACATCTCCTATGAAGACAGGCTGAGAGAACTGGGATTGTTCAGACTGGAGAGAAAAAGGCTTTTGGAAGACCTTATGGCACCTTTCAGTACCTAAAGAGCAGGAGGGACTTTTCAAAAGGATATGTAGTGATCAGATAACGGGAAATAGTTTCAAACTGAAAGAGGGCAGGTTTCCATTAGATATAAGGAAGAAATTCTTCATTTTGGGGTTGATCAGACACTGGCACAGGTTGCCCAAAGAAGTTGTGAATTCCCCATCTCTGGCAGTGTTCAAGGCCAGGTTGGATGGGGCTTTGGGCAACCTGGTCTAGTGGAGGGTGTCTCTGCCCATGCCAGGGGATGGAACTAGATGGTCTTTACTGTCCCTTGAAAGCAAATCTATTCTACAGTTTTATGATTCTACATTCAAACTATTTTATTAAGGTAAAACCACCTATGGTAGTTGCTATAATAATGTGAATTCCTTGATTCGATCTGGCTGATAAAGTTACCAAAGATAGAGTTTTCATTTGAGAATAGCTTTTAAAAATAGCTAATTTTTTTTACTATATTATGGTTGATCTAATGACAATTATATGGGAATTAGCTTTGCCCAGCAAATAAAAGCAGTATCTGTGGCATTCAAGTCTATATATTATAATGTAAGCAATCTCTTCCATAAAAAGAGTTGTGCAAGAATGCATTTCTCATCAGTTGATCTATAAAAGGAAAATACTTTCATTAAATAGCTTTGAGCTCTAGCAGCTCCAGATAAAAATTCAGTACTCTTAGAGCTGGATTTTTTGTATGTAGTCTCATCATCTGGTCCATAACTTCTAGTATACATAACATTATTTGGCTCCATTACAAGAAGCATTAAAATGAAGCAGTAGAATATTTTAACAGTTAACATGCAGAAGAATATTATAAAATTATAAAAAGTTAGATTTTTGTGCCTCTGTAGGTGCTCACTAAATCTTGATTTTCTTATTTGCTTGAGTAAATAAATTTTAATCGTTATGAGAGTTCAGACAGCTGAGATGACTTCTTTTTGCTGTAGTATTCTGTATTTGCATAGACCCTCCCCTGTAAAAGGGTGGCTACATGTGTCAGGTAAGTCTTGCTTATATTTCTGTCTTTCCTTTACCCTTCAGCCACATCAGCTTGGCCTCTGTTTCTTGTTGTCTACTGTGTTACACCCTGTTCAGCATTATGGAAGGCCTAATGCTGATGGTATTGCTATTGTACTATTTAGCAACAGACGAAAATAGTGAAATGGCAAAGGATAATTACTAAATGTCATAAAAGGGGATAGGTGAAAGCATTCTATAGTTTTGATATTACTGACATTACATTTCTGTGAAAAAAATGAAGAAAACTCAAATTATTTTTCTTCACAATATTCACTGGTTCCAATGCTACCACAATTTCTTTTGTAATAAATGACAAGTAAGCACCTTAAAGTAATCGGATAATTAATTCTGGAAAAAGTACATGGGATAGAAGGGAGAATTTTTGTCTGTGGTACAAAACTTTTATCACATCTACACAACATTTCCATCCATCACACCAATTTCACTTGATTCTCTGTGCATTTAATTGGATTTATTTCTCCTGACTTCTGTCGCTTTCTGTGGTGGTTTGGATGCCTATCAAAGCCATTCTATCACTACCCTGCTCACATGGGCAGGGGAGAGAAAGTATAACAAAAGGCTTGTGGTTGAGATAAGGGCAGGCAGAGATCACTCCCCAGTGACAGTCATGGGCAGAACAGACTCAGCCTGGGAAAATTAGTTTAACTTATTAACAATCAAAAGCAGAGCAGGATAATAAGAAGTAAAAAACATCTTAAAACACCTTTCCCTTACCCCTCCCTCCCTCTCTTTATTTGTGAACTTTATTCACAGTTCTTTATTCCTCCCCTCCCAGTGGCTCGGGGAGGTGTGGAATGGGGGTTACTGTCAGTTCATCACGTGTTGTTTCTCCTGTTGCTTCCCCCTCAGGGGAAGGAGGGGAGGGGAGGACACACAGGGTCCCTCCCACAGGAGACAGGCTTCCAAGAACTGAGGCCTTCCCATGAGCTGCAGTTCCTTGTGTGAACGGGTCCCTAGAGTGGACCCCTCCCATGGGCTGCAGTCCCTCAGGAGCAGCCTGCTCCAGCCTGGGTCCCCCATGGGGTCACAAGTGCTGCCAGCAAACCTGTTCCTTTGTGGGCTCCTCTCTCCATAGGCCACAGGTCCTGCCAGGAGCCTGTTCCAGGGTCAGCTTCCCACAGGGTCACAGCCTCCTTCAGGCACCCACCACCTCCACTGTGGGCTCCCCCATGGTCCTTTATGGGCTCTGGGGGCACAGCTCCTCACCATGGGCTGCACCAGGGCTGCAGGGGAATCTCTGTCTGAAGCACCTCCTGCCCATCCTTCTGCACTGACCTTGGGATCTGCAGGGCTTGTTGCTCTCATGTGTTCTCACCCCACTCTACTCTTCTCTGTCCACAATTACTTCTGCCCAATAACTTTATTTTTCCTTTTTAAATATGTTATCACAAAGCTGTTACCACCACTACTGATGGCCTGGCCTTGGCCAGCAGTGGGTCCATGTTGGAGCCAGCTGACCTTGGCTGTGTTGGCTGTGAGGAAGCTTCTGGCAGCTTCTCAGAGAAGGCCTCCCTATTGGACCTGCTGCTATGAGAACGCTGCCACAAGTCCAAAACATTGGCTCTCTATCCAAAACAGAGAGACAAAAGACAATTCAGTTGTCTGAATATAAGCATTCCTGTCTATTTGAGTTAGCCTAGAGATGCCTCCAGCTGCTGCTACAGAACGGTGAGAGACTTGCCAAGACAAGTGTTTCATTTGTCAGCACCGTGCAGGTGTTTGGACAGAGTGGGACATCCCAAACCATGTGCTTAGGGGTCTGATTTGAGACCACACATATGTACATTTTCAGAATATAACTCATCCTCTTTGTTTGAACTCTGTAGCTCACAATGAAGAAGTGGATTAGGAGGAGGTACCTACCCTTTCCCTCCATTTAGCAGAGAGAGTTCAGGGATTTCATTCAGTTGGCTTCTGTGACTATGCTTGCCACTAATATTTGTTCATCATAACTGACAAAAATAAAAATTTATTCAAACTAACATTTCGTAATATCAACTTTAAAAATTGAACCCAAATTAGAAGCACCACCACAACCCAGTCTCCCCAAAAGTGTCAGTAGGACGTTAAGGTTATCCTTCCATTGTGAAACTTAATCTTCTACTAGGAGAAAGCCATTGGAGATTAATTAGGAGCAATGACCTATGGGAAAATCTTTAAAAAGAGGACTGGAATACTTTTTGTGTTGCCATTGCTATTGTCAGATATGTCAGCAGAGAAGATAATGAACTTTTGGGGAAGAAACCTCTATTGGATTTTTTTGCAAATACATTAATAAACCACACAAAACTAAAGCTGGCACTGAAGTCCCAGCAAATAAGTAGTTCAAAAATTAGAAAGTTAGACAGTTTAATTTCTTTCTCCAGTTTAGGCCTTTTTCTTTTTTTAATTTGCAATAATGTCTTGACCACTAGTATACAATATCCTTGTAATCTTTCCTCACTGATCTGTTCAGGTTTGTACAAACATACCTTTAGCATCTTTGGAACCTGGATTAGAAAGCAGGTATTTGACTTCCCAGGGGCCTGTCCTAACCCCCACCCTGCAGAGTTGATCAGGTGCCCCATCGCAGACTGTGGCTGCTTCCACAGAAACTCCACAGTCAGGCAAGGATCCAGTGCAGTGACTGAAGGTAAACCCTATCATCATTATTTTAGGTAGTATGAAAAAAAGCAAAAAGATTTTTGAAAATTCATCATTATGCTGAATCCAAAGCAATTACTCAAACAGCTGATAATCCATTGCTTATTAGTACAACATGTTTTTTTCAAGCATCTGGATGTGGGTGTTAAATCCCAAACAGCTGTTAGTGATTCCCTGCTGTATTCTTGTATTTTTATTATTGTAATCCATGTATCTCTTGAATATTAGAAACATTTTAACACATCGAGTTACTAAGCAACTGCTCAAGATAGCTTTATTATAGGCACATTTCTTGCATGCTTCATGAGGCTGTGCTGTGAACAGAATTATCAAAGCACAAGAATAGAAGACTAGGCTGGAGAAAGAGACCATCTAAAGGAGACAGCAATTTTAGAGAACTAATTCTATGAAAGTCACTCTATTTAATAAACATCAAAGACTCAAAGAGCATTGAGGCTGTTAACTTTCTACAGCTCCAGGCTTCACACTCTGACGAGTGAGGCTGGCTGCAAGGTTCTTGCCACAATCAGGATTTTAAAGACTGAAGTCTTTCTATCTTGGCCCTAGAATTATACTTGTGTAGAGCACATTCAACCATTCAACCTTAAGTAGAAACCTGATGACCCCAACATAAATGAGCAGCTTAGTATGACAGATTGTATGTGGTAGTAGTGCTCCTACAATGCAGTGTCAGTATTCCTCATTTTATTCAGTCTAGTTTTTGCACCCTTTAATTGCACCTCATCATATTTTTAGGCCTTTTCTCCAATATCAAGAGAGCTCAGACCTTCTATCTTTTATAAAAGCCAGATATTTCCTATAATCACATGATCTCTCAAAGCTGTAGTACTTGGAAGCAAGCAGCTATATATTTATTTTATATATTGGTCAGCATACTTTGGTTATGGTAAGATTCTAAGAAACTGTCATGCTATGGCGTTTCTAGTAAACTGCAATTTATATACACATTAATGCTTAAAGTAACAAATATACAATTTAATTAGAGATATGAAGAGAAGATGGTAATAATATTCCCTTCTGGAAAACTACATGTTTCTGAGAATGATGATACCAAACTAGACTAGAGCATTAAAAAAAGTGAATATATGATACATGAAATGTTCATTGAAAGGATCTGGGGTTTAAGGCTAAGTACTTTATAAGCAAATATGATTTTCTTCAGTCTGAAAAATACAAGCTGTTTTTCTTTCTTTCTGTACTTCTAGCTCCAAGTGTGCTATCGCTTTGTAGAATGAATTTTCTGTATTTTTTTTTTCTAGCAGTAACACCCACAAGAGGATCTGCAGGAGTTAGCACATCTCCTGCAGAGCTTGTGTTCAGGCAAAATAAAGAAATCTTTCTGGAAAGCAGCTGACATGGAATAGAGCTATTTGTCTTTTCCCTGTAACCTTGAAAACTCCAGCTTTCAGGAACACACCTCACTGCTATGCTAACAGGTCTGTTACTGACAGGCAGTTGTCTTAGGCTTTACTGCTTGCTTTACAAGCAAAATAAATGCATCTACTGGCTACTATGCTTGGACTTGTATTAAAGTTCAAGCAGAACAAGCACCAGTGTCTGATCTACAAGCTGGATAAACTGTTTCTGTATAAATGAGAGTTTTCATGTAGAAATGCAGTATGCTTTCACATAGCTAATCAAATGGGATGAAAATATGTTGAAAAGCTGTAGCATCCATATTTCCCATTAAAAGGATGCTCACCTTAAAGAAAGTAAAAAGTTCTACAGGATAACTTGAAAAAAAATAGTTGCATGTTATTGGCAGGGCAAATGTGATAGTTTTTTCAAAGTATATTTTTGGGTCAAATTGATTTCAGATTACTTGGAATGTGAACCCACATCAAAAGCTGTGGCAATCCTTTCTTAGCAAGTCTCATACCAGCATCAATGTAGTGGTTGCCATAAATTGCCACCAGGGAGAGAGAGCACTAAAGAAAGGATGGGATGACTTTCTATCCCACACGCAAAACCATAGTGGGAACCATAGCAACAGCTGAGCATGAGACTACAGCATGTTTCATATGACAAAGAACATGATAAACAGGTAGACTCACATTGGGAGCTTTTAATTTTTAAGTGGTTGATCACAACATGTGAACTCTAATTTTATGTTGAAGAAGATTTGCTTTTGGGATGCCTTATTTGGTTTATTAGTAACTGGCCACACAATTTCAGACATTAACATCTGCTTCTCCTCCACCAAACAGCTCCAAAGTTAAACCTGCAGTTGTGTGTCATAAAGCTTTAACCCCTCAACTCTATCTGAAAGACTCACCTTTGTTAGTAAATAGCTCCACTGATTTTTGAAGATGGACTAGCAAAAGTCAACACTAGTGATATGGAGGATGTTTATGAATATAAAAATACAGAATTTTAGAAGCAGCTTTTGGTGATTTTGTAAGAGTAAAGAAACAGCTTATACTGAGAGCACATAGAAGATGAGCTATTAAGCTTGGTTGTTAGGTAGTTACTAAGTAGAAGTTGTATAGATAAGATGTATAATGTTGAAACTTAGCAAAGCTAAGTATCAAAGCTAGGTATTTATCAAAAATCGATAAAGCAGAGCTTTGTGGCCTGAATCCAGCAAAATCAAGCTCCTAATCTTTGGCAAGAGCAAAGTGACCTGAAAAATAGCTAAACCTCCACCGCGACTGCCCAGAAGCTAAGATCAACCTGAGAAGACATTGGCCTTCCTCCCACGACTGCCAATTCACGACCACCAGGAGGCATGATAGCTAATTAGAATAGGAAGTGAGAGAAGGTGGGGAATGTGGAGGGTGGGGAGGTGTGTGTTTGTGGGATCAATGTGTATTTAAACCTGGACCTTGTCCTGACCAGGTACGCATGGTTTGGAGGAGATATCCCCCTGTGTGTCCCAGCTGGAAATAAAACATACCTGCTTTACAATTTCTAATTGTAATTCTGTTTCAGGCATCTTCTCTGGAAATACACTCACCAGCCTTTCCCCACTCACCCGAGGAATTATGTAGGATAATAAAGATCATTTGAACTTCATTTCTTCAGACTGCTCTATTTTAGCTGTAGAAGGAACATGGCATTGTTGATAGAATATGCTTCTACTAAACTGCTTTTTTGTGTAATATCTGGAAAAAGAAACCAGCTTTGTATTTCCTTTTGCATAATACATTAACACCCTGTCACCTATAAATATTCAGACTCAACCTTCTGTCAGATTCCATTTGTATTTCTATTTAATATTTTCTTCCCTTCCTTTCAGCACACTCTTTGATGCTCTTCACCTTTTTACTGGCTTCTTAGGAGTTTGTCTGGAGTTTGTCTAGCAGCTGCTTTTGAATATTCCTGTTTTTAAATCTTACTTTTAGGTTGATTTAATTTCTGAAGTAACCTAACTAGGTGATAAAATACCCTAATGAAGATTTCTAAATACATTGGTATTCACGAAAAAATACTGCAGATTACAATCATTCTCTACCTTAATCCAAAATAACTTTTTATTTCTGGTCTTAAAAGAAAGTCTATTGCTACTGAAACTCTCCCTAGTGAAGTGAGACTGTGATTGATGCTGAAAATATAATTAAATGAATAATATAATATAATGTAATTTGTAATTGTAACATAGTTCTACCATAGCAGTCTTTTTAAATTCTATTTTAACCATATTTGATACAGTTTCTGGAAGTTACGAATGATTTTGGGAATAGAAGAATTCTCATCTGATAGACTTCCTACTTTCTGCATGACCATTGCAATACAGAAGGGTCAAAAAACCTTTTACAGTGAATACTTTTAATTTGATTAATATGGTCAGTTTAACTGATTTTTTTCATCTATTTGTTGTACCTCTCATCACTTTGAGCCACTAACATGGGGGTCCCCACATCATTCCATTGGCTATGGATGGAATCTGGAGGGTTCAAATAAGGAAAATTTGTCTCTGCATTTCTGACTCTTTTTTTATCATTCAGGCTGCCTCATCTGGACATCTTCTCAACTCTGGTGGATTGACCTCATTGTTTGGATATTGCATCCACAGCTGCCTCCTCTTTATTCTTGTCCTTCTCTTCTTCCTCCATGATGTCTTTAAATATCTGCACTACAGAATGAAAAATGTCCCAGGGAGGACACTCAGCACTGAGACCTCTTTCCTGCACTCAGCACTGTTATGTTCTCTGCCTGTTTCTGGAAATTTCCAACAATATGTCTTCAAGACAAATCCCAGGGCAATCTTGGGGTGCAGCCTACCTGCTAGGAGGCAATATCATTAAATCTACCTGTTTCCCAAATGCAATCATCCCTAACTCTCACTCATGCTGAGCCAGCAGGCAGGTCACACCACACCTGCAGAAAAACTACGAAAATTATGTTTCTGGGCCATGAGGTCATCAAATGTGGGCATGTGGGTTAGTGTTGTGCTATATGGTCACATGCAGTCTGTCACAGAGGGAGCTAGATCAGGACTGAGGGTTGTTTTGAATAATGAGTTTAAATTATTCATTATTCTTACTTCTTCGCCATCACCCCCCCCAAAACAAAGAAAAATTTTATTATTATCCACTTCTACCAGTGAAATACTTTTTACAATTGGCCTTAAAGAGACAGATAATTACCTCAGTGCAATTATATAGATTGTTAACGCCAGTCCTGGAAATCTTAACATTTCTTTCTGTTTGAAAAGTACATATGTGCTTGTATATATATATTGCAACTGAAAAAAGCTACTGCTTAGCAAACAAAAGCATATTGTCAATGGAAAATTTGTCAAAATCCCAATTTTCTACAGGCTCTTACAACGGTACATTTTTCTAGCAGCTTTTTTATGTCACCAATGCACTTGCTGAGAGTAGACAGATTCTGGGGGTTTACACAGGTTAAATTACCTTATGACATTGTATGATTGCTTTGGAACACAGCAATATATCTACTGTATCCAGTGCTTGGGTTCTAGGCACTAGCAACATTATTTAAAGCAAGGAGCTGTCATGAAGATTCTGCACTCACTCTTTGCCCCAATACAGTTCAAGAGGAGGATGCAGCTGCTTCATGCTTCCAAAGATTTTAGCAAAAGAAATGATAATTTTTTTGTTCCACACTTTTTATTCTGCTTCTGCTATTTACATAGTTAGGATACATATGGAAATAAAGATTTCTTGCATTTAAAATGTAGTGAGATCTGATCTCCGACTGAAGAGAGAGAGTTCAGGAGCTGTAGTTTTATTATCAGTAACTTTGGGCATATGCCCCTGGTCTTTCCCTGGGACTGGGATTATAACAGCTATTTTCTTCATTGATGGAGGAGGAAAAGAAAAAGAGGAACAAATGTCAACACAGTGATGTGTTTAAAAGGTCAGAATTAAACATGAAGTTAGATCTGCCATGGGACAGGACAGCAGTGCACTAAAAAGGGAATGACCATCCCTGAGGAAGTGTCCTGGCAGTTCTGCACAAGGGAAACAGCCAGGAGTTTTCTCTGTGTTTGCCAGCAAGGACACAGCTCCCTCCACAGGGATACTACAAAGCCAGAGTCTGTCCTCTACATGGACTCCACAACTGCCCAGCTGCCTCTGCACTGCCCCTTAGGCACGGAGATGTCACAGCTCCAGCCTCCTGAAAATCTGCTAGGAGGTTTCCAAGCCATTGTCAGATCCCATTGACAACAGACCTCAAGGCTCTTCTTTCTTGTACAAAAAGAAAACAAGTACCTGATGTATCCCTGATTTTACTTTGTAATATCTGATTGGAAACACATCACTTATAAATATGGAAAATATTTGACTTAATTTTTATTTCAATCAATATCTCAAGGCATATTCCCAAGGATTTTTGTTAATACTGACTTTAAGCAATTAACAGATGTGATTCTTCTTCCAAATGTTAATTAAGGTAGTATAGTGAACAATCTGTACTAGGACTAGATCTCTAAAGGATGGGCAGAAAATCTCCTTAAAAATCCAGTGTTTTTCCACAGTAGTTAACAATCCTTTCCACTCATATAGGGAATTTTTAGGAATTTCAAAGCAGTCTGGACCCCAGAAGATACCATTAAGGAGCTTGCAGAAGACCTGTTAACAACTACTCAATGCTCTCTCTCACCCATCCACCACCTAAAACTAATTATGAACAAATATCAGTGAAATTATAATATTTGCTGCAGGATGATAAATTACAAAAGAAACAATAAAACCCCGAAAAAACCGAAAAGTCAAAACAAAAAAGGCTCCAAACCAAACAAATTTAAAAAAAACAAAGAAAAAACCTCTAACCACCAAAAAACCCCCATAAAACCCACCAAAGTAGCTGCTAGTCACCGGAAAATATAAACAACAACCTTTCCCTGCCTTTTTTTTTCTTTTCTTAATATATTTCATTTTGTTTGTTCTGAGCACCATCTGCTGGATATTGCCAGCCTGCAGTAATATCCCTCCCTGGAGTGAGAACAGGTTATTCACACACACAAGCTGAATGAGGCATATCCTGCTCCCACATACAAAGATACCACATTTTGTGTAAATATCCTCCCAATCCTCATAAAACATAGGCAACTGACATACGTTTTATAATTTATTTTTAAACACACTAGAGGCACTCAGTAGGTCGTGGATTGCATCAGTGTTGGAAGTGCTAAAATTAATCAGTGGTCAGTGGTACAGCTGAGTGCTCCTGTATCAGGCACTAATCTGCTCTTACCTCCAGACAAGCAGAGTGTGCCTGGAGAAAGACAGGCTCTAATCCTAATTATCAGACTCATGTTTACTTGGTGTTAGAAGGTGTAAAAAGAAGGGTTTAACCTTCTGCTTTTGTTTTAGGCTTATTACCCCGTCTTGTGACCACAATCTGATGTGTTTGCTGCTTAGAAAATCCCAACTGAATTTCTCCAAAATGTCTGGTCTCACTGACTGTAGTAACTCCCCATTAGAGCCTATTAGACTTGTTTAAGGAAAAAACAATCTCATCTCATCTTGAAATCCTCAAGACACCTACTTCAGAAGCCATTCAAACTATGTGCGTGTAAGCTGTGACATTAAAGTGTCCACACTGGTCTTCATTAGCTGTTGTTTAATTTTTTTTACATTAACTTTGCAAATGTTAGGGGATTTTGGCAGGTATTCATGCAAATCTTGGGAAAAAAATAGCAATATTATAAATCTTTATCTGTGCTGAGTCACTAACATATAATGACTATATGTGTGGACCTGATACAGTTATGAAGAGAACTACACTAAACACTTTTGAGCAGAAAAGTAGCCTTGACTGAGTATATATACCTTGAAGGGAATGATATAAAGAAGGAACCCACTCTTCCAGAGTTGTCTTTTATTTTTTGCCACAAACCCCCTGATTTCTCCCTGAAAACTGAGACAAAATGGAGATGTTGCTAAGGGCAAAGGCAAAACTAACTAGTGCAGAGAGAAGGAGCAAAATAGAATGTCTAGATCACATTTGAGAGAGATTCTAGCCATGTGCCCTAAAAGGCAAGCTATTTACTCTACAAAGAACACATGTCAAACAGAAACCACTTCAGGACAATTTCCACTTGTTATTTTTTCCTTTGGTAGCACAGGATATATAGGCCAAATTAAATATTTAAGTGTTTACAATAAATAAATAAATAAATTCCTTCTACTTTGGATTTTATCATGATTATATGAAGAATATGGGAGTCTAGATAATAGTATGTGTCTGCAAAGGGTAGATCAAGAACCATCATTGTGGATGTTAAAACACCCTCATAATTTCCTTAGAGACTTTCTTTTCTGAAATGAAAAAGATTATGAAAAGGTTTGGGTTTTTTCCTTGCTTAGACCCAGTGTGATTGCTCTAGCATTCCAAAAGATAATATTCAGGAGTTTATAAGCAAAGAAATAACAAATTTTTGGGGGACAAAATAAAAAAGTAAGAACTCATTTTATGCCATCATCAAAAGATGAAATCGACAGAACTATTATTAATAATTTACTCCAGATGGCCCAGCACTATTGCCACTGTGATCCAATTGAAGTAGAAACAAAAATATTTAAGATTTATGGAAAGATGGAGGAAGCTGATGTTCATTGCCTGAGAATGTTCTTGCAATGTCTGATAACATTAAAACACATTTACTGAGGTAAAATCAGGGAGTTGCGCCAAAATGTAGGTTGAAATGGATCATGTATCCAATTCCCCACTCAATGGAGAGCTGGTTGCAAAGCTGAATCCACCTTTGAAGACATAAGCTGGTCAGGGCTTTGTCAAGCCAAACTTTGTATCTAAGGATCAAGATTCCACAGTCTCTCTGGGCAACCCATTCCAGCGATTTATCACCCTCATTATAGTAATTGGCTTTGTCTTCTTAATTGGGATTTTAACTGTCTGCAGCTTGTGCCCACTTCTCCCAGCAGTGGAGGCTATGCACCTCCAAGAAGAATCTGGCTCCATTGTCACTGTAAATACTCATTAAACTGCTGGAGAAAAAACATTTTGTTTGCTCTTCTGTGGGCAGGACAAACCCATCTCTCTACAACGGTATCCATGTCACATGTGCCAGTCCCCCAATCATCTTGATGGGCCTCTGCCATACTCAGCTCAATTAATAAGTGTCTTATTTGTGCTGAAGTAGTGATGCACCCCACACACCCAGCAAGTGTTTTCCATATAGGGAAAAGTTTGACTCACCCCTTAAGGTAAAGAACCAAGAAACTTCAATACCCTCCTGACACGGGTTGGCTCAGTGCCAAGAGATAAGCGCCTATTGGACCTTGTCACCGTTCTTCAAACCCTGTATCTCTCTCTGCTGGCTGCAAGCCAGGTTGTCCCTCCTTAAACATTCAGTATTTAGGAAAGAGCATAAAGGAAGTAAGAGGCTTTTTGGAGTGCTTTTTAGCAAGGTGTCAGAGGTTTCTCGGACACCTGTGTGCAGCTTATCATTTGTTTTCTGCAACATTTGTTATTTTCATTTATTAAACCTTTTGCTTTACAAAACACCTCTGAAGAGCAGTCTCACTAATTAATTTTAGCCACTTCTCTGCAAAGGCTGGACCCTCAGAGATTGATACATTGGCAGGTGGTTAGTAAGACTCTGGCCAGGTGTTAACCTGTACCATGCTGAGAAGCACAAAACTGGACACAGCACTTTGAAGGCAGTCTTAGGACAGCTACACTGAATAGACAGCAGCAATCACATCCCTCTTCCTGTGCCTGTCGTTTTACTAGTACAGTCCTTGATGTTCTTAGGCTTCACTGCAATACACACAAACCAGTTGCATAAAAACCAAACACTGCTGGGTGTTGTGTTGCTCTAATATAATTGTAATGTTGTTGTGTTGGACTGTAACTGAATTTCTAGAGAAAATATGTCATTAACGGCAGTTGTTATTTAATTAATAAACATATAATGTAAGCCATGGTATCTGTTTTAAAGATAATAACTTAACAAAGTTCTGTAAGCTGGAGAATCCCTCCTATGAGCTATACAACAAAATACCATATGGGAAGATACAGCAAATGCAACTGCAGTAGAAGCACACAGCCCTTTGCACTGCTGCTGTCAGTTTTATCCAACACTAATGAAGCTTTGTAGAACTCCTACAGAGCAGATAATTATTACATTATACAGAGGGGAGGAACTGAAGCATAAATAAGCAACTGAACTAATTTTTAAGTCCGCAGTTATGGCCTAAATGACCTCTTACTGAGTGGGAGTTTTAGGAATGATTTAATTAGAGGAGAACTGGGTCAAGGCTAAATGCTTTTGAAAATCCCAACCTACCTTTTGAAACTCAAGGTCGAGCAGAGAACAGAAGTCAAAAGAAGGCTCATCTCCTAATCCTGTAATTTATTTATGCATATCATACTCATAAACAGTGAATCAGCTTCCTTCTACCCAGGCTCTAACATTCCCATTGGGAGTAACACAGAGTAAAAAAGGGGGAAAATTGGTTAGTTCCACAGTTCTGGGGAATAAAAATAGTCAGCTACATAGTAGATGGATGTAATATATATAGGTTTTTTTAAACCATTTTTTAATTCAGATATTTAGTGTTTATGTACAATACTTTGGTATCCAGAACACTTTTTTCACATTGCAAATACATTATATCCCATGAACACCATTTTTATCAGGGCAACCTGTCAAGCTACCTTCTCAACAACATATTTTCACAGCATGTTAAGACAGTTTGCTTACCTTCAAATCTTGAAATGTCTTTTAGAAGACATAAGGACTTTTTCTTTCTATTTAATGGTATGAAAATTTTTTTAAAGTGAAATAGATGATCTCAAAAATGTTCTTGGGTGAACAGGGAGATTTTCTTTTATTGTTTTCTTAGACAACATTTCAAGAATAATCTTAAAGACCTTAAAATTAGGGGTGTTTATTGCATCACAACGAAAATTAACACTCTTGAAAATGTCCACTTTATAAAGTAATAGAACAGAAAAATCGGGAAATAACCATACAAGTGATGAGTGCCACAAGATGGCACTGCTTCATGCCATCAGCTCGATTCTAAGTGTCCTAAAATTATTAATAAATTTAGTAACAGAGATGATAAAATAAAACCAGTAAAAGATACATATATAGGCTTATAAAATTAATAAATAATAAAAAAAAGTTTGCTAAATAGCAGATTGCACAGAAATAGGGCAGAACTTATTCAGCAATGACATACTTGCCTCAATGTTATACAGAGATGGAGAGGGCCTGGAAGTAAAGAACTCATTAAGATTGTCTAGTATTAAAGCCTTCATTGTAAGACTTAAGATTCAGGAAATATTTGTCCCCACAGCATTCCTCAACCTTCTTCTTTTCTTTGAAAGATAAAATTCATCTACGCTGGTTTCTCTGGTCAGAAGAAGTATTTTGTAGAAGAAAGGAGTTCTGTAGTATGGGCACTTACACATTTGTGCAGAGTGTGTGTGTTAACATTATTGACAGGCCTAAGAAGAATTGTGCCCAAGCTTCCCACAACAGCAGCGTGACACAGAGCACCGTGTTTTGATCCCGGAGAACAGGAATTTGTTTCAAGCTGGGAAAAAGGCGGATCAAAAGAACTTTTTGGGCACACCCAATACATTCAGTTTGGTATTGCTGGTTGAAACTCAAGACAGTTGATGCTTATTCAGACCTAAAACGTTGTGTCTCTTCTATTAGTGGTTTGCTCTGTAAAGCTTAGGTAGCTTTATTACCCACATTCCTTCATGAATGTCAAGATCAATTTTACCTGGAAGCTCTTGTCCTGGACCTTCTTTGCATTTCTCAGGGAACACTGTGTTCCCAAAGGCCTATGGAAGAAGGTATTCATTCCCACTGACTTCACTGGGAAAATGTAGGCCATTAAATCTTTCCCTGGTTAGCAGTCTTAAGTTCTGTGTACAAGTCCTGCTGGGGATCATGTCACCCAATTAATGTACAGCCTGTCTTTATGTCAATACAGGGGAAGGCAACTTTCTCTCTTGTGGGAAAATGTCAATTTACAATATTTTTCAGGCATGTCTCAGAAAAACATGCCTGGGACATTTGACTGAGTTTTGAGCTGCAACTCATCACAAGTAGAGCTGTGTCTTCAAATAAAGCCAAAGATAAAAGAAAAATCTATGCTGAATTTAAAGGGATGTCTGAAATTCTTTCCTTTTTGGATTATTTAAATATTACCCATATTTTTTCTACCTCTGTATTTGGAACATGCAGGAAAAAGAAAGTATTTAGCTACTAAATGTGCATGTCTGTGTACAACAATACTACCTTAAGTATGAACCATCAAATTTGATAAGCATTGCTAGAAGCCTTTCTAAAAAGTATTCATTTGCTATTCTAAAATATTTCCCAGCCCTTTCTTAATAGTAGAATCATTTAGTTTAGAAAAAACTTTTAAGATTGTGTTCAACCATCAATCCAGAACTGCCAAGTCCTGCAGTAAACCATGTCCCTAACACCACATCTACACGCCTGCAGGGATGGTGACTCACTTCCCCCAGTCCCACCATTTGACAACTCTTCTGGTGATTAGATTTTTCCTAATATCCAATCTAAACCTACTCTGGTGCAACCTGAGGCCATTTCCTGTCATCCTGTTGCTTGTTACGTGGGAAAAGAGATTGACACCCACACCACGGCCCACCATGGTGAAGTGCACTGGCATAGTCTGTCTATGACTTCATTGATCAAAGGTCCATTCACCTCTACTATTGGGAAAAAGATTTTCAGGCATTATTTTAGCAGCCTTCATGGAGAAGGAAAGCAGAAAAAAAAAGGGGGAGTAACATCAGGGATTTGGGATACTTCAATCTATTCAAGACAGGAAACGAATAATAAGTGTGAATCTTGGCAAAGGGTTTCTCAGCTCAGGTCTTTATGTGTTTGCTGGGAAAGGAGGAGAGACAGGAGGGGGAAAAACAGACACAGTGTTTGGAAGATTGGCTCAGGACCCTGAAATATGTGTTTGTATAGAGTTCCTATTCTGCAGATAGTCCAGCCTTGTCATGTCTCTAAGCAACAAGATCTATAAAATGCACTTGCAGTAACAGAGAGTAAATTGCCTCAAATGTGCATAAATTTTAAGCCAGATCTGAATCTTTATTTAGTGATTGCTTTCTTGTCACAGTAAGAAGGGGAATAAATATTGTTATGGCTTTAAGACCTTCATAAAGCTTATTATTTTTCAATATTCATATAATACCTAGAAATTATTTATATTCAGAGTTCTGAGTAATGCTCAAAATTGTTGGCAATGCCCTTTACCTGAAAAAGTCACCTCTTGATATTTTTCAGAGGGCAGGGCTGAGAGAATGTAGAAATCTCTGGATCATGGAATATCCATTTGTATCATACCTTTAGGTAAAATAAATATTTTTTCCTGTGTTTTTGATCTAAATGACATGAAACATTTACACAAATAGTAATAAATGCATACTCTAAATGTAGAAATAAATTTAGTTGAATTATGAAAAAAATTTAATAATTCTGTTAGAAGTGCACTTTTAAACTGCCACATGCAAATGTGAAGTATATTACCTCTATTCCATGTATATTTATCTATTTACATAATTATATTTTTTTAAATAAAAAATGTCGCAAATTAGATTTAAATATTTCTGGTAATTCACAACATTCATTAAAAACTGTACAAGAAATGAAATAATATTTTTAAATGGAAAACCAATGTTTTGAAGATTAGGAATAAACCAGTATTTATGGGACCTGAAAACTGGACCTTTTTTCTTTTTTATACCTGCATTAAGGTAGCATTTCAAAGTGACCAAATAAGTCTACTACAATTGATTGAATTTTATAGCACAGAAACATCATTCTATAGCACAGAATAAAGAGAAGATAGCAACAGCTCAATTGAGGTATTAAAAGGTGTGAATTTGGCTATCATGATAAAGTTGGTGCTATTGAAGATATGGGAGTTTTATTTATTCATTAAATATGCCAAGGTATGTGTATAGCAGCAGCATTCTGACTGGGAGCATTGGAGGTCAATGTGTAATCAATACCATTTGTGATATAACTTTATGTAGAACAGTACAAATTAGCTTGGTTGGACAGGAACCTGGAGAGGGTTCAGTGTCTGTACCTCACTTGATAAAGTCTCTTTCATCAATAACATTCTCTGGACTGGATAATCTTGTTGAATAATAATAAACACCAAGCACATGTACAGACTCCTACAGATAGAAACATAAGCATAGGTGCCTCCATCTCGAGCTGAATTCCATCCTAGATGTATTTCTAGAAGACCATTGGAGAGCTGATGTGATTGTCCACACCTTGACTTCTAGGATTGTTAGATATGTGTTAGTATTGACTTGGTCCCTACCTGCCACTGCAGAATGGCCTGGATCACCTTCGTATTTGACACATTTCTTCAAGGCTTCCAAATATGCAAGGCATCCCAAAATGCAGTGGATATTTATGTGTGTGAGCACATATGTGATATATGTGTGAGCAAGTAAACAGAGGCTATTTTGAGTTTCAGTATCCCTTTACAGCACAAAAATGGCTCAGCAAGCACCCAACATCTACAATTTTCCTGGCACTGAGTAGCTTTAGTATCCTTTTTTTCCCTCCCCTTTTATTTGTGGAATGTCTTACATAGCCTGGTCTCTGCTTTCAGATAGTTTAGATGGCATTCATCTGTCCTGTTTTACACATTTTTAAATTATCTGACCTCTTAGAATAATTTTCTAGTCAAGGAGGCTAAGACACATTTTTAGACTGCAATTAAATGTGTCCTAAAGTATGTGGTTAAAATAGGTCAGATGAATCACATGCCCATTTCTCCTGATTGTTTATACAGTATAGCTAACTCAGGTGTATGCATCTAAAGTCAGGTCAGATGAATCATGCAATGTGGTATCCCTTAAGGACAGATTTGGAGGGAGGAGCTGCATTCCTTCCAAAGTGACTTGTTACCACAGTGTTGTCAGAAGTCAGAAAGATTAATTCTACTTGCATATTTGTATGAAGTATGATCATCATCTTGCATGTTATTGTTTGTAAGTCTCAACAAGTGAAAAGTTTCACCGTGGGAAAACAGGTATATGATCATCAATATTCAACTGAGCATTTTAAAGATAATCTCGCTTTCACAATATTAGTCTCTAAACATATGGCACAAAATTTGTTGGCTTTATGTCTTTCTGCCATTCTGAACACAGCAGAACAGCAAGCATGTTATGCAGCACAAGGGGGACCAGACAGACAATGACTTACTATGCATAAAACCTAGCAGGGCAAGGTCCATGCCTCACATAAATTAATCACTAAAAGAGACTTGAATTTACACAGCTGGTTTATACCAGAATAACTATTATTATTATGTGATTATTTTGTTCTGGTGCTAGAAGTCCTAGACCTAAATTTACTCTGTCCTCTAAACAAAGACTGACAGTTGAATAAGGCCTTGCTGGGATGAATATTTTAGCAAATGCTTTGTTCAGCATAGAATAATCCTCTTCACTTTTAATCCAATTCATCAAATCTTCCTTTATGCAAGTACAATTCCTAGTGAAACTGGATTGTAAACAGATCAGTGAAGTTATGGAAGTTAGAAATAACTGGCAGCATGTAAAAGTTCAGCAAACATGAGCAGAAGAAAGAGTAGAAAGCAGGGATGAAGGGGATGAGGGAGCTTCTCTGTCAAACTGGCTTTGGTATCAAGAAAATGCCAAATGTTTACTGCTAGGCAATAAATTACTGCATATGGCCATGATATATGCATATGCAAGTTGCTAAAGCTACAGTGGCTGAACAACCATGAAAAGACAAGAAAGTTGAAAATACCTTCCTGATGGAACTGAGGACAAAGAAATCTTAAAGAAAAATAAGACATGGAAGACTAAACCTGAATATCCTTCAAAGGCAGTTCTGAAGAACTGCATGAGTTCAGATTTGTGCCAGTTCTCGTGCAGCCTGAAGAATTAATACTGAAGGAGGTGCACACCTATCCTTGGCCAGAGGACTGTGAAGCATCTATAAAGTTAGTCAGACGACGGATGAGAGAAACCTTTAAAACCTAAATATTACATAAATGTTACATAAATGTTACTAGTCTTTACATGAAAACTGTGTTTTCTAAGCCTTTATGGCAGTATTGTTTACCTTTGCTCATATGCTTTCTAGATAAGAAGACTGATCATGTTAGCAACTCCCAGTTGAATGACCTGATTCCACATCCCCAAAACCTGGAACTTGCAAGAGTTGGACACCACAGTAATGGATTAAGGTTAAGTTATGTTTAACACCTTGCTATTTCATGTGAATGGAAAACCAAGAGACCCAGGAAAAAAGGCTTCATAGATAGGAAAAAGAGATAGCAAAAATAACCTGTGGTTTGTAGTAGTCAAGGAAATGTGAGTCTTCATCAAAAGGATTAGTGTGCCTTAGGAATTCTTTTTGGCTCTACTTTTAAAGCACAATAATGAATATTGTAACATGGCATTTTTTGTTGCACCTCCATGCATTCTATATTATCTATAATTATTGTGTCTCTGGGAAAGTTATGGATATTGAAGTTACTTTACTATCTTGAATTTTGCATCCCAGCTTTTACACAAAAAAAAAAAAAAAAAAAAAAGGGAATGAAGGGAAGAAAGGCTTTAAACATATATTCAAATGAAAGATAGTATCTATAAAAAAGATCATCTTGAAATAAGCCAGTAGACCTCCCAGGAATGTTCTATTCCAAATATTGTAGCAGTTGGAATGAATACCTCCTGCAGCCTAAGCCTGCTACCATAACTGGTCTGACTCTGTTGCAAGGCATCCCAACAGGGAAAAAAAAAGAAAAAAAGCGTCATTTTAAGGACGTGCAATGACTCTTAAGGGCTGTCCTCATTGACTATGACACAAACATCTAATGTTCCTAGTGTTACTTTCTACAATCAGCACTTTAGTATGTGAAGTAATTTTTTTTTTTTTTAAGGATATCCTATTTCACTAGACCTTTTGTAAGGGCTTTTTAGAACTGGTTGCACAGAAGCTGCCAAGACCTATATTTGCCAGTTCTTTGAACAGTTAAGCCTTCTCTCAAGTGACCTCTATAGTCGCAGTTGGGCCACCAGCCCTACACTTTGTTCCTTTTCTTTTAGCATGCTTATAAACAAGAGTAACTGCAAGTGTGTATCTATAAAGAAGAAAAGCCATACAAGGTTTGATCAAGAACCAACCTGTACCTTTACAACTGCCTACAAACATTTGATTTGTGACAGACCTCACATTATATTCAAATATCTGTAGTGCGACATATGGATGTCGCATATGGAGGCAAAAATAATGAAATGCTCCTGCAGGCATTTGCAGGTCTGACAGAAATACTGGCCTCTGATGAAGATTCAGAACAGATACATACAAAATAGAGCCACTGCATTTTTAAGTAACTGTAAAGAAAAATGATTACTACTTTCTGATATAACCAGTAGGAAGACAGAAATTAGGAGCTTTGCTTTTCTCAGAAAACTTTTTTGCTTGAGTCTAAGATACACTAAATTCCATTAAAATTCAATTTTCTTACAGAAATATACTGTTAAATAATTGTAACAGGACTGGATTTTGCTGGCCTGGGCATTGTGGCAGGGGCCATGACTGACCCCATTCCCATCTTGGGCTCTGGCACTGGGGAGCGGGGCTGGTGGAGCGAGGGCACCCTCGGTGCTCCCCAAATCAGCTCCTGCCCTGCACCCTGCTGCTCATTTGAACACTTCATTTGAAACACAGAGACCCCAAGGTGCCCTCAGCAGAAAATGAATGGAGGAAGCTCAATATGCCATGTCCTTTGCAGGGGGCCTCCAAGGGCAGCTTTGATCCCAAGGAGAGGCTGGGCTGGCAGGCAGAGCTCTGCTCCCACCTCAGTGGCACCAGGAAGGTGTTGACAGTTTGTGCTCATCACCAGGCTGAAGCAGAGGGTCTATTTCTGATTCCTAGAATGGGCTTGATTTGTGAAAAGAGGGTGTAGATGTTTGCTCTAAAATTATAGTAAATTTAAGGAAAGGCTTAAACCAAGGCCGTAGGAAGCACAGCTGATGAAATATTGAGGTATCTGTGAAATAAAGTGGGGATTTTGAGAACTGCTTTCCAGATTAAGATGCCTAATTTCAGCCTCAGCCACAAACACCACAACTTGCACTCACCACTACAGCATCACCTATGTGTTTTGAGGTGACAGCTGCTACAGAAAAAAAAGATTTCTATAATCAGAATACAAATTTCTGAAATACACTGTGAAATTTCTTCTTTTTCTTTCCTTCATAGCACATATCACTGTGTCAATTATCCCAGCCCTTTATTGCTGTTCCTAGCAACATATCCACACGGCCACAACAGCCATTACGACTTGCTGAGATGCACATAGCACAGCACAGTATTAATGCTCCAGCTGTGAATTGGAAA
Source organism: Trochalopteron elliotii (assembly GCA_024734555.1). Taxonomy (NCBI): domain Eukaryota; kingdom Metazoa; phylum Chordata; class Aves; order Passeriformes; family Leiothrichidae; genus Trochalopteron; species Trochalopteron elliotii. Next base: position 78,552 of record JANPWX010000085.1, on the reverse strand, counting down.
TCAGAGATGGAGTCACATTTTTCCTTACTGCATGCAGGTAGTAATTAAAGCTACCAGAGATTTTCTTCACTGGATTCTCCCATGGCTCCCTGAAGTTCCATTCCCAAACTTTATTAAAATACAATCTGTGCAATGTTTTTCTGTGCAAGGTATAAAGTGCCCTTGAGAACAATTGTTTGTGAAGTGATGGGCTTTTGCTGTGCTTTAAAGTAGTTCTAATATTTCTGTATATACAGGAACACACGTCACTGTACTCATGCAAGTACTTTGTTTGCAATTGGGGTTTTATCAGCCTACGCTAACATAAACATGCCCTTGACAGGTATGGGACTATGTAGCTACAGTATCATAACATTTTAGGACTTCAAAGATGAATTCTCCCTATTAGAGGGTTTATGAGTTCTATTATATGCACAAGAAATGCTTACAACCAGAAGGAAAGGGAATCAGAATGCTTGGGTTTATTTAAGAAAATCTAATTAATATTGCTGCTCATTTTTCAGCTCTTACTTTACAACTTCATGCTTCATGTTTTCTACATAAAATCTCCTCTTGATATATTTGTGACTTTTCTAAACACTGCAGACTAAAAGTTTGGTGCCAGCTAACTTTGCCTTCTATCAATTTTTTCAATGACAAGAACGTGTGGACATGTGTTTCCTGCTCGAGGTGAGATTCATATTTACAGGATATGGAAAGTTAGCAGGACAAAAGTAATGACTGTGTAGAAGGAAACTCACTTTCATTAGCAGGGATCCTATTTACTGTCACCTCCCATGATATGCCACATACCATTTCAGACACCAAAGTTCTTTTAGTGAAAACTTCCTGCACAGAAAACGGAAACTCTGACCAAAAAAAAAAAAAAAAAAAAAAAAAATGCTGCTTAGTTTACCCTGGGAAAAAACTTAAAAAACTTATCAGTCAGATCTTTTCTCAGATATACCCACCCAGCATCTACTGAGCCCAATGATCACATATGAACTTGATCACAGAAGATTATGAAGAATTATTGAGTGTAATTAAATTTAAAAAAAACACTTTCCTTTTTTTTTTTTTTTTTTTTTTCCTAACTCACTGAAGGACTGGCTGTCTTCAAAATACTTTTTCCAAAACCTTTTAATTATGACTGATGCTAAATTTTTCTGGCAGTGGCTGAGGAAGAATTCCTGGACAGAGGAATAACATCCAGTGGGATTGGACAATGATCCTCAGCAGCAATCTATAGGATTACTGTGGGATAAAGAAGAATAGCAGTTCTTAATAAATCATCATAAAATGGGCCCAGAGACCCAATCACTGTGTTGGAGACACCACAGTCAAGCCAGTGGCTGGATTCACAACAGTGGGGGAACTGCAGGGCTCATGGTTACTCTGTCTATATATGGGCACCAGAAGAACTGGAAATTTAAGGGAAATAATTTTCCATGCACATAACTCTCCTACAAGTCCTCTCTACAATTAAAAACGAGGCTCCATGTGATTGTGACTCAAAGTACTGAAATTAATATAAAACCAGGAGAAATTCCCATGAATTGATGCAAAGACTACTTTTGCCTAATTTTTTTAGGGTTTCTAAAAAAATATAAGAAAATAACTATTATTTGAGTGTTGCAAGAAATGGCAAGCTTTGCATCTTTGATTAAAAAATGAAAGTTTTGGATGTCAATTTCATCCCAGAATCACCTGCAACCATTCTTCTGCAAAGGCTGCAACACTAAAATTTAAAAGGCTGTCATTTACCCACATGGTAAATTATATTCTGTGAAGCAAGATTTGACCATAAGTCAGCTCATATGAATGACTGAATTTAGAATCATGGAATAATATTCTTCTCTGCTCTGTGATGCATGAATTTAATTTTGCACAGTGATACGGATCACTGAAAATAACCATTTCCAGAGTTATGGAAGATCTTGCCACTGATTAGAAGCCATTGAGTATGCCTGAATATAGGAACAAAAAGGCTGAGAATCAGTATAAAGATCTGAAGTTCTAGCTTCTGAGAAAAAAAAACGTGTGAATGGTTCACTAGTTACTAAAATAGATCGAGTGTTACAACAGCAAGAGCTTGTAGACGTTACTTGTGTAATAAAAATATGGGTGGTAGCAAATTATATTGCTGTGAAGAGCAGATGAGGAGAGACGCCTACTGAAACCTGATGCTGCCTTTGAACTTTAAAATTTTGACTTAATAAGCTTTGCAGTGGCGCTGCTTAGCAAAGAGCTGTCACGAAGGGCAGACTTGTTTCAGAGCAGAGTTACTTTACTAAAAATCCTCAGCATTTCCATAAAGTCCTAATTCAGAATCAGAAGGAGGAGTTACACTGAACTTGACTGCTGACCTGACAGTGAGAATGGTGCTATTGTGCCCAGGACTGAATATGCATATCTGTGCTTCTCTGCCGAGCTTCACAGGGCAGCTTCCCTCCAAGGGAGAGGAACCCTTTAGAGATCTGAAAGCTGCTACTGCCTGACACTGAAACCCTGAAACAGACCCTAAACTCTGTAGGTTTCACAGCCATTAAGAGGTTAAAATACAACTTTTAACCTTCTCCCTTTTTTTTCCCTCTGTTTGCTGTAGGGTAATCAATGGACTGCAAGCCATGTGCAGCAGCGTGGCCCATGGCGTCATCTTTGTGCTATTCAGCAAACTGCAAGCTAGATGTGCTCAATTAATAGTGAAGATTGTCAGGGAAGCAGAGCTGGAAATGCTTATTTGGTACTGCATGAATTGAACCTGCTTGTTTGAATAAAATACTAATTACCTCACTGACTCTTTTGCATTAAGCCTTCTCTTTATGCTGCGCTTTAGTTGGTGGGAAGGAGTTAGTACAATTCAGCACAAAATGCGATACAAACTAATGCTTGGGAAGGAAAAACTCTAATGGCACATTAAGTGTTGTCAATTGCATGCCTTTCTCTATTATTGCTGAGCTTTCAGGATAAAGAAAATACCATCTGTAATCATTGGCTGCACAAATAAAACACACAGAAAGGAAATTCATTCCCTCATCTTGAACCTCAGAAAAAGGCAGGGCTCTTTTCTGCTCTGCATGTGTTACTAGGAAGTCTAGCATGCAACTAAATCACATTTTTCCCAGATTTTAACTGAATTTCAAACTCTGTGATGCAGATAGATCTGCTTGTGATTTGATCTAGTAATGATGACAAGAAAAGCTATTTTAGTTGACTTCTTCTGTGCCATCCTTGAGACATGGAGGCTGTCTTCTCTAGGAAAACTTTTAATCTTTTTTCAGTCTTCATCTGTGGTTTTCTTTTGTCTTCATCCTGATGGAAGCTGTTGTGCAGTTAAGCAGTTTCTTGTTAAGACTGAGATAGAGGTCTTGGTTCTAACAACTCCTTCTAAAAGTGATACCAACAGCAGTAACCACTTATTTTAAGCAAAGACATTCAGAAAATACACTGAAAGACTGAGAAGATATGCTTTATTCCAGTTTTACATTTCATTTGTTTTATGCAAAATTAATTGTTCTAAAAATATGAGTTTCTCCTCTAACAACTGAATGAACAGAATTTTTGTCATAGGAGAAATAGTTTTCTATTGCCACCTATTAATGAGCTAGAAAAGACTCTGCATAACCTGCTGTCCGAAAAACACTTTGTTTTGCAATACAGTGACAAACTGAATCACTCTGCAAGGTAGAACTGTAGGATGTCTAGGACCATTGCAAGATGCAATGCCAATGCAACAACACCCTCTGAGTTCTTATCACCAGTGGTGAGAAGCTCCTCTCCCTAGAATGAAAGCTCAAGGCAACATCATGATGGAAGATGACTTTGTGGGCTTTGGGATGAATGGATCTCTAAAGACAAAACAGGGAGGGGGATGAGATTGGGAAAGGTGACATTATTGGGTAAATAGAAGAAAGTGAGATGGAATAAGATATTAATTTCTTAATCATAGCATTTGATGGGAAAATTGAGGCAAAGATTTACTCTCTATCAACAGCAGCTTTCTAAGGTCCTTGAGAAGGTTTTCAAGAAGACCTGGAAGTTTTTTCTGCATCCCTGTAAGTTTTCAGGGCCAGGTTGTATACAGCCCTGAGAAATACAGCCTTGTAGAATGAGATGATGAAGGTCCCTTCCAACACGAACCACTCTGTGATTCTAAGAGAGAGACAGGCTCTCCTGAGTGGTGCATGGCAGGTGGAAGGGTTTCAACAATGCATGTACATTCAAAAGAGATGTTCAGACTGGTTGTAAGGCAGTGTCCTCAACATGGGGACAGTCATGAGCAGAACAGCTTTCACACAGAGGCTGTGCAGTTTACTTTCTTGAGGGTTTTCATGATCCAGCTGGATAAACACCTGAGCAACATGGTCTGATCTCAAAGTTGACCCTACTTGGAACAAGGTGTTGGACTAGACACTCCCTGAGGTCTCTTCCAACAGGAATTACTTAATGAACCTGTGACCTTATGATTTTTCAATTTTTTGCGGACACAGGTCTTTTTCCACACGTGTAAATGAACCTTCTATTTATTCTTATAATTGACTCAGAATTAACTATTATTATCTGTTATTATCTGTTTGACTGCTGACTGTTGACTTTCCATAATTACCACTGTATTTATCTTTCAGTTTAGTGATATTTTATTTCATTTACATACAGACTCAATGCTTGTAAGAAGAGATGTAAGGTTATTCAGAGAACTCAGAAGAACATGTTCAGCTTTTCTAGTTCAGATGCCAGAAAAGGCCAAAATAGTTTACTAAGAATAAGGATATTTATTTTTTTAAAAGTAGTTTTAACATCATCTAGCCAAAGGATAATATATGAGCTATAATTATTCTAATTCTAGTAAGACAGAAAAAACAATAATGCACTTTTGGGAAGTGAGGAAAGCATTATCTCAATGTTCCTAACACTTCTGTTGCTGTGCTGTTTGCATTATGTGCTAGACAAATGATAGTCTAGGCTTGGAATGTCTGAATTGTGGAGGGCTTAAATTGTTTTCATGTTGGCACCATCTCAAATGGAATCTAACAGTAATGATACACTTATATTTTCTTTTAAATTTTGTACTCCTTTTTAAAGAGGTAGCATTCTTGATTTTTCAGATTTTAGGTGAAAAAAATAATTATAGGAATGTGAGGATTTTTTGTCAAATGACATGTAAGACAGTGTTAAACTTATCTTCCTTGATCTCAAATACATAAAATTAAAAAAGAGGCCAGTTTCCTACTGGCTTGCATGTAGTATAGATGTTCTACATTTTGTGACACATGGACAAAGAGAACAAAGAGTCCTGCAGAAAAAAAACTCACTAGGTTTACACCAAGTGATTTTTATACACCCTGATACATCAAAGAACAGACAAATCCAAGTGACTTTAATAAAAGCTATAGCATGCTCTTTAAGTTATCTGCTATAGCAGAAGAGCCAAATAATTGCAGAAGAACTCATTTGTTTAAATTCCTTGAGTTTGCTGGGCACTAAGCAGATGCCCACTCCAGGAAAAATCAGCCCATCTCTCTCCACACGGTGCTGGAGGCTGTCAAATCTACTTATATCTTCTTCTAGACTTGACAGGTTGAGCACATCTTAATATGGTTCAGTCAAAATGAAGTGACCCAAGAGAGAATTACTATTTAAACTGTTTAATCTAACCTGTCTCATTTTGACTACAATAGACTGCAAAAGTCTTTGGGGACAATAAACAGAGGCAAGCTATGAGTGATGATGGTGTGGTACCAATACAATGGAACTGAGAAGATGACATCCGTTCACACCTTAAAGCTCCTGCAAAGGAGGGTCTGGACCCTGCAAATCCTTTCTAAATAGTTTATGCAAGACAGGGTGTTAGATCATATAATGCGATGTATTCTTTAAACAGGGGTGCTGCATACATAAAGCATTTCCTAAAAACAGCATTTAAACCTGCAAAGTTAAGATTTTAGGAATTAGGAAATATCAGAATCAAAATTTTCATGTACATTTCCCATAGTCCAGTTGGGCATCTACTTTTCTTTCTGGCTGAAAAGCAGAGGCTTGGAGAATTGGTTTATAAACAATGGGCATTCATGTATATGGATTTTGCAAAAGTTGGATCCACACCGATATAATATGGGAAATTCAAAGCCTGGCCTTTCCTATTACAAAATACAGGAATCTAATTTAGCAACCCAACTGTTACTTCAAAACACTTGTGTAATTTCCTATAACAACTGCTCATCACTTCATACATCTTCAAATTGGAGTCCTGGCCTTTTAAATTACCTACAAAGATTTCAGCTTGACTGAAGTTTGATGACTGCCATGTAACAATGGGGCAAAATTAGACGGCTGAAATTTCCATTTCCATCAGCTCTGTCCTCCTCACCTTTGAAAGAGCCTGTCGTACTCAAGGAAAGCTCTACTGCTTATTTCCTGAAGTATATTCTGAATATTGTGTTGGTCAGCAGCTATATGAATGTAAATTGAAAGAAGAGTCCTAGGCCACCTGAAAACTTCAGTGGCCCAGGAGTTGCTCCAGAAACAGTTCTCTTGCTGTGTGTAACTCTCTTGCTACATTTAACTCTGACACGAGCACAGGAAAAGTGGCTGAGGACCATTTCAGTTCTCTAACTTGAATTTATTCTGGGTGTGACTGAGTCCTACTGGTCAGCAGAGGAAAATAATTTTAGGAGTAGAACAACAATATGTTCACTGAGGAGTAGCTGTAGGGTTGTGGTTCAGCTTACCAGGCATGTATTGTTGCTTTGAAAGAAACTACATAGGCCTGGCTGCTCAGAGTATTCAGACTCCATCATTTTGATCCAGGCTGAGAGCTCTTGAGGAACACAAATAAAGAAACCAGGAAAGAACAATCAACTTTTATAAATGTTCTGCATTTATAGGGTATTATACATGGTACATCTCTATAAACAAGCTTTGTCCCTGATGAACTCCATAGTTCATAGAAACTTACCAAAAATTAAAAAAAAAAAAAATATATATATATATATATTTTGGTATATAGAATATGCCAAATATACACAGGTTTCTGTAAACCGCCTTCTATAGCAAATGTAAAAAAAAATATCTGACACATAAACACCAAAACCAGAAGACAGCTCTCTGAAAAATATCCTTTCAATGACATTCACACATGATATGATAATACATATATATATAGCACTTCAACTTGTGTTGCTGTAGATGCTGTGTTAGCTTCTTAAGCTCTCAAGTCAGCATTCCTATGTGTGGGAATGTTGGGAGCCTGTGCTCCTCTGCTTCTCTCCATAAGTTCTATGTGAGTTTGGTGAAAAATACAGGATTTTGAATACAGAAAGTAACACAGAAGAAGCAGGGCTGTGGTTTGGGATAATCATGACTTCATGGGACACAGGTTGGATTGCTGCTTGCTTTCCATGTTTGAGTAGAAAAGTATGTGAATCATGCCAGATACACATTTAAGCTGGAAAAATACACTGAAGAAAATGTCTAACAGATTATTTTTAAAAAAAATCTAACTCACATAAATTCCTAATCATCTATCTATAGCTCTGAAACGATGGAAGTTATCCATGTTGTATTCTTGTGATTCCTGCAGTATTGGTTACCTCATTTGCATAAAATGAATAGAATAAATTGTTACGAATCCAAAAATATACGGTTGCCAGGATACATCTTGCTCGATGCAAATGAAAATGGGTTTGTGCCAACCAGCTTAAAGTAATTTGGAACTTAGACAGTTTCTTATTAATAGTGATAAATGAAACATTACATATACAGTGAGCTACTGAAATTATTAATATTTGTTTGGCAAAAGGAATGTTACTTCAAGCAAATCTGAACTAATGGTTGTACAATGTAATTCTAATAAAATACCCTGAAGTTTTACTGTAGAAGCATCATTCAGAGTGAATATTCCAAGCCTGCTTCTTCATAAACCTTTGAATGTAAATGATAAGTTACTTGTTAATTGTTTTTTATTATTTTCAGGGCTACAGCCTTAACAACAAGCATCTATCAGTGTATAGAAACACTGTTATTATGTTTTGTCCGTGCATAATATGTGGGTAAAGTAGTTATAGTTGACAAACATATACAAAAAGTCTTAGGATCTAACCACATTTCTATACAATGACACAGACAAACTCCTATTTAATGTATACTATTCTGACTTACTAAAAATGACAAAAATATAATTTGTTCTAATTTTAAGCATTATATTTTATAAATCTCAATTTTTTAAGCTCTACACATGCATATCAATATTTTTAAAAGCCTGTGCCAGAAGTTAAACTATATCACTTTTTGAGTAAATTTGTTTAATTTTGCATTGAATGGCTAATGGAGACAATTCATGCATAAGATAATTACATTTTTATTGTTTGCCCATTTGAGTTGTATGCATGTCTTTAAAAGTGGATTATATATCCTATATATTGATTTCCAAACAGGTAGATAAACAGGGATCAGATTTCCAGTGTTTATGGTCAGTGGTGTAGCTGCCCTAATCTGCCGTGGCTGGTCCCTGTCAGCAAAGGCCTGGCTGCCCATGCCTCTGCCAATGTCATGTGCCAGCGGATAAAAGAGACAAACTGGGGGTTACTACTGTCAAGGCTCAGTGTGCTCCGAGAAAAAAAAAACAAACCTCTTTATGCTGAAGATACCTGAGACAATTGAGATGAGGAAGTTTTCTCTACCCCCTTATTAATGGCTGGTTCTTTGACAGGAGACAAAAATACTGACAAAGCCACAGCAGCACTGTTCTTTCATAGGAAACAATTTCAGACACAATTTAGAGTTGTAAAATTATAGATTAACTCCCTCCTCTCCTCTTCTGGTTTGTTGTGTCTTGAAAGCTACTGGCTTTGCTCCTAATTTTCAGTCACATAACTGAAAAAGATTATGTCCCTAAATTATAAAATAGCACTGAGATTCCTCTTCACAAGTTGCCATTACAAACAATATCAGTGGTACCATGAATTATACAAGTCATGACAAGATTGTACTGAATATTCATATATTTTACTTCATAGACTATATAATTGCCCTTTTTTTCTGTGTTAACCACAAAAAAAGCCCCCAAAAAACCAAAAAAAACCACCCAATGCTTCCAGACTGGGGAAATGATTAAGGGGCTGATGGAATGGGGACTGAAATTAAAGACCCTCTCCTTTGAATCTGCAATTTCTGAACAGAGCTCTAAACCTTTCTTTTCCTGAAAATGCTCTTTGTACTAACCTGTTTCCTTTCAGTCTGCACAGAGCTTAAATGAGCATTAAGGAAGATTTCCTTTTATTCTACAAATAAACTCCCACATGTAATACTGGAGAAAAGTGCTAGATAAATACATTAGTTCTGCTTAGCAAGTTAAACATCAAAAGCTGAAAACTCATGTGCCCATCTATTCTGAGACTGCTGGTTGCATCCAGGTGATTTTGGATACAATTCTGCATAAAGCCATGAGTTTCAAGACTGCAAGGCACCATACTCTACAAAAGACTAAACAACACTGTTCCAGGTAGATAAAAATACAAGTATTTGCCAGTATTGCAGATGACTTTATGAATCATTCCTGTTTAAAAAAAGAATCTATGTCACCATTGAAATTTCAGCAGATGTTATAAGGCCAGCACCTAAAAAAATCCAGAGATTGCTGCTATGCTGCTATGTCCCAGTTTAGCCATGGCAACTGGTTGTACATACATTGTCATAACCATGAAATAAAATGTGTTAAAAACCCCTCAGATTTCAGATTGCAAATTGATTTGGATGGGATTCAGTGTGAGATTCAGACTCTTAAGTTTTAGATGTCTGTCAGCAGGTGTCTTTAGCTACGTGACTTAAATTTCCACTGCAGTGATGACAGATTCACTTGGGTAGCAATGGGCATTCTCACCTACATCTACAGGTCACGGGACCTAGAGGTGCTTCTGGAACACCAGTAGAAAAAAGGGCAAGACACCCAAGGGTAATTTAAAAATCTCTGGATATTTGTGCTCATCCCACCCATGGATCAGGACTGGGGTAGCTTTAAGATGTGATAACCAGACTGTTACTTTGCTGGCCCACTGCATTGCTCAGCAGAGAACTGATTTTAGGTGCCCACCTGCTTCTTGTGATATGTGAAACAACTTCATGAAAGCACCAGACCTGCACTTTAGTACTGCCTGTAATGGGAGATTAGACACCTAAATAATGTCTAAGAAATGAAGGTGTCTGTATACCCAAATTTAGAGGCACGATTCGCCTCTGTAAATGCAAGCACATCCTTTGACCTGAGAAAGTTTAGGGTACTTGAGGTCTTGGGACGGGGCTGGTAGAGATGAGACAGAAATTTATGGGTATCCTGCATCTCTTCACAGAAAAAAATGGGTGATATGTGAGATCACTCACAGAGCCTAAGTGATAAGAAATTATTTTACTGAGGAATCTGATCCCAACCCAATGTGCTGCAAACTGAATTTGCTTCACACAAGCACTAAGATAACAGTTTCACACAGACAGTTATGGCTTGGCTAATATGCCAATAGGCAGTTAAATAATTGTTTCCTGGTTTCTAACGTCATCATCCAAAGCTGAGAATCTGAAATCTATCACTCGCCTGCCATTTTCCCTACAGGCTGATCAACTTCGCGCTCACGGTAGTATGTGACATTACAGTTCATTTCATCAATATCTAGCAGTCCCTTTATTTTGGCAGGATTTAAAAGCTGGATTTTTTAACTCCTACGTATTACCTGTATGCAGAATAAAAATATTCTTCTGGCTAAGTCCTTGATGCATTCAGTGCAGACAGCTTGAGACCATACACAGCATGCAGTCATAGTCAGGATATTTCCAAAAGATGGGTGACAGCTGCCTCTTCTTTTGTAAAAGCATCCAGTTCAAGACACGACCATTATAAAGCAGTCAGAATGCATGCCCCAGAAAAATAATTAAAAGGGGACATTACGTTGCTAGCTGGGAATCTGAGGTTCAGTTCTTTCTCCTGGTTCAAGTTTTCCATGTGACTGTTCTTCCCGCTTGAAAGTGGAGCAATGCTATTTACTTCTTTTAAAAGGTACTTTGAGACTTGTGGGTAAAAAATGCAAGCCAGCAGCTCAGTGTTCTACTAAGATGGGTGCTGTAAGGGTAGCTATACTAAATGTGCTACAGCTACAGACACACAGCCTTTTAATAGACTAAGTATGTCACTGGAATTATTTTCTAACTAGACAATTTGGAATTTTCAGACCAAAAAAACAACAATTCACGGACATCTGGATCCAGCCTGGGTAAAGGGAAGAAGTTAAATCATGAAAGTTATGCTGCTCTGGACTGCTTGCTCGGAGGGAGTGACAGGCCAGAGGGTCAAGGCAGCAGCAGGCCCTACGTGCTCACAGCTCCACCAAACCACTCCACTTCGCAGCGCTCCAAAATCTGCCTTATTCATGAGAATCACACCTCTCAGAGCACACAGCTCTCCTCAGCACATGTGCCCGAGGCAGGACGCAGCTGTGAACTCTCAGGTTCATGGGCACAGAGCTGTGATGGATTTGTGGTCAGCATCACAGCTTCTCACATTTAAAGAGCTCAGCAAACAAAGCCCTTTGAACAAATGAGCAGGTATTCCTGTACTGTACTTCTAATTTGGTCACTTGTAGGCTTTTTGTTTTTCTATTCTTGCTTTCTCGCTGTAAATGACGCACAGAATGGCTTTTGGGGAAGGGGGAAACCAAGTGCTGCACAGCCATTCTGGCGACTTTAACCTCATTTAACCCTCAGCACAGCAAGAGGAAGTACAAAGTATTTTCACGAGGTGTGAATGGGCTCAGATCTGTTTTTGACGTCTTGAGGAAGCGCTGCCTTCTGCAAAGCCAGAAATACAAAAAAATGTATGTGAAGTCCCGAACTCCAGGGTTTACACACAGACACCGCCCCGTCCCATTTCCCCCACACCAAAACAGAGGCCACCAGAGAGAGGGGGATGGGATCCATGCGAAACGGGGAAGCTTTGGGTCAGCGTCCATGTCCCCGGGCGGGGCGCAGCGCGGGTGACAGTCACACGCATCCCTGCCCTGATTCCTGAGCGGGCAGCCCAGCGCCCCGACCCGCCCGCTGGGGAGCCAGGGGATCCCCACATACGGTCTGCACGGGGAGAGGAACGCACCCCCATCCCAAACCCCATCCCCATCCCTATCGGAGGGCGCTTGGCCCCGCGGCGCGGGAGGCGGGTCCGGGGGAGCCGCGCCCGGGGCGGCC